>VZSE01010647.1:1072273-1377327 GCA_013398275.1 Promerops cafer | reverse complement strand
AAAAAAAAGCGTCGCGGTACATTTTTGCAGATTGAGATGATCGTCTTAAAAAACGCTGCCCGCAGAGCCGGGAGTCGCCCCTCCGGCGCTGACCCAGCCCGGGAGGAAGGATTTGGAGATTTAACTAATTATTTTTACACACGTGCGGTGTCCCCCCACCCCCCGCTCCCCCCATGTCACATTTTAATTGAACGGAGCCGCGGGTTGCAGAGCTGGGAACTAGCGTGGATGCTGGAGCTGAATTCGGTGTAGCAGCTGGGGAGGGGAGTTTTTACGAAACGTGGGGGGGAATTTACCACAGCAATAGTAAGTTTCTGCGTGGTCGCCTGATTAGTTAAAAATTAAGTACACGCTGTGTGCTGGCAGACAGTCCTAAGCAATGACCTGGAGCAATACTAAGCCATAATAGTTCATAATTATTTTCTTCTTTTCCTAGAGGATTCTAAATACTGAGGTATTGCCTCCACATAGAGCTCTCAGCATTGCAGAGTGTTCGCTGCTTAATGAATGTTTGTAAAGGGATTTTCATTCCCACTGAGCATCAGTGGGAGCAGCCAGAGCTCAGGGAGTCAGCTCCCCCATGCCTTTTCTTTTGCAAAGAATTTCTGGCAGAATTCAGCAGCCCTGCTGTGTTGACGTAGTGCACAGGATGACATTCCTTGCTGATATAGTTGCTCAGGTGGAGCGTGCTGCTGGAGTTTATGATTTTGTGCATGAAACTCAAGAAAGAGATAAGAAAAACATTCAGCAGCCTCTTCATGAGCAACAGAACTGGTCCTTTCAGGACTTTTTCGTGCCCCTTAATGGACCCCGGAGGGTTGGCTTCATTTTAGTAATTTGTTTTCAGTCTAGTACATGAATATATTTATTTCAGTAACAGATGCTATTTATAGACCATGTCTTTGAACAGAGTTTGAAATCAGCCCTACTAAACACTTCCCATGCAAACTCTCAGATTTGCAGGTATTCTGCCATCCATTCCAGAAGGATGAATCAGAATATGGGACAGTAGAAACAGTGTAAGGCTCGGTCTTGAAAAGTATTACTTGCAAATTCCTGCCTTTAGTTATTATTAATAGGCTACCTGAGGTCAGTAAGATGATTTACAGCATAAAGTTAAGCAGATGTCCATGTCTTTGCAGTAACAGGATCTGCACGGGCCAGTTTATAGGTAGCAATAGCAATGGAATATTCCTGTGTGACAGAAAACCATGGCTTGAGGGCCACGTCTCTTAAAGCTATGAAGATTAACGATTAAAGAGATGGAAAAACTATTTCAGACTTCCATATGCTTATATATAATAATTTTTAAATGAAAAAATGAAGAGTAAAGACACTGGTACTTCAAAAATTATGTACCTACCCTCATAAATGGACAGAAATACCAACTGAATGACTGGGAGGAAAGGAGTCTAACTGTTTAAAAATGAGATAAATACTTGTGTCATAACCAGGCTTTATGTAATTGACTTAAACTCATGTGACACAAAATTCTGGCTGATCTTTTTTTCCTCAGAAAAGTTTAAGTGGAACACATTTGTACAAAAGGCACTGTATAACTTGGTTTGTGTTTTGGTGTTGAAAAACATTCCATTTTGAAGAAAACTACATTCATATCAACATGTAATAATTAGAGAGGTTAATTACATACAGCCCAAATTTCTTCTAAGCTAATATTTCTTTTGATGCTCCAAACATTGATGTTTGTAGGTATCAACTTTTTTTCCCTGTCATACAATAATTTCCTGGTTTTAAGAAAAAATATTACATGGCCTAAAAAGCCATGGGATTAAAATATTTTCCAAGTAGAGAACTTTAGTAGTGTTTATATGAAATTTCTATATGAAAGCTCCCCCAGGGAGCCTTTCCTTTCCATGCTGATGAGGAAAATTGTGTTTTTCAAAGGCCTTTCTCATCTTTAAAATAGAGGGCTTAGAAATAACAAGTTGTGTAAAAAGGTATCACTCATACTAGAATGCATTTAAAATTAAGTAATCTTTGAGTGAAGGTCTGGTGATTTATGAAAATGAAGCATCTTTTCTAGGGGTTTTGGCTACAGGACCACTAAGCCTTCACACTGCTCAGTCTACTACAGTTACCACTGGAAGAAGCTGTTGGTCACAGACACTTCAGAGAGGGCTACGCCTCAACCTTTTAGTAACAACATAATGCAGTTTTTCTGTGTTGAGGTCTAAATCTGAGCCCTGATAGGATTACTGGTGTGTCTTCAGGAGCCTTTGTCAGCTGCATAAACACCCAGTTACTATTAGAGAGTACTTAAGACACTTTGGAGTGCTAGCCTCAAAGACATAAGAGACACCTTTTCTTTTTTGAGAAAGTAAATATAAATACGACTGCCTATAACTAAAACTTACAAAAAAAGAATGTGTATCAGTCAGATTTTTTTAGTTTTGTAGGATAAAAAAAAAGTCATACTGGCTTTGATTTCATTCAGGTGGTCATCTACTAGGTAACTTAGTGCTTAGTACTGTCTACCACAAGATCTGTTCTTTTAAAACTGTATTTGGCAAGTAGGCTGAGTGCTGAATACATCTGTATATGAATATTTTAAAATAGGAAATTATATGTTCAGTTGTAATAAACATGATAATCAAGAGTAGTTTATAAAATGTATCAAGAGAAACCACTTAGTGGTTCTGTAATTACTGTAATTGATTCTACAACATTTTGTATCTAATCTTGAGATCAAAGGTAACCATTGGCAGCATCCATTTTAGATCCTACTTGATAATGTGCTACTTATCTTTCTGTCTCTGAGATTTCAGCAGAAGATATGTTTTCAAGTAATTGAATGTCTTAAGTCAGTTTGTAAATCATTTTAAATGGGGCGGTTTTGTGTATTAGAGCAAGTACCATGTAAGCACCAACAGTGATGAGCCCTATGACTGAAAATAAAGGAGAATTATACTACATAAATTAAAACTAATCCAACTGAAAATAGTACTCTAAATGCAAACCCAGAGTGTGAGGAAACAGAAGAAATTTTAAAAACTGTAATTCGAGAACTGTAGGATGATATTCAGGAATAAAATAATCCTGTGAATATCCCTTGGCCTAAAGAATCAAGACATATGGAGAGGATACTTAGAATGCCAACAGTACCTGTAAAAGACCACCTTGACTGATTCATCAGGGAAGATGAAAAGTACTAAATATTTAATGCTTGCTTAACTGCTGGAAAATGAGGAGACATGATTATTGTATACAAATGTTTGAGACATACAGTGACCAAGGAGAAAAAATAGCTGCATTTAAAGCTTATGGGTAGATTGGCATGGCCAGGAGCTTTGAGATACTGATGCAGAGTACAGACTATTTCCTGACAGGTGCTTAACTGACTTAGATTTTTAAGACCCCATTGGTTGAGGCTCCATGTCCTACCCAGTCCACAGTAATTTCCAGTGCTTTTCTGTTCATCGTCTTTTGTTTAAAGTGCCCTATCCACATCTCCCTTGTTGTAGCTTAAGCTACTGTCATTTGTCTACCCTTCAGTTTTGGTTAACAGTAGTCCACTTTGCAACAGCCCTTCTTGTTATGAGATGGTCCACTCTCATTCTGGACCAGCACTGAAACAAATTTCTTTCTCCGGGATTTAGGTGATTTCTGATCTCTTAGATATATGCAATATCTCATAATTGTTCTCTCCTATTTTACTCTTGCTTGAAGTTGAACATAATGCTCAACCTGATATGCCAGCAGTCCTGAATGTAGGAGAAGGAAAATTTTATGTAACTTGCCCTATTTCTGTGTGCTGATCCTGATTTTTTTTCTTTTCTTATTTTTTTGGCAACAGTATATTGCTAAAAACACCGTAACAACATAGTATGTATGGTGTTAAATCTGTGAAATGTTGTACAGCCCAGATCAGCTTCTGCAGAGCTGCTGCCAGTCATCCCATCCTACCTCCTTCAGTCTTTCTTTATGCAGTTGGTTATTCTTATCGAAAAGTAATGCTTTGCTTTTGTCTTTTTTGATCTGTTTAAACATTTGAATTCTGATACCATTATCCAGTTCATTTGAGCCCTGATGATTTGGTCTGTCTGCAAGTATCATACAAAGAAATTATTGAGGAGTGTCCAAAGCATATTTCTGGACAGGTTTCTTCAGATTATCCTTCCAGTGTCATAGTCAATTTTGATAACTACTCTCTAAATATCCTCTTCAAAATGGTACCAACTGTACCATTCTACTGTAATTTCTAAAATCTAAAACAACTGTCCCTAATTTTTTTACTGGAATATGATGACACCAGGGATTGTACATGTTGCCCAGTGTTTCTCAAAACTAAATTTTTGTGGCTCTGAGTCAAATCCGAGACCAGTGCAATCTGTTCCCTCCATACTGTTTATTAGGCTAGTTGTTTAGAAAACCCTGACATTAAAAGCCTCAACCTATTCTCTCCTGAAGTTATCCCTTTGTCCCTGATGTGTTGACACCTGGTGGCAATTAATATGAATAGTGAAGAAGAAAACCCTAAATACTTTGCTCTTACCAGCACTACTTATTTGACTTTCCTTCCTGCTTAGTAGGCCAAATTTTTCCTAGTCCTCGCTTCTCCTCTGATGTCTGTACAGAGTGTTTCTGTGCAGGATCTGAAGACCCACATCAGTGCACATCCAGCGTCACGGGTTTTTGACTGTGTGGGACTTCAGCAGGGAGGGACTCTGTGTTGGGAGGTGATTTGTGAGTTTTGATGTGATAGTAAAGATGAACAGACATGTAAAGGGGCTGTGAAGCTTCTGGGTGAGTATGTTCCTCCTCTCAGGGTTTTTTAATAGCCAAGGGTCCATGTTTGTGCATTTTCATTTAGCAGAATGTTACCTATCTACAGGAGTAGAGTATGGAGTTTATGTACTTAGTGAAAATAAGTCTGTTTACAGTGCAACGTTTCAGGTACATAGACTATGACCCTAATATTAAATGATTAACTGATCCAAGAATGTGCAGTGAATAGTACTAGGTTTTGTCTGAACTGGAACATAAAGCTTAACAAAATGAATGTGACAGTGAATGGCTGTCATTTTGAATTACTAGAGCTTGAACTACAAGCTTATTTTGTCCAAGGTCTTGTAAGACCAGTCTCAGTCCTTTTAATGTTTTGCTGGGACAAAGTTCTATGTATTTTATAATATGATAGTGACTTCATTTCAATCAACAAAATTACTTTTAAATGCTCATTTCACAGTTAGTGTTTCAGCTAACAGTGGTTCTTGTCAAATGTGTCCTAGCTCTTTATTTTTCATTTCAGAATTTCCCAAATTTTACTGGAGGGTTTTGGATCAGGATTTCAGCTCAATTTTAGTAATGTTGCATGGAGCTCCCCTTGCTCTGATTTCAGGCTGTGCATTTTCATGGGATTATAATGGTTCATGCGTGGTTGAAATTAATTACTGGAGCTGTTAGCCTTATGTAAGCAAATCATGTTCTGTTTTATCCTCTTGCTAAACTTTCATTGCAGCTAGTTTGACTGTTCATGACAGCATTCCTATTATTTTGTTTCATTATCATTTGTTTACTAATACAGCTGCTTTGCTTAATGATTCATATCTGGAAGCCGTTTGGTATGTTGGCATAGACCAGTTTGTTGTCTGCATTATTGAAACGAGAAATCACCACAAATCACCATCTATCAGAATGGAAGTTGCTGCTGTGATTTATAAATTCAATCCAAGGGTGAGCAAAGTTCTGATAAAGAAATCTTAGGTTTGTTTTTGAGAAGGGCTGCAAAGACATTTCGCTGTTGGAGATGAATTGGATTTTTGTCTTTGCATGGGAAAAAATACTGTGGTTTGTAATCCACTAGGGCTGTACACTTCGTTTTCCGTGTTTTCCTGTATTTGAATGAAAAGACTGGTAAGTTTTGGAAGTAAACTGGAAACATTCCTCACTGAATAGGTGATTCTCCCTATTATGGAGATGAAGTGAGAAATACAAATTGGACTACCCCACCTTTTACTTAGGTGCTAGTAACAACTACAAGTGCATGTGTTATTGCTGGACAGCAGGGTATTGAGGATGTAGACCTAGCCCTTGTGGTTTATCCTGTTCCATTTAAGTGATTAATTAGGCTATTGCATCCATAACTGGAATTGCACATGTAATCAAGATTTATGTTGCTGTGGCAACAGAGAGACACAACTGTGCTGAATTTCCTAGATCTTTGAAGCAGTTCTTCTTACCCAAAATGATATTGAGAATTCCCATCAGCATGTGAAAAAGAGTGTATCTAAGAGGGGCCCTCATTAATAGGCTGAAATCTTGCACTGAATTGAGTGAATCCATGCTGCTCATCAAAGGGTTAGAGAAAATAGGCAGCTGCAAGAGAGAAGACAAGACCTGTGGCGCAAATTAATCAGCAGCAATTGATTTCAAGACAAATAGGAGCAATGCAGGAAAATTACAGGGTGGTTCCAAGAGGCCATTGACAAAAGCTTTGTGACGTATACTGGGTATTGTGTTTGGCCTGGATATAAAGGCAGGAAGGAACTGTACATGAGCCAGGTCAAGACTTCACAGCATTACACAGTATTATATCAAGTTAAATAGTTGTGCTGACATAGCACATGCTAAAGGAGATGGAGGAAGGTGTAATAAATTAAAAGAAGATGGAAGATGAAAATCATAGGTGACTAGGAGGAGATAACTTGGGGTAGGTGAAGAGGCCTGCAAGTGATTCAGAACTGCAGGTAAGTGTGGTAGAGGCAGTGTTTTTGAACACTACCTCTTGTGCTCAGTTTCAGGACACCCCAGGCATCTGGGAGCCAGCAAGTATTTTGCCCATTTGAGGACAAGGTATTTAATATAATTAGTCAACATTGTAAATTAAATGCTTTCAAAACCAACAACAAAAATTCAAACATGCTTCTCCTCCCAAAAAAACCTCCCAAAAACCCAAACGTGATTTTTAAAAAAATGTTGGAAATTGGGATTATTCATTTTGGTTGTTTTCATTTCAAGGTCACTCGCTGAAACGTATTTCTTACTTCAGCAGCAATAAAAAATATCCAAGCAACATGACTTTTATTAAAGCAGTATCCTTGAAAAGTTAATTATCTAAAAGGTTGCAGAATGTTAATGGAAAGGGAAGAAATTAGATTACCTTAGAGTCAGAGAACTCTTAGTAGTGAGATATATAGCTATGAAATTATATATCGTGTTTGTACAATTCCTTTTACCTTCTTGGAAGGTGTAATATTTTAGGTGTTGGTTTTTTTTTTGGTTGGTTGGTTTTGGGGTTTTTTTAACAAAGAGGAAAAAGAGCAGTATAGGAAAAAGTCAGTAGACTACAAACTATTTACTTTCAAACAATTTGTTCATGTACCACAGTTATATGTGATGGACTGGTGATCCATTTCCCTGCAAATTCAGCAGAATTGAAAATACAGTTTTCATCCAGTTTCCTCATGATCAGCTGCAACAAGGGCCTGTTGTAGTCTCATGAACGAATCACCAGGAGGATACCCAGGAAGCACTCGAAGGGAAGAGAATCCTGCTCTTAATTTTTTATCCAAGCTGCTTGTTTGCAGGGGGTGGACGTTTGTTGAGGTGCATTCACATTTCGGGAGCTTGGCAAGACTTGCTGCAGAGTGACTGAACAGCTCAGTGCCAATTTACTTCATACTCCCATCTCTGCTCCAAGCCTCTGCATGAGCCCTTTAATGGGAGCATAAGCACTAGAGAAGAAGAATTGAGCATGGAAAAAGTGTCTATAATTACCACCTTCTGCTTCTCTTCCTCTTTGCTGGTTCTACCAGACAGCTTCTGGGTAGCTTAAATGAGAACTGGAGCAGATGCTGAAGCAGTGGGATTTCTGGGCAGGTTTTCATTACCTACTTTGCAAAACAGACTTTCCAATTATCCATGAAGTTAAATCCAGAAGTTGGATGAAATTAACGTTTTCTACAATTCATGTGCAACAGAGGCACTGACTGTTACTTTCAAAGCAAAGAGGTTGTAATGGCTGTTTTTGTTTAGGAGGAGAAATAGGGGCATTGAGTTTGGCTTGTGAAGTTACATGGGTCTAAGTTTCTGTGGTTTTTTTGGTGACAATATACTTGTGTGAAAGTGGTACAACTGGAAGTCTGGGCAGACTCCACAGGTTGCTTGTGTTTTGTAAACATTGAAATAAACAGGTTAATTGCTGGGACATTTCCTGCCGTGCTGCAAAGTAAAACCTGAAAGTATTATGGATCTTGACTGGAAAGTCAAATTGGCAAGTTTGATTTCATCATATGCCTTAATTATTTGCCAAATGTAAACAATCAGCAGGAATGGAAATTGTTACAAAATGGTGCATGAAATAATTTATCTTTTAGTATACTACCATTATTCTCTTATAACCAAATTATTTTCTTGACAATATTTATTAAGAATACCTAAAAATAATAACCTCTAATGGTGTGTTGTAATACATGGAAGTCTCCAGCATGTCCCATGTAGCTGAAGACTCAGTTCCAGTTCCAGTGAACGAGAAAGTTAAAGGAAGAACTTAATGCTCTTGGATTCAATAGGAAACTAAGCCAGATCTCAGTCTGTGTTGGAATTCAATTTAGACATTTTAGGAAAATAGAGAAAAAAAGACAGCATTTGGAATTCAGTATGAATGGTTGAAAACATTCTGCCTTTTCAGTTTTTTTTGAGAACTGCAAAGATTGTACAAAGAGCTTCAAGTGGAAAGATAAAAGAAAGCACTTGGATACACTGAACCACATAGTTACTAAACATGAAATATAAATTATAGCAAGGAGCTTATCAGGCAACAAAATAAAAGAAATGATTGTTAGTCTTTTGAATTACTACCTATAAATAGAGGACTCCTAGGCAGTTGAACAACCAACCAGAGTATGTTTTGAGGCAGAGAAAAAAGACAACTGGAGACATGAAACTTATAATTTATTTTATTTAAGGGTCAAATAAAAACAAAGAATTGGACTTCTGACTCTAAGGAATACTTACTTGAAATTACTGCAACTAACCCATTCTATGTAGCAACATAACTTGAAATGGATTCTTAGAAAAGTTCTGATTGAGTGACTTCTGGCACATGTAATATAATTTCAAGTCTATGTTGCTTCTCTTGTTCAGTCTGTTACAGCTTTTCACTTTTCAATGAAACTGAAAATGAGCCTATTAGCAATGTACTATACTGTTTCTGAATTTAATTTTTATGTATATGTGTATATTCACCTAGTAAAAGGTGAGCTAATGCAGGATAAAAGAAAATTGTGGATCGTTGAAAAAAAGAGAAATTAAAGATTGTGAAAATATTGAACATAAATGTTTTGAAGAGAGATATTCATAGATACTACAGTTAGAATAGATTGTGAAAATTGTTAACAATTTGTCTTCACCTCTTACACAACACCAGTGAAATGGATCAAGCCTTACATACTATTCTGTAAACATTCATACATACTTGAAGTATGTTGGTTTTTTTCAGTCACTGTGATTAACTCCCATTTTTTAAATTAAAAAGATTGTATTTGTTGGACAGGTGAAGGACAGATTGTGTCTGTAGAGCAGCTGCGGTGACAGCTCACATTATTTATTAAACATATATTTAAAAAAAATAATCAGAATATTTTTTCTCATAGATACCATAATTTCTCCTATATTCTCTTCTTTTTTCTCATACTAATGTATTTCAATACTAAAAGTGACAGGAAAAAGTAATTTTTATTATGGTTCCTAAATGTATATTATTTGAAAATCAAGGAAAGTAAATTACAGTCTTTGCTTCTGACCTTTTCAAATGCAGTCAAAGGAGTCACTTTTATAATTTTATCTTGATTATTCATTGCTTAGTCTGTTGGATGTTTGGAAGCAGGCTTTAATCTCTGTTGAGTTCTTGGACAATTGAATAAGGTTTGTTTTAATAATGGGAAGAAATATTTCCCAAATAAACAGGCAGTTTAAATTAGTTTGAAGAATGCCTTAACACTTTGAAATGAAATTTCATCAGTCTTCATCAGATACTCAAACCTGTCCTGGTTGGTCCTTGGATGAGAGGATATGTTAAGGAAGATTCTGTATGAAGGGATTCAGTGTCTGCATCCACTTGGTGTTCTACGTGAGCTTAGGGGTAATACTTGAAGTTAAGGAAGACACCACTTCTCAAATCCCTAAACTAAAATACTGCGCTAAGACATGAAGATAGTGGAGTGGAAGTAGGGAAATCAAGGTTTTGTTGCTGAAAAATTTTAGCAAACTAATCACTTCTAGAGGGCTGATAAACCACAAATTACTTACGCATGATTTAGGGGCTTAGGTTTCAGGGACCAGGCTGTATTTCAAGTAACATATTAGTAGTTTGCCTATTCACATTAGCAACAACAGGAAAGTTGGTTCTTAAAATCCTGTTCACAACTGATTGGACTGATGCTTGTAAAGGTCTTTCCAAGCTAAATTATTCTATGATTCTATAACCATTCTGCACTTCCACTGAATACAGGCTCTCTTTGGCACCAGATAAGCTTTTACTATATTGGTGAACTTGGGAATGTGCCTATTATTGCATATGTAATGCAATTGCATTACTGTATTATGTGCAGTTACATAATGATTCACAGGGGAGGTGATACATTTTTTCTTAACTTTCATGAAATAAAATCTCTTTACTTTTGAGTAAAGAATATTTTATAAATATGGTTGTTAGACTGACATAATAATTTTATGAATATAAACATACAGGGTCCTGAATTATGCATGCCTATAAAATGTAAAGTCTATGCTGCAACAGTTTGTGTTTTGTTATACATAATCTTCCTTATGTTTTCAGGATGGAACATGAGGCTACCCAGCTAGAAAAGCAGCACGTGCACAGTGTGTATGAAAATACAGCTGCCTACTTTAGTGACCTGCAGACCAAAGCATGGCCTCGTGTTCGGAACTTCCTGCTGGAACAAAAGCCTGGCAGTCTCGTTGTTGATATAGGTAAGCCATTCTTTGAGGTGGCGTAAAAGATTGTTCATAAGCTTAGTTTACCTGTTAATCATGTCTAGCCTTCAGATCAACTGTTTTTTAGCTTGTTTAAATCTGTTTTAAAGTTGTTTTTAAGCCCCAATGCTAGATGCCATATACCACTTCTTTTAACTTTTTGGCAGTGTATCACGTAGACAGTAAATAAATTCTTTCCCTTTTTTTTGTTGAGCTAAGTCTTAATCTATCCATTTCCCCACTGGCTTAATGGTCTTTCATTCCCCTGGAGCCCTTTTGAAAAAAATTATGTTAATAGCCCAATTATTTAATATTGCAGTTTCTTTAGATCACTTGGTTTATGTAATATCAGTCTGCAATTTATTGGTTTTCATTTGTTCTGAAGCTCCTCCTAGCAAGGCTTTTTATTAAGAGAAATCTTCTGATGTGACTGTTAGTAAAAATACTTGAAAAAAAAAATAATCTGAGGATCTCCCTGGGATCCTAAATAAGAACACTGAAACCTTGTTTTCCCTCTATGGCATTGTCTTCCCTACATGCAGTATTTATACCTGGATTTCTTTTGCTCCCGCAGACTTTCCAGGAGTTTCCAGGTGCTGGAGTGTTTGCTTTGCTTGCATTATGACTTCAGTCCTATAGAGCACATCATTGCAAAACAAATGCTCGTTGGCACCATTGTGTTTTCCTTACTGTTTAAACTAATAAAATACTTTTACACAGCAAGTTTTAACAAATGTGCGCAATAAATTATGCATCTGCTTTATCCTATAAGAGAAAAACATTATTTGAATATGCTGTAGGCCGCAATCAGAAGATAATATGTAGTTCTTCTGCTGCTGTTGAGCATTACACCAAAAATAGTTGATTGAGGTTATTTTGAGCATGTAGCTATTTTTATATGTCTGCACCATTGTCACTAATAATCTCAGGAAATATCCTATGGCATACACTCACTCTCACTGAGAGCTATATTGATACTTCTCAGCCAAAATTGTTGCCACTTCAGTAGAAGTCATTTGCATCTTGGCTGAAGTTCTTTGAGGCTTTATCAGCAGTGATTGCTGAAAGCTTAAGGTCACCCTGTTGCAGTCTCATCTGGAGAGAAGATCAGTCCTTACAGCTGCCAATAAGAATACTCCCATTAAGGCACACAAGGTATCTTCTTTTATGCAGTTTAATAAGATCTACAAGAATCTGACTGTTGTGTTTACTTTTGGCACGTATTTAAGGAGGAGTTGCACTAAAGTGGAACTACTGGCTAGTGGCACTAAAATTTTCAAACTGAGATCTTTAATTGGTAATGTTCTTTTCAGTTTAATACTACCTTTTATTAAAATATCATTTTTTCTATTTGCCTTACCATTTTGCATTGATCAAAACACATAAAAATAGCTTGGCTATTGTTAGCTTCATGAAGGAATTCACCTTCCTTATGTCTCATTTAAAAGTGAATCTCTGGCAAATGGAGATTTTTAGAACACTGGGATTATTGACACTATTTAGCTTCATTTCAGAGAGGACCCGATACTTCCAAAAATTCACAGTGATTAAAAAGCACTTCACCAAAAGCCATGTATTAAGCAACTGAATCTTCCAAATTAATGATGGTTGAATAAATGTGTTCCTTTTCAAACACAAAAATGAATAATAATTTATACAAATTTTTTAAATTTGTTGTTTTCTAACATGCAGACCTTCATATATTGTTGCATATATTCCTTGAACTGCATTAGCAATATTAGTATTTTCCATTTCTCTCAAGTGTTACTTTAAAGAACAGTGCTTGCTTTTAGCTGAGAAATATGCTCTTTTTCACCACTGAAGTGTTGTGCTGTTCTGCAGTAGTTCCTGTGCTGTCTCTTTAGATAATGGTACACATTAACATCACCGGGAGCAGCCGCTCTGCAAGAAGCAGTGATGTTTCTAAAGATAACTCCAGGCCTTTAAATTGAATTACCAATACTGAGATGATTCTCTTTGCCAAGCTGCTACCCCGTTGCTTGGCTGTCAACTTTCAGAAATTATTCCTCACTAGTGACCCAGAGCTGCAGTGAACAGCTCCAAGTATAATTTTGAAAAGTGCTTGTTATGCATAAGGCATTGAGGGATCCTCTGAAAGATTTCAATTTAGTATAGCACAGTCCTTAAGAAGACAGACTTTTAGGTGGAAGACGTTCTGGAACAGTTCATTACATTTACATGAGTTATAATGCATGGGCACAAAGATAAAAAGAGGATGTGCCTGCAATATGGAAAAAAAACTTTATGGTTTATGGTTATTTTTGAGTCTGTATCTAAAGTAAAAATTTTCCACTCTGGCTTGTGTCAGTGGCATTTATGGTCTAGGACTTCTTGGAGAGGAATGGGATGCACTGGAGAAGTACTTCAGAAGGGGTTAAGCAAAGGAAAGAGATCTGTTGCAGATCACAGAGAAGACATAACACACTGGCTTCAGGAAATCCCCTGAACAGAAAGTAGCTGGAAGCTGGAACGGTATTGGGAAAGGGGCCTTAATGCTTATCCTTTTCTTACCCTCTCCTGGGTGCCCATTTATGCTCATGGTAATGGGATACCAGGCTATATAAAGACTCAGTATGAAGCAGCATGGTTGGGTTTTTAGTCTCGAAGATGTACAATAGTGGCTATGGAGGACCATTCTTACGTCCTCCCACCTGCACTTACCCTTGTTCCCCACAGAAATACAGATAACCTGCTATTATACAGGGCTGTGTAACGAGTGTTTTTGTTGCTGATGTTGGTACTGTTACAATCCTTATAGTGTGAACACACAATTTCAACAGGTTCCAAATGAACCCTGCAGCAGTTAGGCTAGTCGGCACAAACCCTCATTTTGTTTTCCAGGAAAATTTAGGATTACAAAAGTCCTCATATTATTTTCACTGCTTTAGGAGGGAGAGAAAATGTTTGGAATATATGACTTCTGACCTAGTATCCTTTTCTTTAGGTTGTGGAACTGGAAAGTATCTCAGTGTCAACAGTCAAGTGTATAATCTGGGCTGTGATTACTGTGAAGGACTGGTAGAAATTGCAAGGAAGAAAGGTGATGAAGTTCTGGTGTGTGACAACCTTAACCTTCCCTTTAGGGATCAGTGCTTCAATGCAGTCATTTCGATTGGAGGTAAGACAACATACCTGCATTCTGGCTCCAGCAAATGAGAATTTCTGTGTGTTCTTTTCTTTCCATGTGGCTTCATTTCAGTTAATTGTTTTGAAACAGTTCCTTAGAACCACAGGAGATATAACTGAAATGAATGTTTTCAACATGAAAAAACAAAACTCCCATTACTCAAGAGGCACTGTTGACCAATGAAATATGCATGTCGCATGTTTGTTTATATGTGGTAGAGAAAATACTTCCTTCCAGCATGCATTGTAAACAAGTGAAAACTAATCTAAACATGGCTGCTCTAAGCTCAAACAGATTAGATGCTCAAGACAAACTCTTGGTTTCTCCATAGGATCTGTTTTGATCAGCAAATGCATTGAAATGAGAACTTTACAGCAGAACTTGGAACTCGTGTTGACTTTTATGTGTTATGAATTCAGATTTCTCTTGGTCATAAGAACTCAGAGGCATACAAGTGCTTGTTGTCTAAAATGACCAGAGCATCTCAGCATCTCAACTCTTCTGACCTCTCTTTTTGAAAATACTACATGTAATTTGAGACACATCGTTTGAGAAGTGTAGATAAAAAATAGAGTATCCAGTTACAGTCTACACTTTTAGCTCTAGTTTTGACTGAGCTTCTTTCAGGGTTTTTCAATTCATCAGCAAAAGTACAAAGCATGATAATTGTTATTGATAGCAATCAACAAACTTAAAATGTGATCATAGAAATTTATTTTAAAATGCATCTTTCCCACAAACAGGTGGAAGGAAAGGGTGACTAATACACAAGCAATAATTATATTGCTTTGCTTTCATGTTGGCTAGTTAACCAGTGAGCCCTACTTGCATTTTAGGTCTCGTAGCATGATTTCAGTGCTTATCAGATCAGCTGACTCTGAAGGATAGCATAGCTATCTAGTGTTTATATCAATTATAAGCCTGACAAGTTTAAAAGTTCACATGCTATTTCAGTACATTTAGCAATAATGGATTTTAATCCTTCTTGAATAGAGACATGGTATGCCTGTGTCCATCTAATTCTAAATAAAGTGATTTTCATCCTGTTACAGAGAAAAAACAAGTATTTATGTACTTAGTTAAGTACTCTTCTTGGATTTGCTGGTATAATCATGTTTATAGGATTGATTTTTCTGCAGAACCACCAGAGTGATTCTAACCAGAAGGAATATTTGACACATTAAAGAATTTGTACAGATTCTGCTGGTTGATTGTCATTTCTTTCTGGTAAACTAAGCTTGTATGTGTATGCTGTCTCTGTCAGTTCTGATAAAACTTTGCAGGAGGTTCTGTGGTGATATATGGCCTAACTACAATATAAGAAAATATCAGTTCCCTTCTCCCTATCCTGTGCAAAAAAAATTTGGTTTTTAAATTTTTTTTTCAAAATTTCGGAGAAGATTCTTTGGAGTCAGGAGTACCTGGAAACAAACACTGACTACATAGATGGGTAACTCTTCTCAGAGTTGTTTATTTTGTATTCTCAGCAGCTTGTGAGAGTCTTGTTAATATTAACTGCCGACAATGCTTTTCTTGGCTTGTGATAATAAAGCTACATCTTTTCCCCCTTGGTAATTTAATCATTGTTTTGAATAAAGACAGGGCTAGTTGGGTACACTTTTCATAACTGCAGTGTTGAACTAACACTGTTTCTGCAATTGGAATTGGCTACTGTCAAGCAGCACATATAATCAAATTTTTCTGAATTTATAGAGAAATGTCTTCTGATAAGAACATACTCTATTATCTGCTGTTCCGTGGGTAGATTGAACGTTTTTCATGTAGAAGTGGCTGGCTCCAAGTCCACTTGAAACAAATTATGGAATCAGTCCTCTTTACATCACTGAATCAAATCTAATACTGATGACATATAGAACAATATGACCAATCTGTCCAAGCTCAGCACAAGTTAATGCCTCTGAGAGATTAGAGAGAAAATAGTTCTCTTAGCTATTCTCTGACTATTAAAATTGGCTCATTAGTACTAGGTGAATAGGAAGATAGAAATAATGTAGAAATCTTGAAATGGAGTCATTTCACTTTGGAGTGAAATTTGAAAATGTGGGAATTGCCCTGGAAAGAAAATCCAAATATAGCGATCAAAAGTTTTATTTTAAATTTGACTTTATTTTAAATTTGACTTTATTTTTCACTAGCATAACATAATGTAAAAAAAAATGCTGAGACATGCAATGTAGACTTTTTTTTTACAAAAATTAAATTTAATTTTACGAAGTTAAGGCAATGGTGAATATTTGTCTAAATTTTCTCACTGGATCTTTTGCAAGTGTGCTGATATAAAAGTTCAAAGTATCTTTTTACTGATACTACATTTTGCTGTATTTGTTACATGGTAAAAAGATTTTCTATTTTCAGCAAGATAAGTCTGAAAATTGTGCCAAAAACTGAAGTCAACTTGATACTACCTAACTCACGTAAAGGCTAGGCATTTAAGTAAAAGCTTGCCATGTTATGATGTGTTATGGGTTATGCAGAGAAACAGAAACCTGCAGCTTATATGCCCGAGTTTTCTTGAATCCCTGTTTTGGGATTAATTTCCTTCTTCCAGATTTTCCTATTTTTATCTATTGAACATAATCATAAAAGAGAGCATTCTGAGGTAAACTTCCATTGTGGCACCTATAAATTCAGCACTTTTGCTGACTTGCAGTAAGTGATAATTTGAAATGAGACAGCTGAAACGATTGAACATGTAGATCAGGTTGAGATGGAAGTGCTTTGTCCTTACTAATATTCGGTATATAATACCTTTCTTTTTTTTCACAGTGATACATCATTTCTCAACTAAACAAAGAAGAATTAAAGCAATAAAGGAAATGGCAAGGATATTGACACCTGGAGGCCAAATAATGATTTATGTTTGGGCTATGGAACAAAAGAATCGTCGCTTTGAGAAACAAGATGTATTTGTTCCATGGAACAAGGCCTTGTGCTCACGCCATTTTTCAGAATCAAATCAGTCTGGAGATAAGGGTGAGTTTGTCCATACTGCAAAAGGCCAAGACATACACCCTGCACAGCTTGTCATCTCTGAGTGCAGCTACCAAAACAATCTGCAGCCAGAAGCTGATTCAAAACATTCCCGCAATACGGACCGTTGCTTACCCAGAGCCTGCTGCATGAAAATTTCTGAGGAAGAAAACAGATTTTACAGTGCTCTAGGAAGGTCTTTCCGCTCATGGTTTTTCTCCAGATCCCTTGATGAATCAGCCCTGAGAAAGCAAAGTGACAAAATGAAGCACCTGAAACATGAAGGAGCGTGGGCAAACAGTACCGTACCCGTTCAACATTCACGACACTGCAGTTTGGATTTAGGTCACCATGGGGCATTGTTAAATGAACAAAGTTTAGATGATGATGATGATGTATTTGTGGAAAGCCTGTCTCTCAAAAAGCCACAGTGGTCACCAGCCACAGATGCACTGAAGGATTTAAATTTAAATGGAGGACACCAAAGTGTAGCTCAGAGCAAGGGGGACAAAGCTTCATTTATAAATGGCCCAGTGGAAGACAGGGACTGCATCTGTGGTTGTAATAAAGATGGTGCTGGTAAGTCTGATGCCAGCAAGTTTTTCAAAAGAACTTCAACAACTGACTCCACTGACTCAGCTTTGGAGTCAGCAGTGTCTGTTGGGGACCAGACTGATGCCGTGTTGGACACAAAGGCCTTCATGCGTTATTACCATGTTTTTCGGGAAGGGGAGCTGAGTTCTCTGGTAGAAGAGAATGTGCCTGAGCTTCAGATACTTTCTTCCTGCTATGACCATGGAAACTGGTGCATTATTGCAGAGAGAAGAGAAACATAGCTATAAAGAGAACAAAGCAGAATCCAGTCACTGAGGATTTTAAGCTCTTCCTTGTCTTACTGTGATTGTGCAGTGTGACATGGAATTTGAATCTTGTAGTTGTGTGCCATTAATTTTTGAGTTATTATCTCTCAACTATTAGCTAATGCAAGGTCTGAATATAGGAATGTAAGTTGTAGACAATATTTATGTTTGGTTAAACTTTTATGAAGTTAAAACTGTAGAGTTTTATATTGCTGTTAGCAAATAATTGTGTTTTAAAATATACTTTTCTATTGAGAAATAAACCTTTTTATAAAACAAGGATCAGGGCATCTTTTATGAGAAACATCCTCTCAGTAGAAAGTCTAGTCTTTGTTCTTCAGATGCCAGAAGTTTGTCACTTTGCTCCCTATTCTTGAAGTCCTATAAATGAGACATAGACACTATGTCTAAAATTGTACTTGACTGTACAGTGGTAGAGTGCATGCTGCAGAACTGGGAGCAAGCATGGTCCCAGTGCTCCTTAGTTGGAGTTATTAATGGGCAAAAAAACTGTGTACCAAACAAGCTCTGCATATTCTGTCATTTGATGTTTGTATTTGGGAGCAAATGACAGCACAGATTTTGGACACTATTTTTTACTTTTGTTTTAAAAATAATTTAATTTGTTTCTCAGGTGCAGGTGAAGTTTTATGTTAGCTCTCACAAATACTTTATTTAATTCCCTTTGCTGTAGTTTTTCATTGGTTATGTGTATATAAAAGTCAGAGGGATTTGTGAGAGTGTGAGTATTATGAAAAGTTCTAAAATATCAAGTCCTTAAAATACATATATCTTTTTTATAAGCCTGGGAAGCTAAGATTAAATTAATAAAAATCCAGTGCATGTCTGGTCAGCTGTCATATTTACTTTTCTTGTTCACAGACATGAGAATATATATTAACGGTGTGTTAAATAATGTAGACAGGAAGAGGATAAGCCCAGTTTGCACATAAATTACAGATTCTTGTCTTATGAAGTTTAAATGAATCTTTTGAGACCTAAGTGATAATAGATTGTTTACACAACTTCCCTGTTCCCTCCAAGACATACCATCACTATCCATCTGTAGTAGGTTGTAGCAGTTTATAGTGCTGGGGATAAAAAGCACCTGGCTTCAGAAGATCAGTAGTGGAACTGCCAACAGAGGCAGGGCTAGAAGGGGCTAATTGCCTCATTAGCACAGAGTTACTCCATTCCTAGGCTTAATTCATAGTCAGTGGTTGCAGTGCAGGGCACATCTTCAGCTGCTGTGATTTCGTGACCTTTAATTGAGCTGCACAGATTTCCTCCTTCTCCCCCCCGGACACCCCCCCACACCTTCCCCCCAGAAAAGAACCCCTGCACCCCTTTTGTTACAGCAGTTTTAAAGAGCTGTATAATTGTCTGCCCTATTACTGAGCAAGTAGTTTTGAATACAAGGCAATAGGAGTGAAATGCCAAGCTTTTCCAGTCTATGCTGCACCAGTAGGTGGATTTGGGATTGTTCAGTAGAAAACCTTGATGGTGCTGAGTATTTTTTGATGTAACTTCCCAGCTGTTAATTGCCACATGGTAATGTATTATACATTTATTTACTGGAGCAAAGTCCTTAAGCAATCATTTTTGTCTTCCTTGTAGCTTGGGATCCTTATACTTTATCCTTCCTGGGTCTGTACCACTTGCACTCCCCACAGGCCTTTGAAAATAAAAATGTGCCCCAAGAACCATACATTTGAGACTTCTGAAATATCATTCCACTCTAATCTAAATGTCACTACACAGGCTAGGGCTGTGGCTTTCAGTTGCTGTGTATGAGCCATACTTCAGAAAATGGGCAATATTCCCTGCCTCACTGGGTCCAGCTGCTCTTGGCTGAGGGGGCTGCACCTGCTGCATCCTCAGGCTCCAGATTTAGACACTTAGTGCCAAAGTGCCCATATTGCAGAGCCAGCATGGATTGTGCTGAGCTCCACACCTCATTTGCAACGTGGTTGTGTCAGACAGGGGAGGCCTGCCTGTTCTGTTGGGAATTTCTGGATGAGCTTGAGAATTTAAGAAGAGAAGTCAATTGCTTCCAGATAAAGTCTGCCAGTGGATATTCAGCACTCCTGGAATCTGGGCTGCATTTTAGAAAGAGATAGAGTATTATCATCCTATATCCAATTCTGAAACTTCATCTCTAAATGCCAGCATGCAGAAACTTTATTACACATGTATAAAAATGTTTATTAAGAATTATTAATCTTAACTGACAGCTGGGTTTAGTTATTTGGGAGAAAGAACATCACAATTTTGTTATATGAACTCCTACAGTTTGCCTGTGG
Source organism: Promerops cafer (assembly GCA_013398275.1). Taxonomy (NCBI): domain Eukaryota; kingdom Metazoa; phylum Chordata; class Aves; order Passeriformes; family Nectariniidae; genus Promerops; species Promerops cafer. The sequence goes on along the minus strand of VZSE01010647.1, from coordinate 1,357,069 downwards.
CGAGCTCGGTGTGTAGTTAAGTAGACTGATGAAGTTTGGGGTAAACTGAGAAAGGAAAGGTGTCCATTCTCTTAGAATTTAGACTTATTTTCCTTGCAAGAGACTGAGTCTGTGTCAGGCCCCAGTTAAAACTTCTTGTTCTATCTGTTTGAATAACAGTTGTCCCCTCAAAGCTGCTGAAGTACTTTGAACCACTTTTGTGTTTGTAGACTTTCCATGCATTATTTTGTTTGAGGTTCTTGCCTGGGGATGCTTTTCGCAAATACTTATTTATGTATTGAATTTTCTCATGTTTTGAGTTGCTGCTGAGTTTGGATTGTATTCTTAAAAATTCCTGGGAGAAGGAGAGGGGAGGTTTGGTAAGCAGCTTTTTTTTTTCTTCCCCAAATATTCAGTTGTCCTCTGAGGATGTATCATCACCATGTAGCATAATTTCTGTGGAATGGTGTCAGTCAGCTGAGGTCATGACTGTGAAGTCTGCACAGCAAACCTTTATTCTTGTAGGCAGTCTCCCATCTATTAATGGGGGCTGCCTGGACCGGTAACAGCTTTATCATCTCATAAGCCACATTACCTCACTCAGAGCATGAGTGATTTCTCTTTTGAGGAGACCCACCTTAAGCAAAAGGTAATTTCCAGCAGAATCCATGTGATCCCAGACTTTAATAGATTACAGATAAAATGAGAGAAGTGGATATACCATTAAAAATTATAGTAAATGAATGAATTAGTAAATAAAAACCAGCTGTCTTTGAATGCTTAAACTTTCAGCAATGTCAAGACTGAAAGATCTGACTGTCACAAAAAGCAAATGTGTTTTTACATTGCTTGTCTGACAATTGGGCAATAATCTCATCTCAATTCTGCTGATAAAAAACTTGTGGCTTGGATTGGGCTTACTTGTGGCTTTAGTGGGCTTGGATTGTTCCTAAGGTGCTTATGTAGCACTAAGTGGCACGTGGAGAAGTTTTGATGAAGTTTTTTGGTTTATTACAAAATTAATTCAGGTGGAACCTCCTCTGTATCAGTTTCTGCCCATTGCCTCTCATCCTATTGCTTGGCACCACAACTGCAATAAAAAATACATTGAACAGACTTATTTTTCTAAGACTAGTACAGTTGTAATCGTTGATGAGTGTTTCTGTTAGAAGTGAACATGTGTAATTATTTTGGTACTAACAGTGACTAATTTACTTTCTTCCAAGCTCATCATGTAGGAATTTTAAAATCACAGTTAAGAAATGAAAACTGAAAACATTCTAGCAGACTTTTCCAGTACTTATTTTTATATAGATTACTTATGAGCACAGTTCAAAATGCTGAGTGAAGAGTTGTGTATGTTCCACCAGCAAAATATTGCTAGTGAACTGTTTGGGTAGGTTCTGAGTAGAAATAATAGCTCTGATCCTGCATCCTCTCTGCTGTGTCGTGTCTCCATCAAACTGCATTCATATCACTGTTGGGCTGTATTAGTATCCACAGTGTGTTAAATCTGCTGCACTACCCACTTTCTTGCTCAGCACTTTTGCAGGATTTGGGACTACTTCAGTACTCCAGGAAAATGAAGTGTGTCAGTGTTAAATATATACAAGTGCTTCTCTCTTTTGTGAGTTCAGCATTTCTTACTCTTACCGTATATGAATTCTGGCAGTTAGCCATGATTTTATCTTCCAATCTGCTGGTGAAAACCATGCTTAGGTACTGCTCTGGAGTCAGTTCTGTGTCCATACATGGAATCTATTCTTTAGTATTCAAATTAAATCCTACTTGGTTAAATTAAATTTTCTACAAAATTTGTGTGTCTTCACATTAGCTAATAAATATATTAGCCCCTGAAAATCTGTGTCTTGGAAAGCTTTTAATGAATGTTAAATTTGAGAAGACTGTATTAGTGCTGTTTTCTCATTAGGCTAGACCACATGGACACAGTGCAGAACAGGAAAGCACAATAATTTGCTGGAACAGGGAATCTCTGCCTTTGAGCCGTTTAAGCTATCCCTACATCTTCCTAGAGTTTGGGGTGCTTGAGAACATCAGATGCCTCTGTTGCTCTTGTGGCAATCTAGTACCTGCACCTGCTTCTTCTCCCAGGGCTCAACAGAGATAAGTTGTCTTTAAAAGAATACAAATTTTTTTTAAAAAGCAAGCAACCAAGCCCCCACCAAAACCACCACTACCACTACTAAAAACAACCATATCTAAGCAGAAATAAAAATGTGGAAGAAGGAAAAAGAAAAGAAAGATATTATGTGTGGCACTCCTAGCTTTGAAAAGATGTTTGGATATAAATTCTCCATCCCCTTTAGCCTTGTTGACAAGGTGCTATGCTCTGCTTTGATGAGGGGTTTATGGATGGGAACAGTGGATGCAGGAACAGTGAGATGGTATTAGGTTGCCCTCTTCAGTTGTGACAAAGTAGGTTGACTTCTGCAAAATTTTGTTTGTTTTTGCTTTTTGTCCAGCATCTCAAATTCTTTTTTCTGAATGAAGAAAGTATTTCTTGTCATTTTGAAACTGTCACAAGTAAAATAGACCAAATATATAGCTGAATATATCTCCTCTTACACCTGTGATAACAAAGAAGTCTCTGTGTATGCACAATCATATTGAAAGCTGATGCTCCTCAAGCACAGGATAAAAATAAGTCATTTGTGAGAGGCATTTTGGTGAGGCAGCATCATGTTCTTCTCTGTGTCTCTCTTCTGCATCTTTGCAGAAGACACATCAGAATTACTGGGAATAAATCGACCCTTCACATCTCTGCTCCCTGACCACTGAACTGACAGGATAGTCAGTTTAATTCTGAACAAAGTGTTTCTTGTTAAAGGAGGAATTGGCCATTTGGGCAGAACAAATGCTGTAGTGCAGAGAAAGGACAGATACTCCAGACAAGGTTAAAACTCTGTGCTTAAAAAGGGGAAAGCAGAGTGTTTTGTGGCTCACTGGCCAAAGCTGTATTCCAGTGTGTCCAGGAGAATGCAAGAGATGGGACAGTGAAAAAATTAATAGAGAGCAAGTTGCACACGGAATTTCCAGGCTGGTTTAAATTCGTGTTTTTTATTCCGTGGTGTATTCCATTCCTTCATCCATGGCTGATGAAGGTCATTGCCTGTACTGAGCACTAGCAGCCACAATCAACATCAATAACTGTCAAGAGTGCTTGCTGCTTCTTGGGATCTGACCCTCTCCACTTTACAAAGACTGGAGTTCTAACATTGACCCCTGGACCATTAAAATGTTTGTCTAACTCCTGAGTAATAGGTTTAAATAATGAGCAGATACAAATATATCTCTGTATACATATATTATATACATAATTATTTTTTTATGCAACCTTTTAATTTTTTTCCCCCCTGCATACGTTAAATGCTTTAGTTACATTATAATACAATGGTAAGTAGCCCTGGGTGCAATTTCAGAAAGGGAAGCAAACAATTTGACAGTGAGGAAGAAAGAACTAAGCCATGAGAACAATTGAGCTGCCAGCCAGAGCATGTTTGGATGGAGTAGTAGGAAAGAAAGGGAAGGTGCTAGGAGAATCACATTAAAGAGAATGACAGAAAGTTGCTCAAGCTTGTGAAATGTGACCTCATTCAGGGAAAAATTACCTCAAAATCTGATTCAAAGTATTCCACTGACTTTCCTGGTCTTTGTATTGGTTTTTCTCAGAATTGCCTGTTTACCCTGGGATTTTCCTTTCTGTGGTTTGGAGGAGAAACAAAGATCCCTGGGAGGTTTCATTTATGTTTAAATAAAAAGTAGAGCAGTCAGTTTAATAATGGAACAAATGTTTGGCCACAGTTTCACAGGAGTGTTTCCATAGTCCCTAGAAGAGTGAGCCACAGGCACACCCAACTCTGTTTCTCTCTCCTGCCTGTACCTGAGATTCACAAGGAAATAAAAGTAAAAAAAAAAAAAATCTGTGCATGAAGGGCGGACTAGGGCTGTGACATGTTCTCACCTGCTCCTTGAGCTGGGTATTCAGAGCACCAAAACTTCGCATGTTTATTTTTATTTGCCATGAAATATACCTAAGGCTTGTCTGGAGAGACCAAATTCTGAAGTGAAAGGAAACCTTCAAAATTTACCTGTGAAAAACCAGTGATTCTGTAGCTGAATTTGCTCTGATTTACAGCCATTGATTTTGATAGTGTTTGAGTCAACCTCCTAAATGGGAATTTTGCCACACAGAGTGCATGCCTGCTGTATGCACCCCAATGTGTCCTCAGGTGCAGCTTTGCCTTTCAGTTCTCATAAAGACCTTACAGGAGATGTGATGTAGTGCTGTGCAAAGCAGCCTTTCAACTATGAACTGAATTTGTAATTGGCATAGCTATGAAATATTAAACAAACCATTAGTGTCTCCGAGCAGGTTAACCACGTAGCCCTTCAATCTGTGCCGGATTGTGTCTCTGTGGTAACATATTAGCCTCTGGCTTGTTGAGAGTAAAGAAGCCTAAAGGAGAGCTAACTGGAGACAGAGTATCAAAAAGCCCATGTTCAAGTGGATAAATACAAAACCCAGATTTAATACAGCAACCACATAAACAGTTTCAACATTCTTACACTGAACTTTGAAATAAACAAAAAGTCATGTGCAGCGATCGCCGTTTGGTGGTAATAAATATGGAGATTTCAGGAATGGTGACATGAAAATGGAATGCTGGAAATGAAACTGAAGTAAGGAAAAAATATATTTTCATGTACATGGGTCAAAAGGGTTGTTCTCTATATGTAACAGGCTATAGGATGCCTATGTGAAACCATGGAATGGAAGGAGGATCAAAAAAAGGGAGAGATGAGCCCACATTCCCAAAATTCTACTCTTAACTCACTGGACATTGCTGTGGAAGTGTCACTCTTGGGTGACACTTACAGTCCCTTCCTTGCATCCTGAGGAGGACTTTGAATGACAGTGGTGTTCATACACCATTGTGGTCCATATCTGAGCTGCATCTTTGTCAGGGGATATTTGGCAGGGTGGCCTCTCTGAGGTGTTAGTTCTCTGAAGGCCATGTTGGTTACGTTGAGCTGACAGTGTGAAAATCATCACTGCAGCCTCCAACAGAGAAAGACTCATGCTCATTCTTAAATACAAGGGGAGTAACATAATCAAGGAAATACCAGGGCATGGTCTGGGGCTACTTTTCAGCTGGTTTGATTCCTACAGTTTGTGTGTGCCAAGCTAGATTGTTCCTGGATTGGTTGGTTGTGTGCAGAGAATAATGTGAACTGACATTTTTCTGCCGAGGCTGAGATCATTGCTATCAGGGTCATAGTGGTCTCCTGCATTTGTGTGCCTGCTTACCCTCAGAACAAGTGCAAATGTTTGAATAAATAAGTCAGAAAGATTCAGAAATGGAAGAAGGAGAGAGACAATAGGTAGGAATATTCAGAACAGTGCTGGAGAATACCACAGTTAAGAAAGAAATGTTAAATGAAGAAGTTAAAAAAAATCATTAAAGGAAAGGAAGAAAAAATGTGAACATGAAATATAAGGCAGTGTTTTTCTCATGTAAACCAGCCAAGAGTCTATTCAAAGGACCACAGGAAGTTTCTCAACATATTTTTTAATTGAGAAATAAAAAAATTTAAAAGTAAGACCTAATCACCATATGGTTGGACTGCAGAAGCTTTTGTGGGGTCATTAGTCTGGGATTTGTGTAGGAAAATTAGCTTTTGGGTGACAGTGCCTTAAAGAAACTCAGCTTATAAATAACTTCTCAGGACCTAGACATATATTGAAGTCACTTCAGATCAAGTCGTATAATCATTATCAAACCTAAAATTCAGATCTGTGGGATTTGAGTGTGAATGGCACTGCTGGTAGTACCAAAATTTCTTCTAAGCTACTTATTATATAACTTCTCATTAAAAACACCAAACATGTCAGATTATCTTTCAGGACCCACATGCCACTCATTTGAGATAGAGGAGCAAGGCAGAAGAATATGGAATATGGATCTGTTTAGATAACATACTTTGGAAAAGTGCAGAGAGAGGCACTGGGAGAACAGAAGTACTGTCCTAAGGAAGTGAATGCAAAAGCCTCTTGCTACCAGGAAACTATATTTAGAGATTTTTGCCTGTAAGGGAACCCCCTCTGTTTAATTCCTCACCAGCTGGACCTTGTGAAGTGATTTCTCAGCAAGGCTGGCAAAGCACAGCATTGCACCAGTCCCATCTGTCAGTCACAGGATGTATGGGAGTACCTGCCTTGGTCTGTGGGAACTCTGCAGTCAGCTCACATGGGTTTGGCATTTGTCTGGTGTTGCAAAATCCCTTCACAGATGCTGAACATCAGGTGACCACTGAGACAAGAGTCTAAAACATCTAAGAATCCTAATGAGAAAGCAAAATTTTCTTCATATTTTTGTTGTTAGTCAGATTGATGATACCATATGATGAACTTCTCTAAGGTCATTAGAAATAAAAACTTAGGAAAAAATGTACTTTTCACTTTCTAAATATTTACACATAAATTATTAATAAGGGAATAATTTATTCTGTTTTGGTAGAAACAACAACTCCAGAAGACTGTTAGTTTTGAGAATAAATTTATGTTTATTAATTAGTACTTTATGGGCTTCCAGAGTTATGTGTTACTGATATTCTCAATGTTAGGAAGGGATGTACTTGGCCTGGTTTAATACCAGGCTCCTTCATTAATCAAAGAATGTGTATATATTTAAAATAAATTATTGTTGATTGTCTTGTCTGTGATTCTGTTGAACATTTGAATACACTAATGAAATAGAGATAAAATACAGATGATCCAGTAATAGTATTGTTTTCTACAGCAATGCTAATATGTACAAAGTCAATTTGAATACTAGCTAAAGTGTTTCACTCAACTAAATAAGATTAAGAAAATCTTCAATTTTCCACTAGGTGTCAGTCAATCTATTTCTTTGGTTAAATAGGCTCTGCAGAAGAAATTTGAGAGCAAAAAGCTGATGCCAAGCTGCTATAAAAATAGTTACATTTTTTGTGAATACCAAATAGAGGTATTTTGAAAGAATGAGACCAAATGGATGACTTTTTAATTTTAATTGTGCCTCTATTTTTTTCATTTGCTTTACATTTTCAATTTAACAGCAGTCAAGAAAACTCCCACAAGCTCCAGCCATGATACTGCTCCAGGAAAGCAGGGGAGAAGGAAGGAAGAGAAGGAACAGTCTGGCCTTGACTATGGAGACTCTGCTTTGCTGTTTCACGTCGGTCCCGAGCCAGCAGCAGCAGGATTTGGACCTTTCAAGAGGAGGGTGCCCAAGACAGCAGAATCCAACAACTTTCAAGAAAGCTCCAAAGCATCAAGCCTTTGAACTGCCACTGCACTAAAGGAAATGGCACCTTTCCCAGTGCAAGGCATGATAAGGCCCTTGGGAAAGGTCTTGAGAGTGCAGGAAGAGTGCAGAAACATCTGTGCAGGAAAAGAGGAGGCAAGATAGACACGGGGAGAGGAGTGTACCAATATGGATTTGAAAAGGGAAACCAGACATAACGCTGCTAATGGTAGCCTTGGCCCTAATTTGCTGGTCATAATGGAAGTTGAAGGTTACCAACCTCTTCTTTTGCCAGGCCTGGCCAGACTGGAGCTGCTGTGGGAAGGCAGCACCCAAGGAACAAAGGAAAGAAAAGGCCAGAAAAGTGATGGTGCAGAGCAAGATACTTGCCAACTGGACAAAGCAAGCCAGATGCTGGCTTAAAGTACAAGAAGAAAGAAGGCAAGCATCTTCAATCTGGCTTCATAAAAACACAGAGCCCATGTCTTGCGTGTACCTGTGTCCCAGCTACAGCTTTCAGTGTAGTGCTTCACATACACACCTGCTCTGAACAGGCTGCACTCACGTGGGCCATGCCTTCTGAGGCTGTCTAGTACATCCTGGGTAGTTGTGTAAAGCAGGACTGTTAATCCCTGAGGCTCTGTAAAATCATTACTCAAAGAGCTGCAAGAGCCCTTCTCTACCCCAGCCACATAAAGACTGGCAGGATACCTGTGGGAACAGTGATCTGAGATCAGAACATTTGATACAAATGTCTGAGGTATCTGTTAAAAGAGAGCAGCAGTTTTCTGGCACCAATTCAATTTATATCCCTTGTCCACCAGGGAAAGAGTTAAAGACTAATTGTGCTCATGTAAGATGAAGCCCTCACTGGAGGAATTGGTAAGCAATGTCCATAGGGACAGCAGGGGAGCAGGGCTGTCTCTCCAGTCTGCCCAGAGAACCAGTTGGTTTTGCTTTGGGTCTGCGGCTGCTGGGTTGTGTGATCTGGGAACTCAGAAACTCCCAGTGTGGAATTTTTGTTGTCCAGCCTGTATTTTCTACACTGATACCAGAGTGTCCTGTCATCTGTATGGTATTTTGCAAGTTACTGCTCTTGTGTGCTGGACTGGCTCATGTCACTGCAGTGCAGTTATCCCATTCACCCAGCCATTAGGCCACTAATGTCGTGGGAATGTTACTGAAATAATCTGGTAGAGGAATTATTACGTATTTTAACACAGTTACACCCCAAACTAGTTTATTGTGTTTATTGTTGCACAGCTCTTCTTTGTGGCTTAAGTAGTGGTTATGGTACAACAGACAGAGAACTGAATCTTTTCGTGGGTCTGTTTGTGCAATTTTACAAGACACACAGAGTGGGCAGAACCAATGGCAGCTACAAAAGTCCTTCAGGCTTCCTGGTTTTCTCTTCTGACTTCAGAAATACCCAGAGCTGTATCTTGCTTAACATAACAAAAGATGGAGTGAATCCACTGTGCCTGAGGTGGTTAGAAGAAAACCAACACCTGTCCATGTTCCTCCTGTCAGTGTTGGAGCTGGCAGAGCAGCCAGAAGCAGCATGGCCTGGCAGCCCAGGAGGTACTGGGGTCACCACTTGGAAGAAGCAGCAGCAAGGCTTTGCAGGATGAACTGAGAACCAGCTGTCCAATGTCTCTGTCCTATCCTTCAGCAACCCTCTTCAGCCATCCTCATTCAGCTCAGCTTCCCTGCTTGGAGGATGAAAATAAAATCAGCTCATGTCTTCACAATGTGCTTTCAAGCTCCAACACGAGCAACTTCATAGTGTAACTTCAGGGAAAAGGAACAGAATGTTAAAATTTTCTCACATTGCCTATAGTACTGAAGTAAAGGGTAAGTTTCTGCACTGAATCAGACATGGAAAGAATTTTTCTAGAAACACATGATTTGGAAGGTGTATGTCAGTGTTTGCCAAAGAAACATATTCAGGTACTCTTATTAATAGCAGACCTATGCTAACAATTTTTAAAGTCATATATCTAATATAGGCTATGCTTTGGAAGTCACTGGAATTGCCTTCTGCCATCCCTCCACTAAGCTGTGAGCCTCTGAATAGCTTGGCTGCAAGCCAAAAGAGGTACTTTTTCCTCACATGGTAAATTTGGGAGGTTTAGGACCTGAATGTCACCTGTGTCTTAGGGGAGGCACTTCCAGATGAGCTGTAGGCTGTAGCTTAGTGCTACCTTTCCCTCCATCTCCCAGATATTAAATTAGGTTGTTTAGCTCTTGCATACTTCTAATTTAAGTCTCACACTTTTCTTCCTTTAGTCTGATGTGTTTCAAATCAAGCTCATGCAAATCTTCCAGCCAAAAGGTTCTTAGAAATTAGGTATGCAGGGGTGATGGTTTGTGACAGTGCAGGGCTGGGGGAAGGAGCCAGTGGTCTCAGGATGAGCCAGGAGCTCCCATGGGAGACTTCACAACTGCCTTGCCATGTGTGCCTTGGCCTGTAACAAACCTACAAGAACCAAAACCCAACAACATTAGCTAATTCTGTTAAAATTGCATGTCTACTCAAGACTGAGGTCTTTGGTGCTGGAATTGGTGCTGCTATTACACTGTGTTCTCTTCCTGCTATTCACAAACATCCATGATTTCTAGCTCAGCTGTGTTTTCCTCCCAGTTGGCAGAAACCTTGGCTGTGAAGTGTGGGAATAAAACTTGGGGTCTGCTGCAGCCAATTTTTATTTTGCTGTTGAAATTCTCACCTCTGTGAAATCACTACAGAAAAATGTTTTTATTTATGATGTTTTATTTATTTTCTATTTCTATGACACGTACTTCAGAAATGTAAGAACCCTCCTTTGTTTTTCTGTGTGTATCCAGCTCGTTCCCAAGAAACGGTGAGACTGCGTATTTGTTTGAGGTGGAGGCGTGAGGGAAGTGTTGGCTCCCAGTGCTTGCCCTCAGTTAAACACGTGGGAGCTCTGGCTTTCCATGTGTGCAGATACTCAAGTAAAATGGTTCCCTACAGAGGTCTTCAGGACAGTGCTTTCTCCTGCTGAGATGCTGGTATGGAAATACTTGCTGGCTGCTTTCCTTTGAGGCTGGTGCTCTGTCCTTGTACAGCACAGCTTTCTAACAGCTGACTTCCAGTGAAACTCTGAAATGCTGAGCAGCTGAAAACCCATCATGTGCCTCTCACTGTAGGGACTGCTGGCCACTGGACAGAATTACTGATCCTTAATTACAGTGTCTGTACAGATAATGATCGGCCTGGAGTCATAATCAGATATAAAAAGGCTCTGAAACAAATCTGTAGGCCAAGTTCTATATTTATGTAAAGCCCTGACAATTGGGAAGGCATGCCAACACAAATTATTAATGCCACCATATTTTTATCATGTAAATGTGGCTGTGTAGTTAGTGATGATCAGGGTTTCTGGATATGGCACTGCAGTCACACACAGAAGAGGTTATTTCAGCCAGTTGGTGGCATTTGAGAGTGAATTTCATACTGACACTTCTGTAGTGAAAGGAACTTACTATACTTGAGGAGACCAAGAAAGAAGCAGCTTTTCTCAGATTTTTTTTTGGAACAACTGCACTGACTTGGAGACTGTAATTCTCTGTGGAAGCTATGTTCAGCTATAAATATCCCCTGAGCTAGCTCAGTGGGTTTATCTGGACTGAGGCTAATTTATAGGTATTGCATTGGACTCTCAGAGGGGGCATACTTCTTATACTCTGTAGAGCACTGATGGGTAATAATGACCAAGGGAAAGTCTGAGATACCTGTTGGCAAAAATCTTCCACCATCACTATTCTGAATGTGAACCTCCCAGCTGTCCCAGAGCGAACAGCTAGGGGACAATTGGCACCTTGGGGCAGAGTTTGTCTGCAGGGAATGCAGAAGATGAAACAAGAGCTATGCTTCTTTGTCACTGTATGTGTCTGGTGCTAAATAATAAACCTTTTCAGAAGTTAAATCTGAATAAAGCTGCCCACGATCACCACCCCTACTGCCTGTGGTGCTGGGTAGCAGGAGGAGAGACCTGTAGTGGTATATGTGCTTTTAGCTGGAGCCAGGCTAAAAGTACACCTGCAGTAAGTTTCCTACATCAGAAGGGAGCAGGGCAGTGAAGTAAATTGCGGAAGTGGGGTATGTAGATATCAGTCTGAATAAAGAAAGTTAAAAATATTGCAGTGAGTAAGGTTTTGGAAGGAAACAATTTAAATGTACTTGATGTTGGCTCTTGGAGAGTGTTTGCCCAGAGGAAAGCTGCTGGCATGGAATGTTGTCTCCCGTGTTTTTTCCCTCATTTTAAAAGACAATAGGAGAGGAATGTTAAATGTGCCTGTTTAAAAAGCCTGATGAGGAGATCAGTATTGTCACTGTTCTTCTGAGGTCACTGCATGCCCTTGAGGAAATGGATAGGTGACTACCCAAAGCACAGGATAAGACAATTTGGAAAGAGTTGCCACAACGGAGAGTGCCATCCATGGAGCAATAGGCCTCGGCTTATTCATGTTTACCAAGAAGGAAAGTAGGTACTTTTCCACCATCACAGATGCATCACAGGAAATATGACAGCCAAAGAGATGAATGAAAGCCAAATTATTTTTTACTAGGCCTAGAAATACCATGTTGAATAGTGGCTGGTTCCTCCTTGGGAAGCGTCCGTGTATGAATCTCAAACTCTTAGACAAAAGCTATCAGTAGGCAGCAGCCCCAGAGAGAGGCTGTGCTCTCACAGTTTGGTCTCTCCTCTGATGAAGGTACAATACTTGCCACCAGAAGCATGCAGAGTGAGGCAGCTGACTTCCCTGTAGACACCAGCTTTAGCCACAATTTGTAATGGCTGCTTTTCCAGGCTGGCAGAAGAGTATGTTCAGCCAGTTCAATGCCAGAGTGGGTCTCAGTGTACCAGGAGCAGGTGGGTTGTGGTATAAGACACATGAGAAGCTAAAGATTTCTTGCTCTTAGACAAAAATAGTCAAATATCTTAAAACAGATCAAGGTCTGATCAAGTTCTCCTCTTATCCCAGCCAGGGAAGCTTCTAGACAGTCCCTCCTCTTATGTAAACACATGCAGTTTACGGGAAAGGCTGGTTGTTCAGAACTTGAGCTCCCCAAGAGGGTGGTGACAGGCCCCTTACCTTGGAGCACTGCTAAGCATGATGCAATCTATAAGCACCTAGTCTGAGCTGTGCATACGCCTGTGAGAGGGTTTGTATCAGATCAGAGCAGGCAAAGGGAGAAGGAAATGAGATACCAGGATCTGAGCCTGACCTGACTGCAGTGCAGGACCTGGCGGGATGGAGAAAATGTCACAGGCAGACAAAACACATAAGCAGTGTAGAACAGATTGTAAAAGAGAGCTTGCAGGGTTTAATGGGGGGTTTGCAGAAATTGTCCATAGAGAAAAGAGGAGGACTGCAACTGCAGTGAATGATCTCAGAAGCTGTTGTTGCTCAGCCTCAACTTCTCCTGCAGTGTTCAACAGAGAGCAACCAGAATATTTATCTGTGATTGGGAAGCATTTGGGGGTTGTTGGTGCTTTTATGAAGTGTGCATCTTTAAATCACATACAGTATGCTTAATCACACAGTATGATTAAAAATGAAGGTAGGGAAAGAAATCAGTATTTTTCAGGAGCTCCCTAGGAAATGTACCCTTACAAAGGGCATCTCCTTGGCTATTCTCTGTTTCATGGCTTGAAACAACTGCAAACTATATATATATATTCTTATCCCAGTTTATGATCCCCTGGAGCGTGATAATGGGTACACAACATTAATCTGATCTGTTTAAAAATATTAATCCAATTTTTTGTTTAATGGTACAAATCTGGGCACAACTGATAACAAAAACTTAGAGCATCTTATCTCTTTAAGGAGATAGCTAAATGCAGTGCCATTCATCACAGTGATAAGTAGTTCCTCAGGCACAAATACGTGCATATTGCAGTCCGTGTGTGATGGCGACCAGATACAGCTCTGTTTTCTGTCTGCTCTGCGCGGCGCTATCGACAAAGAGCTGCGAGCAAGGGCAAAGCAATACTCTTGGCAAATCCTTCACAAATGTTGGGGTTTGCTGTCCTATGAACTCCTCTGGAGGATTTTAAACAGAATCTAGGAGTCTGTTTTAGCAGGAGAGTAGACTGCAAATAAGACTTCAATCTTGCAATCAGCCCAGGATTTTGTTTGAAAATGGATTTCTTGTCTTTCAGTCAGGCTAAAGCTGATGACTGGGCAGAAGCAGCCCCAAGGTTTGCTGTGTTGAGAAGAAGCCTGCAGAGCAGAGATCACCTGCAGCAGCCTGGGGGGATGTGGGGCTGATGCAGTGTTTGTGCTGTGTCATGATCCTGCAGCAAGACAGTGTCTTTGTTAGCCAGTGCTGGCTTCAGATTCTGTAACCACCTTAAGGTTACTACTATGAAGGTATGTTACCAGGGAAATGTGGAAATACTTAAAAAATCATACTCATAATCTTTTAAATGACAGTATTTTCTTTTTTTTCTTTTACCTTTTAGTTTATCTAAGCATTCTTTTAATGAGGTTTATCAGCTCTGATATGTCAAAACTTGTTCATGTGATTAGCATGCAACATTAAGGTTCAAATATTCTATTTGCACCTCTAGTTCAAAATCCTTTATACTCTAGCTCCCCATCACAAAATGTAGTTGATAGCACATCTGTTTCATCTCTTGTCTACCAAAAGTAATTTGATTTAGAAATCCTCTGGAGTTGTGTTTAGACAAGAAGAAGCTCAAAGGAAACTTTGTTCTCAGCTTGGCCTTTAGATATTTTTGTTTCAGTTTCTTGCAAAACTTGCACTTTCAATTTATGATTACTGAAGCAAAATAATCATATATTTTTTTCCTCTTGGTGTTCTGGGGAAGTCTAACTAGGGAAGGCAAGGCACAGAGGGTGTGAAGTTGGTGTAGGGAAGCCGACTGAGGGACAGGCTTAAGTCATTCAAAGAGCCTGGGCTGAGTTCCTATTTATACCAAAGGTTTTTGGACTATTCATTCGTCTCTGGGACAAAACCTGGCAGGGCAGTGGAACGTGGTGGGTGGGTAACCAAGTCCTACATGTGGAAAATGTTCATGCCCCAAATACTACTTCTGGGACCAGTTTCCGTAAGAATTAGGCAGAAGAGAAGGGCAGAGCAGAGTGAGCTTGTTTGTTTAGACACACAATGTTTGCCTTTATTTCTCTCTATCTTTTCTAAGGGCTGTGACGGCACTTCCTTCCTAGTTCATTTGTGTGGCTGCCTGAAAGGGATATGTCTAAATAGGGGTCAGAGCGACTGCAGGGCAGTTTGCTTGTTTGTTAAACAATATGGGAAGAAAACAGAGGCCTTGAAGAATACCTCCCTCCCCTCTGTGCCCCAGGGAACATTCTTTATAAAATTTGGCAGCAACTCTGTCATCGCAAACCAGTAAACCACTACATGGAGCGGCTGGCTCTGGAAACTGTTTTAGTCATTTAACAGGATAGGAAGAGGAGGCAAAGGAAAGAAGCTTTAAAAAAAAAAGAAAAAAAAAAGAAAAATTGTATAAAGCCTCAGAGAAAATCTCTACATCAGTAAGACAGAATGTTTAAACAGTAAAAACTCTTGTGATGGTTTTCAAGGAATTAAAAACAAAGATTGTGATAAGCTTGACTTGTTACATGGTGCATTATAAAAAAAGAGCACAGTAAATATCAAATTATGTCCCAGATTGTCCTGCTGATCAACTTAAACAAATGGTCTCTCTGACAGGGACCATTGCAAGGCTATTTGCACACCAGCACAAGAAACTTCCTGCAGGCTCTTGTGACAAATACATCCAGAAATAAGTCCAATTGCCTAGTGCAGAAATTAAAAATAACAGGAACTTTGGTACTTGTATTTTTCTAAAAGCTCTGCAAAAAACTAATAGTGAATTCCAATTGTAGATTTTCAAATTATGGAATTCCAAATTATGAATAGAATTACTTTTATAATAGAGCAGATGGTGCCAGAAAACAGCTTGTTTTGCCTTCTTTCCTCAGACCACTTGGTGAGATTTTGAATCAGTGTCTCTAGCCTTTTCTCTAGCAGTAAACTGGGGATATGATTCTATGTAATCCTAAAACTTTAGACAAATAGAGATTCCCATGGCCTACTAATTGCTTAGGTTTTTATCGAATATATGCCTAAAGTGTGTTAGTGTGTTAGCCATGACTGGCCTGCTTAAACCTCTGTGCTCCTCAGCAGCAGGGCCTCCGAACTCTGTCACTGCTCTGGGTGTGTCATCCATTCCCTCATCGACCTTGCCAGTAGGATGCTTGGGACACAGCTTCCTGTCCTCCCCCGGTCCCACATGTCTGTTCAATTGAACCTAGCTCAATACCTACTCTGCAAGGCCAGTGCTTTACCTAGAAAGTTATATGATAATTTTATACATAATCATTTATTCTTATCTTAGGTTGGAAGAGTGGAGACGGGGAAGGTGAATGTAATTTCTTTTGGACTGTGGTTCAGATGTTAGCTAGAAAATCTTGACTTTTCTAGTTGCTCAGGGTCATTCTTAAAAGGCCTCAAATGCAATTTAATGTGCTTTCAGAGGTCTCCAAAGCCAAGTAAGGGAACTTGCAGACCAAGCACTGTGTAGTGTTAATGCTGCTGTGGGTACCATTACAGTTCTGGAATTCATGAGCAGTTGTGAGCCCATCTAAACGTTTCTACTTTATTGAATACTTGCCCTGCATTATGAGGAGTATGTGTTTCTATGCTACACGCCCCTGCACTTGGCACTGGTGAAGCTGCACCTCAAATCCTGTTTTCAGTTTTGGGCCTGTCACTGCAAGAAAGTCATTGAGATGCTGGAGTGTGTCCAGAGAAGGGCAACAGAGCTGGTGAAGGGTCTGGAGCACAGGTCTTCTGAGGAGTTGTGAGGGAGCCATGGTGGTTAACCTGGACAAAAAGGAGGCTCAGAAGGGACCTTATTGCTCTCTGCAACTGCCTGAAAGGAGGCTGTAGTGAGATGAGGGTCAGTCTTTTCCCCTAGGGAGAAAGTGACAGGACAAGAGGAAATGCCCTGAAGTTGCTCTGGGGAAGGGTTGGATTGG
Source organism: Promerops cafer (assembly GCA_013398275.1). Lineage (NCBI taxonomy): Eukaryota > Metazoa > Chordata > Aves > Passeriformes > Nectariniidae > Promerops > Promerops cafer. The sequence continues at coordinate 1,340,720 of VZSE01010647.1, read as the reverse complement.
ATATTAGGAAAAATCTTTTTGTGGAAGGGGTTGTCAAGCATTGGAACAGGCTGGCCAGGGAAGTGGTGGAGTCACCACCCCCAGAGCTGTGTAGATGGGGCACTTGTGGCACACTGCTTAATGGAGGGCTTGGCAGTGCTGAATTAATGGTTGGACTCAACGATCTTAGAGGTCTTTTCTGCTGAAATGGATTCTGTGGTTCTATGCATACTTTGAATTGATGAGGAGCATAGCACAGAGATGGGGCGCCCTTAGGGGAAGAGAGTTCAGTTCTCACCATGGAAGACATGAATCATCCTCATCTGCTTTTTCCCTCACTGGGAGGTAGGTGCTTGCTGAGGATTACAGGAGGCACCACCAGAGTTTTTCAGTTTCAGTAATTTGTATGTACTTCTCCCAGTCTTAGATAATGGAGTAAAAGCACCTAAGTAGAGGGAGGGCAGGTACCATTCTCCAGACACATTACCTTAATGAATCTCCCTCTCTTTTTAAGTAGGTCTAGAAGGCTTTCAAAGCTGCTTTTCTATGTATCTTAAAGCAGTTTTCATTGTTATCTGCTGAATGAAATTGTTTGTAGGCAGCAAAGTTTTACCATTTTCTTCCTTTTACTTAAGTACTGATTTTAAATGTTGTTCTAGCTTTGTAGGCTATAGGTGAGGTGAGGTATCAGTGAGGTGTGATATTCAAATTCAGTTTGGATTCTTGCTTGTATTATTGTATGATTTATTACTCGTTTTATGCTTTGGAAGCTCTAGTTGATAAATTATGTAGGTGACAAAGGCTTCAATAAGAAGCGAAAAAGCCCATGTGCATTCTTCAGACATTCTATGGAGAGAGAGAAATGAAAGAAGTACAGACTGATAGAGATTATATGATTGAGTTAAAAGAAATATTTTAGTATCTTTGCATTCCTTTTCATATGTTTAAATGGGCTACACAGAATATGCTCTATTGTACAACTTTACCCAGAGATTTGGGTAAAAAACGTAGACTGTGTAAAACTTCATTAACCATACTGTCAGTGTTTCTATGAAGCTGAATTACAGCCTAGCTGAAGATGACGTGTTTAACCAGCTCATAACAGTGCCTTGACTGAAATTTATTTTCTTTTAGTTGTTTTTGAAAAAAAGGCAAATACTTACCAGATGGTCTGCTTGTTTTGAATAGACCTGTCAGGCTGCTGTCACTAAATACGTTGGAAGTGTTTGGGCAAAACCTTAGAAGAACCATTCCTCTATTATGCACACCTTGCACACCATCTTCATCTGGGCTGCTTTATGAATATAATCTACTTCTGCTGCTAGCTGGCTTGTTTTAAAAAATGACATTTCTTTCATGTGACACTCAAGTGTTTTAATTGATGCCACCCTTTCCTGAAGTTCCCTTTTCATTTGCTAACCATCGTCCTACATCTCTAATAAATGAAGGTATAAGCTCCCTCAAATCAGAGCCATCTTGGCTATTATCACCCTGTCTACCAGCTTATAACATGCTTATGTCATCATATCATGGAAAAAGCTGTTTAATTTCCTTCCCTGGAAAGCATACATAATTGTACCAGCCCTTTTAACACTCCACCTTTTGAATATTTGATTTTTTGAATAGTAGTATTCTTTCACTCACTGAGAATTCTCTTCCTAAGGGGCTTTTCCATTTTTAGTATTATAAAGCCTTAAGAAAAGTCTGTGTAGGTTAGGAGCAACTGTGATATTCAGACCCTCCACATCACCCTTTTATTACTTGAGCTAATGAAGTGACTAGTAGAACACTGGTACATGGAAAAACACGCACAACACACTTGCTGTAGGTCTTTTTCTTCCTGTAGTAAGGAAAAGCCTATGGAAGACTGGATTTGATTCTCTCTATGATGGGGAAGTCATGCTAATTAGTTATAGATCTTGCTGGATTTTGAGTAAAACTTAGGAAAGCAAAGAGGTCTCCCAGTTGTGTGGTAACCTCCCTATGCTGATCTTCATGTTCTTGGCCCATGGTGGGAAGGCACTGAATCTTCTAATTTAAGTGAAAGTCCACTTCAATAAACTCTAAGCAAATTGCACTCCACAACCTCCAATGTAATTCTTAGAGAAAGACTTATTAGTAACTTCCAAAATAATTGAGATATTTTATTTTTGACACCCGATTTTTTTTCTTGCTCATCAAGGCAGGGCTATCTGACAGTGCTTTAAGGTCAAAACTGGTAGCCTGTGAGTCCTGTAATCATGGCAAATAATGAAGAGAGGACCTTTGTTGTGTCTTTGTGATGCTTTATGGAAGCTAGGAAGCAATGATTCCAGGGTTTGAGCATGCACAGTTTTAAATTACTTATGCTCTTGCTGCTTCTCAGGGAGAGATTGTCCCACAGTCTCAAAGACCTCTTGCTGTGTGGAAAATGCCTATTCCTTTCCTTCTGCCTCACATTTTCCATTAACAAATTTTTATCACATCTTGTACACCCACTCAGCTAGTTTGAACCCTTCTTCTGGGTTTTTATGACCTTCCAGTGCTAGTACACATTTACTACATCCCTCTTGTCTAGTGGCCAGACTGTGTCTTGAATCTCTCTCTATAAATGTGCCCCTTCAGTGCCTTAATCTCTTTCAATGGAATTTTTTCTTCTTTGAATTCTTTCCTATACTTCAGTCCATTTTACTGTCCCTGGATTCAGCTTGCAAGTTCATTTCTTGCAAGCAATCTGGACACCTCAGAATTTACAGGAAAATACAGTAGGATGGTGCAGAGGAGAGGAGAAATTTAGCAAGTCTCAAGAGCTTAGGAGAGCGCTCAATGCAAAAGGCACATGGGTGCAAACATTGCATATTAGCATCAGATCTTCACCCTAATCTCTGGTGCTATGAAATAATTGTTTTAGAATTTGATACCTTTCCTTGCGAGACAAATAAGACATCCTGGGCTGACAGATGAGAAATAGATGAAAGCAACTTTTCAGAGATGCAATGAAGGGTTGTATTGAGAAGTTATGGTATAACAGAATGGAAGGAATGAAGGATGAAGGAATTAGTGTTTCTTAATGCATTGCTCTGTTAAAACAGTACCATGTTTTCATTCCTTATGATTGTTGGGCATTGCTTCCAACACTTAACAGATTTGTGTTTAACAGTTAATTTTCATATGCCTTAAGTGAAAAATCCACCTTTTACAATGTAGCCCATGTCATGGATACTGTTTTCATAGTAACTTTCTCCTGGCACAGCCTGCTGAGGCTACCAGGTCCTGCTCTTTTCAAGGTCTTGTACCAGACTGCAGAGGTACTGCTTTGCATCATTTCAGTCTCCCTTTCCCAGACTGTCCATGTGTGTTAGTGACATCTCTGGCCTTTAAGGTGAAGGCTACTGATTATTTACAGCTTCATAAATATCTAATTGTGAGGCATCACTTGATGAGTGACAGTGAGACATGCCTTTTTCTGTTTGAATTTGTGAGAAAGAAGTACTGAAATTCAGCATTACAGCACAGGGCAGACTGAACCTGTGTTACACAAGGGATGCAATGTACACAGTTATTCTTACGAGCACCTGGACAGAATGGAACAGGGGTCCACTTCTTCTGTGGCAACTACTGCTTAAAGCAGGAGAATGTCCCAAAGGAGCCAGTGCTGCCCTGAGACAGCTGACAATAAAACCCACAGACATGGAAGATCGAATTCTGTTGTTCTGCAACAACATGGACATCTGCAAATGAAGGTGCCAAGAACACAAACATTCAGGAGGCTGAGGCTACTTAGAAGATTCCAAATTAACTCACATTGTAGAAATGTTTAGGAAAACTCTAATTTGAAAGTAACCTAAATGCATTTTAAACAAAATGCAGTGTAAATCCTTAAGTTGCCAGAGGAGTGTGCTTAGAGATCCAAACAAAACCACCATTACAGAAAAAAAAAATTAGCTCTGTGCTTGCTCCAAGGGCCCAAAACTGTGAACAANTTTTTTTTTTTTTTTTTTTTAAGTGTTCAGTTGTTTAAGTATTGACTTGGGAAGAAAAAAGGTTTGGTAACAGCCAAACAAATGACAGTCCCTTATCAGAAAGGTTCTCTAAAACTCTTTGGTGTGTGAGAACTAATACCATGGCAACAAGAGGTTTGCTTTTGGCAGACTCTGAAGCAGCATCCCTCAGTGCTCCCTGGGGAATGAAGTGGGAAGTGATAGTGATCAGGACTATGGGATGCTCCTGCAGAGAAAGAATGGGATGATGCTGGTAACTGAAAGGCAGCAGGCCTTCTCACAGCTGCTGCATCAGACAAGCCTCACAAATCAAAACCCTCTTTCAGATGCCCAAATTATATTTCTGTTGGCTAAGACTTTAAAAACTTTGCAAAGTTGCTTGAATTAACAGCTGTCTTTGGCTTGGTTTTCCACCTTAGTCAGTTGTTTGTATATCTCCCTGGCCTCCTCTCTGGCTTCATTTAATTGCTGCGTGTGCTTTAACTTTCTCCAATTACTTTTATACTTGCATTTTTTGAAGCAAACCTATGATTCCACAACTCATCTTGCCCTCATTCTCTCTTTAGAGAATAGAAAAGCAATGAATTATTTTCCTGCACTGCATACTGCTGCTTTCCACCCTGTTAAATTCAAGCATACCTTTCCACAAGACTGAAGCAAAGCAGAGATTTCTTCTCACTATTACAAAAGTATGAAGCAATTGACTAGGGGATGTTTCTGTCCAGCTATTGGTCATTGTGATGTCCTGTCTTCCAAAAACTTTGAAGTTGCTTTGGTACCTGCCTTTAACAATACTATAAATATCAGCCTGGGAGAAGGCAGGGGTGGCTCTGCTGTTGGCTGTAGTACGTAAAGAACCAGAAGTAAGAAAAACACCTCCCCCTCTTGTTATGAGAGTGGAAAGAAGAATGCAAAATAAAATAAAACTCATTATGAATATCCAATTTTAAACATTTAATAGTGCACTTATTGAGTATATTCTGTACAGACATCTATAGCAAGTTAAACATTTTCCTTTCTCTCGCGTAGACCATACTCATGTAAAGCACATTTACAATAGAAAACATACTTGAGGTACAAAAACCCAAAAAGAATATCTGAGGTATAAATACAGGTATATTTTAAATAATCTTTATCATGCTTAATCTATGTTTGACAGTACACTGTGGGCAAGTATACATGTTTACAATAGAATGGTATGTACAACATACAATTTTACAAATTCAAAAGTGTTTGATGTAGAAGAATATACAAGATTTTCCTACTCATGAGGAACATTGTTATGGGAAGTACTACATTATTTGCCATTATAAAAAAAATCTTCATCAAAAAGCTTAAAATAATACTGACAATGGTAAAAAAGTCTCAGTCAAGATTCCATCTTGCAACTCATTCATACCCTAACCACAAAATACATTTATCACTTAATACTGCACCTTGAAAGCAAATCTTTACCTTTACAGTAAAACCTACAGAAAGACATCTTTCCAGAGGACCTCAGGACTTCCCACAGTTCATATAAGTTGATTCTCAAGAAGGGGAAAATATTCCAAAGGGTTTAAAACACAACAAAACCAAAGACAAAACTGCACCCTCCTTTCTGCCTCCAAATATAACCCTCCAAATTGCTCACATGCAGGTTCTGTTCATGTTAACATGCAGCTTTTAGGAAAACAGGCAAAGGGGGGCAACTAAGGGGAAGAGTTTGTGTGACTCCCTCTCTAGCCAAGTCACCCCAGCTGCTACTACAGGAGTCCTGCCACCTCCTGGCACCACAACTCCAGTGTTGACTTTTTTCTTCTTGAGCCATTAGAATACAATAAAATATATAAAAGCTCATTAAAACACCTATAGATAACACAGGTAGGAGTAAAAGCAATGGACATTTTTGTTTTTTAACAACTGATGTTACTGGCTTTCCTCACTGTTGCAGACATTTCATTTCTAAGCTATCTTGCTCAAAAGTGTATTTACTTAAATTTGCTATAGAATTGCTTATCACTCCTAAAAGATCATCTGGATAAGGAGTGAACAGTAGCTGAAGCAAGCCTCTTGTAGCATCTGCTTGGGGTTTTCAACAAGTTTAGAGTTGAGCAAAAGGCAGAACTAACACATTTGAAGGATGGCTACTCTTGGTCCACAGGGGAGTCCCATTCTAGGTTGAACTGTATCCAGCGTACTAAAATCCATTCTGGTTGCCTATCAGTGTACCAGACACATTTCAAATTCAACTTCTTCTATCCTTTCAACCATTAACACACTCATTCACACTTTAATCTCTGTGCAAACCTTTCTCTGCTTATCTCAGTGAGAACACATTGAAGAGTACCAACTATTCCAGTGGATACACCAGTCCCTCAATGCACTACAAATAAAATGACATGAGTATGTACATAAAGCTAAGTATTTCACATGGGAATGATGAGCCTTCACCATATTTCATAATATATTTTGCATTTAAAGAAATTTGCTTCTCAGAAGCAGTTCAAATCATCTAATAGTAATTTTTTTTTTTTTTTTAGTTTTTATTTTTTGCACAGTTCTCCTATGTATTCCAGTCAAGGCCTACACTATAGACCTTACACAGACAGGAAGCAGCTTTAAAGTGTATGGTATGGCCACAGTCCTATAGTAATGCTCACAGTCAAGTTGTCACGCTGCCATCCCTTCATGACAGGACCTGCAGGTGGAACACAGGTCTGGTCTGCAGCGTGCAAGTCTCAGTTTTGGGTAATGTCTATGTTGCTGAGGTGGGGAGCGCATGGCTGTTCCTCTTCAGTAGTCACCTGGATTTTACTTCCTTGCTCTCAGCACTCTGCTGACTGAAAGAGTTTCGTATCTTAACAACTTCTGCTGCGCACAAGTGTCCGAAAGACTTGGTGTACCAGTCTGGCATGTGGCCCCTGTTGTGTGGAGGAAAAAGTAATGATGAGGAAGGTACCAGTGACTTTGTGTGTATTTTCTTAGTCACAATCAAATCTATTATCTAGCTGGTTAAATGCCTGACTAGGAAATCTCCTTAGTACTGCTTACTGCGCAGCTCAACCCTACGAATATACAGATTTGCTCAAAAACAAGCTTGCCACAGTAAGGAGAAGTTTTGGAAAGTTTTGTGACAACCTGGTCCTCTTCACTAGCATAGTATTAAAATTAACATGTCCTTGCATCCAGTATGACTGCTAGAGGAAAGGATGGTGTTGTACACCAATAGTGATGGTGGAGCACATACTGGAGGCTTCTAATGCAACAAACTACTGCTGCCAGATATGCACTGAAGCCAACTTTTTGTGACATCTCACAGACCTATGTGCTTTCCTTTGGGAAGGATGTACTACTGGCCAAGCTGAAGTCTGTTGAACAGTCTAAGCTTTCCACTGACCACACTGGAACTATAAGAAAAAAGCTACCACCTCCAAAGTACAAAATGGAATTTCCTACCTTAAATCAATTCTGCACATGTAGGTAAGCTTCGATTTTCCTGACCCGCAGGGCTCAATCAGATACCTCGACAGGAGCACATTGACTCTAACACCTGCCACAGGAGCCCGGTCGTGGTCCACTGAGGTTGCTAGAAGCACACAGGCTCCTTTGGGGAAGTTTGTCCGCCATGTTCTAAGAAAAAAGAAGAAAACCAAAAATCTTTTATTTGACAAACAGTAATTCAACATCTAATAAGAATTCAAATTAGGCACAAATAGGTATTTACCAATATAGTTGATACTATAAAAAAATAAGCAAGGTTGTCATATGTGTAGCATACAAACACCTCTGCATATGAATGTCTTACCTTAAGACTACGAAGTCCCTGGCTGGGTGAGGTGCCATGCTGTTCTGGACATACTGGTATATATCTGTCTGGCTATCCAAAGGCTCAATAACTTTGGACTCTATAAGATCTTCATCCCAAAGATGCTGCTCTTTAAGTAAACGATTTAAAACATCCTCTGGTGTAGCTGAGATTTCAATGGTAGTTTTCCATAATCGGAGTGGGGGACCTTCACACACCTGGGGAAAATTAGCAGAGTCCTTAATTTTCCTCTTCCTTCTTTTTCAAGTTTATATTTTAAGAATCTTATTGAAACACTTTGCCATCTGCTAGTTCTGAGCTGTACAAGATCAGAGATGAGAAATTTCTTTCTTACTGCCTGCATAGTGACTCAGCTTGTTAAGGCTTTGCATGTGTGAGTGAAGGCGTGTAAATTCAACACAGTGAACATTCCTGGGCTGGATAAACAGAAGAACACAAATCAGTGTGTGTTGGCAAACGACTGCTGAAAGACATGCTGTTTTTATATAGTGTGCGACTGCATCAAAAGATCAGGATTTTTTTCTAGTATCTATCTGCAAAGTAAAGATGTGTACTGAACCTTCTGTAATATCCTATGTCACAAGTGAGCTAAAACCCAGAGCTGTGGTGTGAGTGAAAGGGTGCATACCTTCTTGTATGCCAGCTCTGCTTGCTCTGATGTGGAGCAGCTGACCCAGCCTTTAAACTTCTCCTTCATCTCCTTGAGCAAGTCATCCACGCAGTCCTGGAGGTAGCAGTGGTAGTCGGAGGGCTCAGTGTTGCTGCTGCTGCCCCGGAGCTCCTCCAGGCTGAGGGGACGCAGGTCCTGCTCTGTGTACGAGTTCCGACCCCTGCTCATTTCTTCTGGTATCTGAGGGGTGACAAGGGTGAAATCATCCTCTTGCAGCTCTCTCCCCAGATCACTGTGTTAGTCTAGCAGCTCAACAGCCACAGGGACGTGTATGTTAGTTTTGTAAGTGATGGGATGTGTATGTGTTAAGCACTCAGTATGAAGAAATGCCAAAATTAAGTTTGTGACTTTGATTTAACTCAAATTAGTCTCTATTTTATGGGGTGTCTTATTTTATTCTGTGGAGTATCACCCTCTACTGCGCAACTAGATTAATTCCCACAGCACAGTTTATCCTGCAGACTGAAGGAAGAAGGGAACATTGTCAGCTGCAAGGAAAGAGACAGGCACGTCTTCAGTTGAGGGCTCTGAGAAGATTTCATGACAGTGAGGAAAACCAGGACTCGACTTGTCTGGTTCTCCATCACAGGCCCTAGAGGGAGCATATTTTAGTTCCTACAGATCCTTCAACCTATAGTTTGACAGTGTTATGTACCAGGATGCTTTTGTGGCCTGTCTTGCTATCTCTTGGGAATTTAAGTATAAAATGAACACTGAAATTCCTGGAAATAGCTTCTTGCTTTGTAATTAGAGCTGAGGTTCACAGACCCTCATGGCTGCACAATAAAAATTTGAAAGTCTACTCCAAATGCAGCTTGGATGCAACAAAAATGTGCCAAACCCCACAACTGCCTCCTGACTTGAGAGCACTGGTGCCAACAGAACAACTCTCTTCTCCTCTGGCATGACTTCTAATTCATGTATGCACAGAGATCAGGATGCAAAGGTATATGATAAAAAGCTATTTATCATGTGTTAAACTTCATTAAAATAAAGAGACATTCCTAGCTTTTCATTTTACAGCAGATCTAAGACATCTTAATCAATATTCCACCCATGAGTTTTGTAAACAGGTGTTTTACCTGAAAGAGTTTCTTGCATTCAGCAATCATATGAGCTAGCCCTTGGGTTGCAGCCAGATTTTCATTTAGGTCCTTTTGATCAGGTTTGCCCAGGCTTGGTTTCCTTTGCATCACCCTTCACAGGACAAAAGAGCACACACATACAAAAATCCAGTCATTTGCTGCAGAGCAAGAGACATGTTTGGGAAGAAAACAGTAGGATTCCCAAATCTGCTGGTGATTTAGAGCAGTGCTGCGTGGTACCAAATATTGGCACGATATTGCCAACTTCTCTTGCTACTCTTTCTAAGCCTTTTCTTTGGAAACCCCTCCCTCCACCCACACTTTTTTTCATTCTTATGAGCTTGTTTATATTTTAACAAATCTCCAGCAAAAGGTACGATCCCATAACCGTTCTGCAGCTGGTGCTCTCTGAGGTGATCACAGCTGGCAGGATCAATCCCAGACTAAGCCCGTGGCACGTCACTGCCAGCTGTGCAACGGGACCAGCAGCAGTGAGCCCTGCTCCCAAAAACGTACCTTGGGGAGGAATTCTCTCTTTTGAGAGTGTTCAAGTGGAAGAGGGAAGGTGCTAAGCAGACGGCCAGGTTTGTTGGTGTCATCTGGTTTTCCTTCACTGCAGCTGTGACATCACTCAGGAAATAGAGAAGAATCTGGAGGACCTCCCTGTTCTCATCAGGTAAAAGCATAATGGCAGCCTTGATGGCCTGGAGACGCTGATCCTTTGGCACATCTGCATAATATTAGTAATTCTCTCATCAGCCCATTGATTTTCCACACACACAGCATGAATACATCCCAAAGCAAACTCCAGCTTCAAATATTTGACTCGAGTTTGAAGTGATTTCCTTCAGGATGCATACCATTTGTAGAAAACATGAAGGAATTTTTTTTAACTCACTAGTTTAACTACCCTCAGCTATTTCCTGCCTCACAAGAAATGCAAGCAAGAAGCTGTGCCTAGGCCAGAGTTAATTTTAGATTTAGCTTCAACAGCTACATGCTCCCGCAGATGCACTAAAGGACAGAAGCCTGGATTCAGGCAGGGAACAAGCAAACATAGTCCAGCCAATTTAGAAGTTCTTTGGCTTGCAAAGAAATTTAAAACATGAATGCATTTTAAAATAGGTAAATTAATTAAATAAAATAGCTAGCAAACCTTTTCAACGGTGATGTCATAAAACATCCAGAAAGTGCTTTACTGAACAGAGAGGGTTACTTTATTGGGCAGATCATTCAAAGTCATGCAGTGGAAAAAGAAAGTCCACGCTGTGAAGCCCCATACCATTAAACAGCTCCTTGGTTACGAACAACAAACAGCCATTGGAAAGATTTGATGTGTCTTTATATAAAGCTTTCTCCTCCAAACTTGAAAGGAACAAAAAATGAAATAACCCAGACCAGATCTGCTTCTTATAAAGGGATTTCCAATAAGCCACCTCTGAAGACAACATCAGAGTCTGTCCTGGAGCATTTATATCATCATTAGCAGCCTACCACCCTCGCTGCATGTCTCACAATACACATGGTGCTACCCAGATACTTAACTGGTATTTGCTTTGGGCTTCAGCAACTTTGTAAGGCTAGCAGGTGAGTTTAGAAAGCAGTTTTAAGCAAAAATCCACTGTTTTCCATGCTCTCCTCTCAATCAGCTCAAAGCACATTTAAGCCACATGCATTCCAGTGTGCAGCCTGGTACATAGCACCAAAGCAAAGAGAAATTTTTCTCTTTGCAGGGAAGCAAAATTTACAGCTGTTTTAAGGCTCTTTGCTTTACACAGAGATAATACTTCCCGACCACCTCTGGGAATTCCTCAGACCTACCACCTGTAAAAGGAAAGGAAGAGAAACTCCTGCAATGCTCTGTCAAACTTTTTTTGGCTCTAAACCCACAGAACTGCTGTTTAATATGCATGGAAGTGGAGAGTCTGATTAATTTTCTCCATAAACCTGTTTGGGAATCCAAACACACACACAAAAATGCTTGCATTGAAAAAATAATCTGTATGATATTTTAAAACATCATCTCCATCTATGGAGCTCTGAAGGAAATTCCTGTAACCTTTTTGTAATTATTTCTTTTCACAAGCATTGATAAACTCAATTTTTAATGTGATTTACTCTGAACACCTTAGGGTGCTTATCTGTAAAGTAGCTGTAAGTTAGTAACAGAAAAGCTTACCACTCAGAGGTTGTTTTTAAACAGTTGAGGTGAAGGATAGCAGAAAATGGACTATAAGAAAATAAAAATTTTTGGTAGCCTTGCCAATCCCCTCAAAAGCCCCAAACTCTGTTCATGTAGTGTTTGCTCTGCTCATCTACTTAGCCACATTAGATGTGACTTATTTTCAAACCATAATATCAAGTACTCTCAAAGAAGAGAAGAAAATTTAGAGCAAGTGATGAAGGATTTGTATTTGTTCCTGAACTAGGGAGAAAAGTGAAATGAGAAGAACTTTTACTATAAATTGTTATAAAACTACAATACAAAAAATCCATTCATTAGAGGCAGCCTGAACTGCAACAGTTACTGGAGAAAGGCAAAGACCAACATAGGAAACACGTGTAATGCCCAGAGCAGCAGTGTTACACCCTTGCTACACACAAATGACCATTTGTTACCTGCTGCAGAATCTCACTACTTACACTGGTATATCTGTAAGAAGGTCTCGGAGAGTTTGTTGGTCATGAGAGGCTCAGGGAGGTCACGGAAGAATTGCTTTAACATGTCTGCTACATCATAGGCAGACTGGCCTTCGTAGTTGACACTGTCTGTGGAACTCTCATTCATTTGACGCAAAGCCTGAATTCGTGATTTGACTCCAGATTTCCTAAACAGTCCAACCTAAATACACGTATAAAAGTAAATACATTTATAATGAATCCAGAAAATCTGAAATGTAAGCATGCTCTTTAGCTTCTTATGCATGGGCTCTAATTTCGTGCAAAGCTTTCCACACGTCAATTATCTATTTTGTCCTGTTTTGAGTCTCCTTTTTCCAGTCTAACCCAGGAACAATAAAAAACTAATGGAAAGCTGGGCTTTGGGTGGTGCATGCATGTGGAATAAGAGAGTAACAAAACACACCTGATCCAGACAGTGGTTGCGGAGGTATCGCATGGCTTGCTGAATGCTCTGGGGAAGAGGCTGCCCCGTGCGCTGCACATTCACTTGCAGTGGTACTCCAAAGACATTTCGGTCTTTATAATCTGGCACCTTTATCCTTTTCATAAACTTTGGTACTGCCCTATTTAAGCAAAGGGAATGACACATTAAATTAAACCTCTGCTGATTATTTATCTTCTGTATTTCAAGTAATTTGGAAAGTAAGTGAAAATATGTGAAACACTTTTAGTAACATGAACAATACTGACAGTATAAATTAGTTAATCCACTCAGGGCTGGAAAGGGTGAGAGGAAAGAAAACAAGTTTCTCTAAGAGAAAGAGACATTTGGTGCAATATGCTGCCTCTAAGTATTAATGTGGTGCTACACCATCAATATTAGGAGGACGAAAGCTACAGGGTAAAACTGCAGGGGCCAGATTGAATTGCAAAAGAGTCAAAATAAATCTTGCGGTCAGTGACCCCTTATAACACTGCTTCTTTCGGTTTCAGGAAAGATGGGCATTTGAACAATGAGCTTTTGTATGTCAACTACTTGTTCTGCAAAGTCCTCAAACTGGGTCCACCACCCACCAGTGTGCAGAACAGCAGGAAACTGATGTAATACATTTAGTTTGTCAGCTAAAAACTTCAGCTCTATAAACAACCCCTTTGAGGGACCCCCCTCCTTGTCAGCCAGTGACTTTTGTTACCCCCACCTCCCACTCCAGTTTCACTGAGAGGCCTTTCCATCTGCTTATGACTCCAGAAAAAGTTACTAAACACAAAGGAATGATTTACCCCTGTGTCCCCCAGAGTATTGGTTTTATAAAGGGCAAAAAAAAGGCACTAAAATGTGAAAATATTGAGGTCATTTTCCTAAACAGGGAGGAAAGCTAATGTCCAGTGTGACAACTAATAGGACACAGTAGCACTGAAAACAGGGAGACATTTAACATTTCAGCATATGGTACAGCTATACAAACAGTGCATTGGATTTACAGCTGACTAATCTGTTACACAGTAAAACAGAACCAATTTGTATTGCCATATAGTTAAGTTTAGAGCATTATTGATACATGTATGAATAATACTTGCTTTGTCAGAAAACATGCCAACGGAATGTGAAAAAACACATTGCGATCTCCACTGAGAATCTGAAGCATGCAGGGATAACTGGTCAATACTTATTTCTGTCTTTCAGAACAAACAACTTCTGTATTTAGAAAGACTGACATAATAACAGCCTTTGAACAGGAGGTACTTTGATGCCGAAGCTAAATACTCTCTATGACTCCTGGGGAAGGGAGGAGGCTGGCCTGTGGTAGGGACAAGAAAAATTTTATTTGCGTCCTTTGCATCTTGAAGGTTACACAAGCTGCACTGCAGATACAATAATAAAAGAGCTTTCTATTTCATTCTTCTGACAAAAAATATGCAACTGGGTTAAGAACACCTGGCCACAGCAGAAATTGCTGTTCTCCCAACCTTTCTTCTTCTCTCCATCTCTTTTGCAAGCTAACTGATTTATAGTGCCTTAAAAAGGGAAAAAAAAATTTGGCTATTACTACTAGATACTAGAATTAAGAGAAATTTACATTATTTAATTACATAATTATGTAAAGGAAGTAATGCAAATATTTAAGAATAACTGAAGAAAAGCAAGCCTATTAAGCCTATTAAGCCTATTGGCTGCAATTTGTGCCACTGCTTGCTAACTGCCTCAATAAACAAGTGGTCCTTTTGCTATAGATACTGAACATCTTCCTCTTCTGAAAGCTGGTCTGTACTTCATTGCTTTGGTTCCCTCACATGTCCCCATAAACACATCTCTGAAGCCTAATAGGATTACACTTACGTAAAGCGTTAGTGATTTTAGCCCCGTCTTAGGAAACCACAAATCACTGTCAGCACAGGCTGGAGGAAGAAGTGCAAGTATGGAAAAAGAGGGATTGGACGGATGCATTACATCTTTCCCAATGTTGCCTGGGACAAGCACAACTGTCCTGCTCGCATAGTGGGGCTCTCTATACACAGCGCTGTGTCCTTACCAGCTGAAACCATGCTTGTTGGAAGGTGTGTACTTCTCCAGGAGAGCAGTCAGTTTCAGGAGAGAGTACTTCTGCAGCAGGTTCATCTGTGCCACAGACTGGCAGTTGATCTGCAGTGATGCTGAGCTGAGGCTGGGCCGGTGGGAACTCTGGAAGCTGTGCCACCTTAGCTTGTGCCTGTGGAGAAGGTGGGAGACAGAGAAAGGGCAGGTTACTGAAATGTCTCTGCAAGACACGTGCAGGAATTACCGTGAATGTACTGCTGAGATCCCTGCCCTTGGCGGTTGCATTCTTCTGAGATTTCACAGGCATCAGCCAGGGGCGTCTCTGCCTCACCTGGTGTGATGCAGCATGGGCAGGTGCTCCACATGGGAATGTGCACTCTGAGCTGACCCACAGCTCAGTGCTAGCTACACAACCTTGCCCTAGCAGATATCTTCCAAGGGCTCCAACGCCCTTCTCCCAAAGTCTCTTCAGTATTATGGCAGTGGGAATCAAAAAACTCCATTACAAAAAAATGGCATGAATTTTTAAGACATATCAAATAGAAACTCTGTGCTTCTAAAATTCCCATTAAGTTTATACAAACAGCTGTAGATGACTAAATGATTTCCACCACTTTTAAAGGAAAACTGGAAACAAAGCTAGAAAGAATTTAAATCCTTGCTCTACTCACAACACAAAATACAGTCATGGTAAAACTTCCAGCAGAATCTGGAGGCCACTGGAACTCCCCCAGTCTCCCACTGTGCTACAGTGATCAAGAGAAAGTAATCAAGCCTCATTTTCCCCACAGATTTAGTGCCCTAGCATGCTATTAGAAACAGCCTGCTACTGAAAAATGCAATTTTTTGAAACAGTCTAAAAGTCAAGGCTTTTACTACACACTGAGACAAACCAGAACATACTTATTCTTGGTTCTCCTGGCCAACTTAAAAAGTGATTAATCCTACTTGATGGCCCTCCCCTCCCATGCACCATTTAAGTTTGAAGAATTATTGTGCCCCAAAACAGTGTTGACATTGCTTTTTCAATGACGACTCAGGCTGAACATACAAACAGACAGCCATGAATTGTAGGAACCACAAAGTCTCGCCCAAATACTCCTCTTGCCCATAATAGTTTTGGGAAGCAATGGAACAGCACATGTGTGCTTGAATGGCCACAGCTTCTGCTGCACCTTAACTAAGTGTGGTGCAGCTACTATAGAGCTGCTCAGGCTGGAGGGACATCCCCAGGCCACCCCAAGTCCTAACGCTTGTGATCTCACCTGCTGGAACGTGTCAGCGATGCACCAACCCCAGAGTCTCTCCTGTCCTGTATCCCTGTGGGCTCTTCTGTTTCATTTAGCGAATTCCCTGTACTGTCGAGGTCACTTGGTGTTCTTCGATCATTATCTACATCAAGATGAATCTGCTTTGGAGAGGAAGGACATGGGGAGATGGAGTCGAGTGCTGAGTCAGAGTCCCCTTCATCTGAGAACTTCTCTGACCACTGGTTCACTATTCTCTGCATCCCTTTGACATGGTATAGGATGTCGTCTAGTTCTGGGAATATGTCTTCATTTTCGAGGTCGGCCAGGTCGCTTGTACTGGAATACAGGATTGAACCTGGCACATTGTCATAAATACTCAGGCGGCTGCTCATTGAACTGGAGGAGTTGCGCCTTTTTCCCATGCCTAGTTCTTTGGAGCTGTCGCCACTGTTCTGCCTCTGGAGGGTGAGGTGGCCGTGTCCATGGAAACTCCCTGTCCTCCAGTTCACAGAGCTGTTGCTTTCTGTAGGGGAGAAGTTGCCATTGGAGAGTGCTTTGGGAAAAGTGCCGGGCTTATGATCCTCAGGGATAAAAAACACGGTGTCTTCTGCAAAACTGCCCCGGTTCTTGAAGTTCTGCTCCATCACATCACTGAACGTTGACTGATTGAAGGGGTCAAAGCCTTCCAGGTACATGCCCACCCTTTTATTGTAGGCACTGAGGCTGCGTGTTCGTGTGACAGGACTGGGCGTGCTGACAGCACTGCTCGTCTCAGACTGACTACTGCTGCTGCTGGTCTGGGTGGAATTGGAGACGCTCCTCTTTCGTACCATAGGGAAGTTGATGTGATTGCCGTTGAGGGTAGAAATCTCCACACAGTTAAGTTGTTTCAGTTTATCTTCATCCATGCCCTCCTGCAGGATTGGCCCACTAATAATCAGGCCAAGCTTTGAAGGAGCTTTGCTCTTGCCATGGTGAGAACTCTTGATTTTAAGACTCTCCATTCTCTTGAGCAGGCTCTTTGTTTTGGACTTGGCATTCTTTTCATTGGCTTTTGTGTTGAAGCTGAAGCTATTCAGTTCCCTGGGCGAGGGCAGGCTGCTGAATGAGTCATCGTTGGCTACAAAATTGCTCGATGAACAAACGCTCACTACCGAGTTTGTCCTGGTGGTAGACGCCTCGCTCTGCAGGGTTGGTTGGTGGCTGCTGGTGCTGCTGATGCTCAGAATAGAAGCCACCTCCTGGCGTTCGCTGAGGTCTGTGAGCACGCTCTCCCGGCTTGCTGCGTTCGTCAGGTGAGGAGCTTCTGGGGACGGGATACTCAAGTCCGATTTTGGAGGGAAGACATCAAACTCTTCAAGCCTTGACCACCTCTTGCTGTCCCTCTGAAAAGTCCATTTGCCACTTATTGCACAAGGTTCATCTTCATCTGAATCTTCACTCTGAAAAGAAGAATCCTGGAAGTATTGCTTGCAAACTGCTCAAACAGCAAAGGCGGTTGCATTTAAATACAATGTCCACTAAACTGCTTTAAGCATGACCTTGTTCTCACTGAATTTAAAGTGAAAACAGTCTTTCACTTCAGGGAGAGGAAGATTAGGCCATAAAGCCTGTCACGAGAAAAGATAACACGGTACTGGCAATATATTTTAACTGTTTTTAAATGTAAAAGATACACCGTTCATAAAAAGAAACAAACAATACAATCTACTTTAAATTGTTCTATTTTAAAAACCCTAGTATCCACAGACTTTTAATTAATTGGTCACAGTGGATAGCTCTCACTTCAATGGAAATTCCTGGCATGCATAACATTTTAAACTGGAGTCAGTCAGGGGTTGGGGTCCCTCTGGACTCTCTCCAAAGCTACACTTTGTTGATAGTGGCTATATGTTTATACTCCTCGTTGCAATTACGAGATGTTTCTCATACATTCTGAATTTTAGTGGATTAATTCCTTACCCATTTGGGAACTCTGAACAGCCTCCTCACTGTGACTAATGAGACAGCAAAAGAAGCTCTTGCACTGCTAGAGTGTGATGGCTCCAGGCTCTTACCTGGTCCACTCTTCCTCCCACAGGCTAGCAGCTAACATTTTAAGAATGTTCTGTGAATTCTCTCCTTCAGTCTAGCTTCAGGCAAACTTTAACACTCGTAGATAGCAAGCAGCAAGAGCTCACTGACAGTGTAGCACGTAAGTAAATTGTAAATAACATGTTTGATGTATGAGTAATGCTTAGAGTACAATTACACATACATCAATTACGCCTACAATCTTTTCATCTAAATACTGAAAGGGAACAATCCTGACATATTTGGTCTTCCAAATATATGGAAAGTTTCACGTTGGAGAAATAAAACCAATGAAGATATTTTAATATGACACCATGAAACCACAAAATAATCTTTGGTGTTTAGAGTAAGAAACGCTAATCGCCACCCAGCTCCATGAATTTCACTTCATTTGTTTAATTTGCTTTAATTTAAAAACAAACATATGCATGCCTCAAACTAACTATTTGTGTGCCAAGACTACAAACATTTGTTCTTTGAAAAATAAGAAAAATTATTAATATTTCAAGTTGTTTGTGTATGCATACTTCAGATCCTGATCATCTCCTACTTTTTCTTTTTTCTTTTTATAGGACATATAACCAGCTCAGGAAAATAAGTGAAATACTGTATTTATTTCTTATGACCAAATACACAAGACACAGAGCAAGCATCATTTTCTTTGTCTCCCAGCTACTGCAAACTACTTTTGTCCATGACTCAGATGAAAACCCAAGAATTCTGGCTTGCTTATTAAAGTTTTCAGCAGGAAAAATGTAATCTGAAACTGACAGTGTTCTGTCAGTAATGATGATTTGGGAGTGAATGAGATTGACTGGAAGAAAAAAACGAGCAGTAAAGTGATTTTAATTTGCAAAGAAGTCAGTGGAAACATAAAGAAACATGTTTCTGTCAGCAGAATTTTTCCCTAGAGTTAAAAAGCTTTAAAAGCTGAGTATTGATTTTATTGACATCAAAAACGAAAGGGAACAGGCTCCAGGTCCATCTTCCAGAACATGGGTGGTGAATGAAATTCACGAAGGACTGAAACAAAAGGTAACATCTAGACTCTGGAAGATCTGAGGTTTGGAGCTGAAGTCAGGTCTGGTCTGACCTCTAATATCAACACTGATCATTCCACTGTTAACAAGGAAAAAGGATGAGAAATCTTCTGGTGGTCATAAATGGCAATCCAGCTGTCTACCCCTACTTTTAAGGAGTTCCTATGTATGCTGCCTCAGAGTGTTATCTTCTGGAGCTTGGATGCTCTTTCCAACATACCTCAAGCAGATAGGGAAAGAGGGGATTAATTCCTGGTAAACAACCTCAGAGCATTTGTATGCATTCTTGTTAGGGGTAGGGCAGCATTGTATTGCCTTAACTCAGTCGTCTTTATCTGCAGTTGTCATATCCCAGGGGATGGTATCAATTACTGATCCCTCCTAGGACACACACATAGTTTTAAGACAGCTATTGAGTGGTACCTTATTAGCAAGTCGGTACTACCTTACTGAAATTACAGTAGATGCTCTCTCATTTCTCACCCTGCTCCACAGGAATGCTGAAGATTCAGGAAACACTTTTAATTCCTGCTGAGCTCCCTGGAAACATGTAAACTTTCTGAAAAGGTAGCTGTTGAGTTCTGGAAGTATATTGGAAAGGAAGCAATGTGCCTAATGCTTTCCTTTGCAGGCCAAGCACAGTCTAACAGATCCTGTCTACACCATAATAAAATAATACAACTCTAACATGATGGCAGAGAACCAAAACTGAAGATGATGTCAAAGACGGTGGTCTAACACTAAGGTCAGCTTACTGTGGCCATCAAGCCTAGTCTATAAAATCCTGCCTGAGTGCAGGCAATAGGCTACAATACCAACCTCACTGGCAGAGAAGTCCAGTGCCTTTCACACTGGAAGCAGCATCCCAAGGAGAAGTTTGCTAGACAACCTTTACCCATTGCCAAGCCTTGCACTTTTCACTCAGTGAGAACACAAAAAGAAATGTAAGCAGATTTTTTACTTTTTTACTGTGTCCTTGCCAGGTTCTACTCAGGTGTAATCCTAAACTGAAGCTAAACAATCTGCTAGATGTTTTTTTTTTTTTCAGTTTTATTAACACATAGTGCTGTAACAGAAGAATTAAATGAACTTACCCTTTTCCTGTGGGGACTAATTTCTAGCTTCATCACTGCACATTTGTTTAAAGTATTTAAGCGCCTGCAAAGAGCAAAAGAAACCATATTAAGAGAATACTCCAGTGCTTTGACATAGCCTATTCCAGTTCAAAGCTTTTGTGAAGGCTGTCCCCAAACTGCTCTGCATACAAATAGCCACAAGCAGAGTTTCAATTAGAGCCCTAATTTACTTAACTATTAACCCATTACATTTGGTTGTACTCTAACTTCAGAGGGAGCGATGGCGATGGATGACTATTTGTCACAATTACCTGAACCAAAGTAAAGAGAAGCTAATGGAAACTTGGACTAAATTGAGAAGTACATCACATCCTACAAATTGTAATAATTACATTTGTTCTAAATAGCAGATATCTGAACCCTGAAACACTCAACCTTGACAGACTAAAAATAACACAAGAGTCTTCCAATTTGACACTGTAAACATGTGACTATATTAAAAAAAGCATGCTGCTTTAAAATTGTACTTTATAAGCTGAAACTTCCCAGAGGAAAACTTATTTTCCACTTAGTAGGTGCCTATTTTGTTTTTGAACAATGATTATTTTCAATACAGTCCTGGGACAAGACCACTCGTCAGTTAAAAAAAACCCAACCAGAACACAGACCCAATTTCTGCTTCCTAAACTGAAAGATTCTTTCATATATAAAAATATTTTTCTGAAGGACTAAAATTTGAACAAAAATAAATTGCTGCAGCAGCAATAGCTAATGAGCCTCTCTGTGAAATGCAACAGCAGTCTGGATATGTATCTTGAAGTACTGTATGAATACATATGAGCGTTCCTCTATTCCTCAGTGAGCTAATCTGCTCACCTGGTAGGTATGCCTAAAACAACCGAAAAATTATCTTTCTTCTGCTCTCTTCCCCAGTCACTCAGTGTGCAGGACTGAGCACAAGCAACTTAAAACACAGCAGAAGTCAGTGACACAGTAGGCTCAGCTAAGTGCAGGCTGCCATGGTCTCTTGCCCTTCTCCATGTCCTTGCCTTCCCAGGAACTGCTCCAAGGACCCAACAAAAATGGTTCAACTAAGACCTGTACTGGTAAAGTGTGGTTAGAGAACTGCCAGTGCTATGGCAAGGCAAAAGGAAGAAACAGGCTGGGCATGATGTAGAAGGCAGAAAAATTGAAGCAGCAGCTTCATGGAAGTGATAGTTCAGCCCTGTGTCAATACTTCTGCTCATGAGACTGTACTGTGGGTTGGATGAGGAGACTAACTGAGCTGAATTTCCCCTGGGTCAGTACTTTGAGCTGTGTGAAGAGTTGTGTGTGCAGGGAGGAGGCACAGGAGTAGGGCCACCCCTTTCCTTCAACTGGACCACAGCCCAAATTCAACAGAAGCAAAGCTGAGCTTTTAAAAGCCTAATTCATTCCAAAGGAAGTTATGTAATTTTCACATAAAAATTCATTTGAGCAAAGTGCAAAGAAGAGCCTGTATCTGCAGCTTTGAAAAACTAAATAAGAAAAGAAATGCTGACATGCCCTATTGCTTCAAACAAATTTTCTCAGATTCATGAAACTTGTACTTGAATGTAGAAAATGTGCACAGGGAGGATTACTAGTTTCTTCTTTTTTCCCTTGCCTTTTATGCACAGGATTGGCTGCAGATGGTATTTACACAGGGCTTGATCCTGAAGCCATCAAAGAAAATGGGAAAGCTGCTACTGATGCTTTTGCTGCAAGTCATGAAGCAAAAAAGAAAAGGCAGTTTGATCTATAATTAGACCCAGCCACAAGACAGCAGAGAAGAAGAGAAACAGGAAGAATGGCCATGGGTCAAATAGCAGGGCAGTGGCAGGTTAGAAAAGTTATCCAGATCTCTCCTTTTTATCCAGATTTCATCTTTGCTCTGAATTTAGAAGGCAAAAGGCTCAGTCCTGCTGGCTGCAGCTGGTGGGTACATGCACAAGTCCAGTGAATTCAGAGGAACTGTATTTACAGTGCGGGTGAAGGGTGAATGTCCCATCGACATGCTACACACAAAACTGTTTGGTTTTTTTTCAAGAGGCCACACAAGCATCAGAAAGCTGCCTCCCTCTCTGCTATAAACATATTCTCCTCTCAAAGTCCTGGACCTCAAGACCAGGAAATATTAAACTGGATTCATATTGTGTAATAATTTACAAATTTCACAGTGTTGCAACCTTTGACTTATGCAGAGAGAAGTTACCACTGAATCCCTGGATCAGGCTTTATCTAGCTCCAGCCTGTCTGACCACTAATAAAGACAATCTCTGATTTCAAAAAGATTACATCCCCAGACTTCTCTCCTACTCAACTACAACCCCTGAAATACGTGGAAAAGGGTAGAGCAAAGACCTTTCTTTTCACAGAGGGTATTTAAAAAATGAATGAGGTTAAATTCAACAGCAGTGAGGCAAATAAAGTCTCTGTTACATATTTGACATGGATGCATCTCAAAACCAGTTTCCCTTTTAAAATCTAAATGTTCTGCAGCAATTGCATCAGGTGTGCAACTTCCATTACATACATCTCACATCCTGCTTCCACTTCTGCTCAAATTCAGGACTGTCAAGGTCCTTGAACTACCCACCACTGAAAATACAGTACAATATGTAAAACTGCCTTCCAAACACATTAGTGTGTCTTAAAATCTAAGCTTACAGTTTCGTTCTTCAGGATGAGATTTACCTATACAACTGTCATTAACCTTCACATATGCTTTGCAATTCTTTTTAAGCCTATAAGCAAATACTAATTTTCTACAGATCTTCTCATCAAATTGATGCTAGTTAATAAACCACAATTTTGTCTTCTGGGTCTGGACCTTCTCCTTTGTTAACTCCACTCCCAGGTATAAGTTCACTTATCATTTCCTTACTGACAGTCAGCAGACCTGCCTCATTCTTTAGGTCCATCTTATTCTGCCCAAACCTGTCTCAGTGACACCTTCCTGAAGACAAGATGGGAGACGGAGGGACGGGGCAGGATAGCTGCAGACAGCAGTTACAGCCACTTTCACTGCCTGGCTGTCTCTGTCTCAATTTCAACTATGCCTCCTACCCTGGCCACTCTCTAGATGACTGTCTGGATGACAAGATAATATTCTTTCCTATCATTTAGAGAAATGTCTTTGAGTCAGCCCTCTCTATACATCTTCACATCCAGATGTTATCTTACTCCCATGGAGCATTCTATCTCCAAGGCATCATTTTCCTCACTCTCCATGGACTCCTACCTCAGCTCTCATTCTCTTTCACTCCAGCTCTGCAAACCCCTTCCTCCTGAGGGTGACCAAGGCAGCAGGACCTGCCCCTCTGTCCTAGACCCCAAGTCATCCCATATCAGCCCTCAGTGGCCATTACACAGCCTGAACCTGCCGCACCCAAAACATGAGGCACTGGAGCTTCTCTCAGGAATGAGCAAATGATGCATTTTTTTTGTCTTCTCAGAAATGGCCAAACTAGTTTAGCCTGAACTTCTTTTAAGAGAGGCAGCCTGAACAAGACACTCCGAAAAACTGTAGTGTGAACAGCTAACTTCTAAATTAAAATGTGGGTTTATGACGTGAAGTTTTTTTTAACCTAGGTACTAGTCAGTTCTATGTTGGGTATAACACCAGGTAATTAATTTTGTTCTCATTAACGGAAGTTCTCACCCCATGCACCCAAATAAAGTAGGAGCAAGGCAGAATACTAGATTTATGCATTTTAAATTACAATTCTGAATTTGAGGAACTGTGTGTTCTAGCTTTAAAGTTTAAAATATTTTCTTGATGGACTTAAATTCATCATTCCGCTTATTGAGCGAAGTCCAGCTCCATTATACATGTAACTAAATGTCATACATGGGCCTTCTTGTCTCAGTGGATAGCCTCGACTTTGGCTCCTGGGGTTTGTCTGCATGTTCTTCTGCAAAGGAGGTCAGCTCTCCACAGACCAAATGATACAAACAGTGAATAAATTACAACCAATTTCTTGGATGAGAAGTCCTGATGATAAAAGATTTAAGAAACCTCATGCGTATGTAAGTGAAACAGATTCCTAGCCATGCACAAGGAGATTTAAAAGGATTTCCATCATGGCTTGCAATGTATTTTGTACTTAGCAACAGCCTCTAGGATAAGCATGTTTCAGTACTTAGTTTCATCAGCACATGATGCCTCCAGTTATCCACTGGAGATAAATTCCCAGTTGTTAATCTACATAAAGTTTCATGAAACCATGGCCAGCACTGGTTTGCACAGTCACTAAAGAAAGCATCCAAGAAAATTAAAATACAGTCATCACTCCTACATTTTTACCCCTACATTTCATGTTAAGACCACTAAATAAGATTTCTTAACCATCTCTTACTGAATGCCATATGCTATCTCTGTAGTTCAAGTCTCAACCCACTTTTCACTTGAAAATTTTCCTTAAAGAACATAATGGAGTGGGCTAAAGTTAACTTACTTTTCCTGCTTACATTAATAAGATTATTAAATTATAATTAATAATACTGTTCACAGGTAAGCTATCATTTAAAATGCTTGAAACTTAAAAAAGAAATCCCTGTCACTGTGATTTTTACAGTCGTTTTAAAACAATTCTTTAACATACAGTTATCAGAACAAGGTAATTAGAACTTCTGGGAAACACTGGCTGTTGCACAGAAAAGCAGATTCTCAGCACAGACCTCTTACTATTTTGTTACCATCCACTATGTACAATGTTCACTTAGCTCTGTGCTGAAAGTGCAAATAACTCCCAAAGTATTCTGATTTTCAGTCAAGAAGCAGCGACAGACTTACAGTTGTGAAACTGTTTAAAGCCTTTATTGAGTAAACCCCTTTACTGTTTACACATTGACCGTGGCATGAGTCAAAATAAACCCAGGCTGCAGGCAGAAAGGCAGCATTCCAAAGTATGTGCTTCTCCACAGTTTTTAATAAGCTTTGCAAAATTAAACACGGAGGTGTGGAAGAAAATTTAAAGGTGGAAATATTGTGATAATGTACTACTTTTGGCTAACACACATGGTTAAAGGCCAAATTCAGACATCTGAGATGGTTAACTGAATTACTTCAATTTTGTTTTGAGGTGGGATCTGAATGTTTCTGGAGAGACTTCAGTGTCAGTTTTAAAGTTATTTTGTAAAAGATAACTCTGATGTATAAGCCACAGGCTTTAGAATGACACAGTTCAACCTTTAAAGTCTTTATCTCATAGAGATATGGAGCACACATTGCTATTTTTCATCAGTGAGAAACAATCCGCTACCTTTTTTCTGCCGTACAACTAATTAATCCCAGGTTAAAAAGTATTCTTGGAGGAGAGCACCAAAAGCAAAATATACTGGCCTGAACTGTATTTTGTTTTCCTGGCGAGGGAAGACCATGCTTCTGGGAACCAGCATTTATTCTCTTTGCTGTACTTTCTGTTCAATGACTTCACAAGTTCCAGAGCACACAAATAAGTAGACCAACACATCATATTTAAACATCGATGGAATAGGTGTTCCACACTTGAGTAAGGTACTTTTAACATTAATGAGATTTTTCCCCTCCTAATGACTGGACAACAAATCTGTTTTCTTAGTTTGAAAACCCTGTAAATATTTCTGAAGAACTTTAAATTCCAGTCCCTCTCCTTCCCTTCCAAGTATGGCAGTGATGGCAGGAGAACACTATAAACTTAAAGCTGTTCTTAAAAGGGTTTTGTAATTCATTAGAATTACTGACATTTAGAGTTGCAGACACTATGCATGCAGTATCCAAAAGCATTCATTTTGCAGGCACTTTGGAAAGCTGCCATACCTGAAGGACAGAGCCATAAAACTGCACTTATTTCTAGGTAAGAGAAGATACGAGAAGTTAAAGCTTTTTTTCTTTTGCCATTTAAGACTGTGGACTCACACTAGAGGAGGTAACTGATGGATGGATTAATGTTAGGTGATGTCAGATGGGGCCATTGTGATTGCTTTTATGACCAAAATGGTAATGCTGAGGCTGTAATTCTGTAAAAAACATCCAGCCACACACCAGAAAGCCTTGCTCCCTCTTTTTCTCTACCTATCCTCTCTCCTGTTTCTGCAGCTGGCTGTGGGGTCCTGCCCCATTCCTCACACCTACTGTGAACTTCATTATGGTTTTTCACTGATTTAATTTACTAACCCAGAAAAGGACTATCAAAGGACCCTTTTTGTGGGGTGAGCCAGTTGAACTGGTTTGTGTAAGGAGCCCATGAACAACAAAGATGAGTTAATGTGAGCGTCTGGCTGACGGCAGACCCGTCTTCAGAGTAGTGATAAACTATTAGATTCCCTTACATTATCCCTTTCAGCCATACCCACGTTACCCAGGGCAATGCACTGAGGCCAGCATGAGGGTTTGTATACAGAGCACTCTGTTTATACACACAGCATTTTGTTTGTATACACAGCTGTCCACCAAGGTAAGAGGGGAGAGTGATGGAGTGCACCAGCACTGCTTTGCTGATACTGCTTCCAAAACCCAATTCCTGTGTGGGAACTGATGCTCCGGTTGCACGTGCAGATGCCTATAGCCAGCACATTCCCACTTTCACATGCCTAACTAATTTGGGAATTAGGAAAGAAAGCAAACAAAGAGGAATAATAAAAAATATGCCTATGAAATCCCTTTCACAAAGATTCCTGCCACTCTCCTCCCAACTTTCTTTTAAACAAGATTCCCAAACATTACTTAGCCCAATAAAGTATTTTAATGAAAACCACATAGTTTTGTGTGCTTTTTTGTTGTGCTTTTCCCAGGTACCTTCTATTAGATAGGAAGTATTTTGTTTCAAAAATGCGGCGTGATTTTTATTCACCTACCTGCATAGCGCCTCAATAGCATCTCTGTCCAGAAAGTCATGCTCTCTCTTGACTAGAGCAATGTCAATTGGAAAAAGGAGATCTGCAGAAAAAGAAACAGATGGAATCAAAGTGATGCTTATTGCCAGTGATGCATTATTTCAAACAACCAGCTGCCTGCAGTTGAGCTCATCAAGATGCCAATGACTGGTACTTAGGTAAACACATGCTATCACCTCAAATGCCAGAGGTGCTTCCTCTTCATCTACAAACTTTTGACATGCGGCCTTAATAACTGAAAGTTCGTAACAGAATAGATGAAAAAGGATTAAAGCAGAGATGAAACAATGGCAGATGGAAAAAGGCAAATGCAAGCTTCCCTATCAGACATCAGAAATGTAAACTAATTCAGGCTAGCTTTATTTAAAATAAATATGCAATCTCCATCAAAGTACTAATATCTCACATTAAAGAAAAAAGGCCAGTAAATGCCAAAACTCTGTGAAAGAATGAAAAAAAAAAGCCTTGAATCTCCTTAGCTGTTAATCAAGCTATTTAAGTTTGACACTGTTTCATTAATGTGATATGGCTTGAAACGAAAGCAAGCCAAGCTGTGTGGAGACCATACTGCCTCCTTTCCTTGGGAGATTATTTAGGTAAACAACTGGGAGAGTGAGGGGGAGGAAACAATGTTGGCAGAGAGTTGAAAATTTACTACAGCTCTGAAGCAGCAAACACATATATATTATTTACTGTACTCCACAGATTCCTGACTGTCATACAGGTCCTGATCTGGCATTCCTTGCACAGCTAAAACTCCCACCCAAAGCTGCTGGTTCTTCAGGGCACACAGAAATACAAGTTTTTTCGTGATCCAAATAATTGTCTAAAATTGAATTTTTTAATTTCTATAGACTGAGAAGAATGAGCTGAAATGAGGAAAAGAATTAAGACTGATATTAACTTCTAGAAAGGTATTTTCTATACTAACAGAAAATGAGCTCTACGAATTTTATGAAATTAATTCATTTTCTATAAAAACAGAAATGAATTCTATGTCCTCATTTTCACAGCATCATAGAATGGTGTGAGTCGGAAGGACCTTAAAGTTCATCTAGTTCCAAGCCCCCTGCTATGGACAGGGACACCCTCCACTAGACCAGGTTTCTCTAAGACCCATCCAACCTGGCCTCGAACACTTTCAGGAACGGGGTAGCCACAGCTTCCACAACTGCCTCTGGAATACAAATTTTGACATATTCTGCAAAATGCTAGAAATTCTGTATTTTCTACATAAAATTGCGGTTTTAGCAAAGCAAATGGCAAAAGTTCACTGATTAATCTCCCATATTAAATGTCCACTGCGTGGGAACACTCCATATAGGCAACTTCTCAGAACTCTGGTACTATACCCAATTTATTCACAGGTCTCCACTGTTTTAAGTAGAAAGTGCAAGTAAAGAGGGTGAGCACATTCAACACGTATTTTTCAGCAGTGCTGATGTAAGTTTTTCCACTGGGAAAGTCGTATCTTAGAATGTCCACCAGAGAACGTGTGAGAACTTAAGTGAGAGAGGTGACTTGAAAGAAGCTGATAGTCTGCTAAAACCATGTTTAAATGCTTAATCTATGCTATTGCTGGTTTTGTTGTTGCTGCTGCCAGGGGGGCTTGCAAAGGACAATGGTATATTGTTTTTCAGTAAGGACAGCTGAAACAGAACAGAAACTTCATGTAAGTTTAGAATCTCTAGGTAGGGCAATGGTAACACAGGTAGGATGTTTTCTGAATGCAAGTAATCTATTAGGGGATTTACGACTCAGCATTACAAGAAACCCACAAGCCCACATATTCAGCTGAGAGTTTTGTCTCAGTTGTAACAAAGATTGGAAGTACAGTTCCAGCTCCATATCCCAAGAAAATCTTGGCATTTCCATTAGCACAGAAAAAAAAGTAGGAAAGAAAAAAAGAAAATAAAAAGGAAATTTAATTTCTGAACAGGCAAAGAAAAGTTTTGCCAAGCGCAGCTTTTGAAAGTGCTATTATCATCTCATATTGCAAATGCAGCTGCAAATCAAAGCTAAACAAGATCATTTTTCAAGGTCAGCTCAGCATTTGCTGTAATTTTCAGCAGTTATTCACTGTAAATAATGAACTTTCTATGCTCGTTCTTACAAGCAGCAGCTGGAGTGCTTCGTAAAAAGCAGCTACTGCTTTGTAAAAATGAAGAGGCAGTTAAGAGTGCATAATAATTTCACTACAATGAAAGTAATTTTAAATGATGTGGGGGCAAATTCTGACCAATAATATAGATCTATAAAAAGGATATCACACTTTAAAACAAACTTCTATATGCTGCTCTGCATCAGAGTGTAAGAACTGTATGCCAAACCCACAGGTTTCTAGCAGGCTGGAGAGGCAATGAAGAAAACAGTTCTAATTGAGCAAAACCTTGTAAAAGCAGACACACAAAATGAATTCATCCCAGAGAAGGACAAGTGACTGCAGGAGGCAGCCACTCCTCTGAGGAGCATCTGCACAACAACAGCTTGTATGTTCTTTTCCCCTTCATAGTAAGCCTGCATCTAACTCCAACCCAAACCATTCTGAAAAAACAGACAGGACTTGGGAATCATGAGGCATACAGATGTACCCATGCATATGCAGAATTTCCTACTACCATTCCATTAGGAGAGCTGGCCAGTGGAGCTGTACACAGCTTTTGTATTTCTCCAAGACTGGGCTTGTAGCAGTGGCTATGTTCCTTTCTGTTTTAACCAGAGGGAACATACCACAGTACTGACCTTTACATTTGTTCTATGATGATGTTTGGAAGATTCAGACTAAAACAGAAACCTGAAAGAAATTCAAAACTCCTGTGTACTTCAGAGTCTCACTGGATTTGGTACATCTGGTGTGGTGCATAGCAGAGAGCAGCCCAGTCCCTAAAAGTCATCCTATGTACTGGAACTTCAATGATGCCCCTGAATCTCATTTATTGGTGAATATTACATCTTATTGTCCAAAAATTGCAGGGGGAGGATTGAGTTCAGGTGCCTACCTTCATAAAGCTGTGCATACTGCGGGAACCCAGCAGCCCGCAGCCAGTCACAAGCTTCCTTGGCCTCGATTTCTGAAAGAGGACAGAAACAAATCACCCACTGATTAGTATCTGCAGA
Source organism: Promerops cafer (assembly GCA_013398275.1). Taxonomy (NCBI): domain Eukaryota; kingdom Metazoa; phylum Chordata; class Aves; order Passeriformes; family Nectariniidae; genus Promerops; species Promerops cafer. The sequence goes on along the minus strand of VZSE01010647.1, from coordinate 1,310,587 downwards.
GAAAAAACTTCCCTCTCCACCACTTCTACTATCCCCACTACAAAATAAGCACAAAGGTTTCCAGAAACTTTGAACTGAGACACACATTTGCTTATCCCAGTTTGCTTTTCTTCTCACTATCAAACATGCCTTAGATTCTGGAAATTCACTAACGCCCAGCTGCTATTTATCAACAGCTCATCATTTTAACAGTAAGAGAAACAGGCACAAATTAAAACCGCAGCAGTTACGGATTATCCTCAACAGTACTTGTTAGCACTAGAAAAAACAATCTGCAATCAACATGAGCAGCGCTTGTTCAGCAAATCTCATGGTCCTCTTGGCACAACTACTTTGTCTTGACAGAAATTCCTTGCAGAGCTCGCATTACTGTGCACTTTAGCACCTTGTAGATAGTACTGACAGACTCAAGCCCAAGAACAACTGAAACACTGTACTGCAGCTCACCCAAGCACATATTTACTACCCAACAAGAACCTAGTTTCATTGGAAGTCTATGAGGTATTTCTGAGTTACTTGGTGATTACAGGAAGGTTTCCCTCACACTGCCCAAAACAGCATGCCACAGAATGAAATTATTCACACACATATATGTTACACTGAAAGAAAGGAATATTAGTCTGTGAATAAATCACATATAAATGCATTTGTTACTTAATACAAGAAGAGGTAAAGAATATGCCATCCTATTAGCTCAAACTAGGAAAATACAAAATGTACTTCGGGTATTCTCCAAGTGTTGAAGAAATGGATTGGGCTAATTATGTTCTTCAAAAAATTCAATAAAGTGCTACTGGGAATTTAGCTCCCTGCTTAGAACTGATCAAACAAACAATGAGAAATCAGAAACTATTAAAGTTTGTCTGGCTTTGATTATATTCACTGCTCCTGATGGACCAGGAAACAAAAGCTTCATTATGCACAACTCAGTACACAATTTTGCCACCTACTTGGAGAAGATACTATGGCTACCTGATGCAGAAATCATGCATAAAGGGGCCTGCTCAGAATTGCTCCAAATACAAGTTACTGCATACAGGGCATTGAAAAGCCAAACACAATGTAAGTAAAATTTCTCAAGGCTTTGTCACGCTATGAAATATTCCCAGTAAGATATAGGTACACAGAATTGGATGAAATGGCAGGCACATTTCAGCATCTCCAAAACGATGGCAACCCCCCCTCTCATTTTCCAAATTGCTACAATAGTGTTAAAGTATTTATGCTTTGCCAGACTACTTTGCTAAGACACATAACCAAACCAAGGGGTTAAGGTGAGCCAAAACACAACATTCCAGATAAATAAACATCTAAAAATCCTCTCCTGTTGAAGTCAGGACAAGCAGGCATTTGTGCAACTTGTGTTTGCTTCACCTTTGGGTTATGGGACCACATGAGAACAAGCACGTACAGGCATATTGACTTAGCTACTGATTAAGAAAAGGCATTCTTCAATTCCAATTGCAAACGATTACAAAGTTTTGCTTAAAGTAGTGTTTCAATTTCAGTATGCTAAGGAAATATGTGGGAAATTTAATAAAGAAGAAAAAAAATCTAAAATATATTTGAAACTTGTACGGCTAAAGCAAGAAGAAAAGACAATAGACTAATACTTCAGGAGCAATTAAGCTTCTGAAAAGTAGCAAAGCAAAAAATCTGCAACTGATTTTTGAGAGTACTTAAAATAAAATGCAGCATCTTATAGGTCACATTCTGCAGAAGTGTCTGAATTGAATGAGAATTTTACTTGATTTAAAACCAGAAAAAGTAATTATCCTAGATAAGAAGCATTTGCCAAAAAATGCAGGGAGATGCTTGCAGTGCAATTGCAAAAGTGTCAGATTCCTTACTACTACAGGCACTCTTGAATGTGTTTAAATATTTGTTCACAGGTCCTTTACTGAGCACCCCAGGTGTATGACCTGTAAATTATTTCTAGAGCTAGAAAATTATGAATATGCATTCACTGGACTTTTTTCACCATTCTCTATAGAGGCTTTGTGTATCTTTTCTGCAAATATATATGCTAGTTATGTGGAAGCTACACTTTATGGGCACCCAGCTGTGACGTGCCTTTGGGATTTTCAGAGCATATTTGCTTTCAAAATACCTTTGTGAATCCCCCAAGAAGTTTAGGCAATGAAACACCTGAGTTTTTCCTATCTGTCCACAAGGATTGCAGAGAACAATAAAACACAAGTGCACCCATCCATCGATTAGGCTGTGTAAATGCCTAGGGTTGGGTACAAGACAGTGCTTTAAAACCCGTATTTGCCCCGTTTTCACAGGGCAAGTTGCAAGTCCTGTTGCAAGTCCTGGAAGGGCAAAGGGTTCCAAGTTCTGTTGCAAGCCCTTGAAAGGGTCAAGGGTTTGAGTACTATCCTGAGCAAGGGGCCAGGGAGTGCCCTGAGGCCAGGGCTCTCTCCGTGTCATCTCCACCCACACAAAGCATGGTTAAGAGAGGGACATGACAGGTACTGGTGACAGAGTGGAGGTGGGACCTAAAAGAGTAGCTCCTTTTGAACAACTCCAGTTGGCCAAACTCAGGATTCCTCCTAGACTGTATTCCTATGTGGTGTGACCAGACAAAAGGAAAGGTAAATTTTTAACCCAGCTTCCCTATCTCAACCTTGTTGGCTACTGATGAGCCAGAGTATGAACAAAGCTGTGTAATGTGTGTGAAATTCAGCCAGATCAAAATATAGTCAGAGGGAGAATCCAGCCCAAGGTACACTGAATAAGCTGCACAGAAAGCTGAGTACACTGAACAAGCTTCCTCACAATAAGAGATACAAATTTAAACAGTTGAGAGCTTGTCTAGGTAAAAAGTTCATTACCACAGTTTAACTGGAATCTGTTTGAGAATAAAACACATTGGTTAAACCTGAGGTTCTGGCCAAATCATTTAAACTACCCTAGAGGAAGAAGCTCATACCCACAGTTCCCAAATTCCAGCTTCCAGCTCAGCAGCATTATCCCTGGGACACCTGGTTTGCTACCTGCCAGTTTCATATCCAAATGGACATGAGAGTATTTATGTGCAAGTCCTTGTCATCCTGATCAATGGCAATCAAGATAATAAGAGATGAAAGAAAGAAGAACAGGTCTTCCAAAATCAGATTTTCCAACTACTTCTGAAAACATTTAGAAGGGACAGAGCATTCAACAGCCTTTGTTCAGTATCCCAGGGGAGGTAGGTTACAGATAATTATCTGAGCCACAAACTCACTGTCAAGCACGGCATTTGCTTGGTTGGGGCCAGCAGATAGCCACGGGGAGGAGAGGAAACTTGCAGAGTAGCTCTACATTGCTTTCCAACCTATTTTAGGAAAGTCCTACTTCAGCCACAATTTGCAAAGCAATTTCTGATGAAGACCTGGCAGCTGAACTGATAAGCTGCTGCAGGCAAAGGACTGGTCTTCACTCACTCCTTCTCACTCCATCCCTGCAGTGCCACTTCCTTTCTGAATCAAACATCCTTGCCAGTTAAAACCTTTACAATAAACTACCATTCAGTATACATTCCAAGCAAGAAATGTATGTGCAGCTTTTCAGACGTGCATCCTGTGCCCTCCCCCAGCAGCAGGAGGCTCTTGTACGAAAAACCTCTGGCAAGAAAGAAATTGTGCTATTATTTCTAAATATCCCGATACAAAAAACCCAAAAAACCAAAAAATCTCTTAGAAAGTAAAACAAAACAAATTTAAAAAAACCCACTCAAATCCCCAAAAAAACCAAAAAGAAGTACAATTAAGTCTTTATTCTTGGTGCCGTGTAAGCAAACAACAGGCAAATGTGTTAAAGAGGAAACAGGAAATTTTTATTGGAAACAACTTTATTTGTTAGTCTGTTTTACAAAGCAGTCCTCCATGCTCAAATCAAGGGTAGGCGTTCCTTTTGTGTATGGTTGGGAACCATTAGTCCTTATTTACCTACTTCCAGAGGGATTAGGAGAACTCAATTCTCCCCCAGAGTAGTAAATAAAAATGGGAAAGTCTAACTTCTTTTTTTGTTAAAATTTGGTTAATCTTGGTTCCTGGCCTTGTGAGTTTGCAAAGTTTAGACCTTCAGAGTAAAAATATCTCAATTAACATCTTGTTGGAAACTGCAGTTGCAGAAGGGAGAACTTTAAGATGTCTGCAGTCTTTTGTTTAATGATACCTTCTCTCCCATAGAAAAGAAAAAACATACAGTGATGCTGCAATAACGTTCTTTCAGAAAAAAAAAATCATCATAGCAGTCCAGTTAAGACAGTAACAACATTTACTTTCATTCTCTTTTTTTTGCTTCCATGAAATAACATGCAATTTAAACACTAGCTCTTTCAGGGTCTTCAGAACAAGGTGCAAAGCAGATGTATCTTTGTACAGTCATGCATTGACTCAATTTTCACCTAAGTGCTAAACATCTTATGAACAGTTTTTCCAAGCAGATGGTTTCCTCTTGCCTCAACTCAGACACCTTTACAATCATATTAGCACCTCCACACATCAGTTCTACTCATCTCACCTTTTGGCTCTGTTAGGAGAGCAGATTGTAAAAATCTGTAGCGAGACTGGTAAAATCAGCACTGTCAAAATCAAATTTCAGAAAAAAACGGGCTTCACTTCTGAAGGTTCACTTCAGCGTCATACATAACAACTGTTTTTTTTTGAGCTTCTTAATTGCATCTTGGTCTTAATTTTTAAGTAAGTTATTCTAGTTAAAATTCACTATTTGACTTTTCTTTCAGAAGAGAAAAAAAACTTGTAGAAATTGAATACAAAATCATCTTCCTGAATTAGCCTGGGGGAGAGGCTCTCCCATACAGTGCAGAGAATGATTCCAGATTTTCACGAAAGCTGGAGATGAACACATTATCTCCTTACTTTAATGCCTACAACTCCATAAACTATCTGCATGTTTGCTAAGGCACAGAGAAGCACAGGGAGCACACAGAGCACAAAGGATTCTTCCCCATCCAGGGCTGACGGTCCAGTTTAATGGCTGCAAATGGCTGGCATGCTCTTTTTCTGTCTATATCAGAAATTACCTCTCCCTACATGTCATGTCCCTCTGAAACTTCTGGTGCTTTGCAAAATTTTTGTTCAACTCAAAAACACCGTCCTGAGCTATTAAGAAACTTGAGATCATTCAGGATCGTATTTTTTAAGACCAGCTGTGGTATATGTGAGAAATATTCTTCTTTGGATAGAATTCCACTGCCCAAGTACAAGCAATCATTTTTCCTAGTGCTTAAATTGCACCCCTGACATGTGAATTGTGGTCCCAACATTAGACCTGATCACACTATCCAGCCACTCAGTCTACAGATACATGAACACAGATGTGAAATCTGAGACAAACTGGGGAAATAACTGCACTGTGGCAGCTGTCTACAAATGAGCAGTCCAGGCATTGAAAATGATAAATCAGTTCTGTGTAATGTCATACGCCTGCAGCCCTTTAAAGTTGGGACAGTATGACAGAGTTCCTGAGAGTAAGCCTGTTATGTGTCCATGGCCTCAGATGGTTTTCACTTTGAAGATATGTGACTGTTGCTTGAAAATAATTAAATTCCTTCTCCTAAGTCTGTTTTTTCTCAAACTTATATAGTTAAATATTCCTTAGGCAGTATCATTAACTTAGTGCTCCACACCTTTCAAGAAAGCAGCACATAACAAGGACTAAAGAAAGCAAAAATATAATTAGTGAAAAACGGCATTTTATAAGGATAATGCACTCAAACACAAACTTGGGAAGCTTGTCAATAAATGTTCAACCACTAAAAACTACAGCATTCTGAAAATCACATTAAAAGCTCTTGCCAAATTTCTAACGCATTTGGAATTTCTTCTACTTCTAAGAGAACAATCTAATCTTATACAACTGTTCCAGAATAACAGTCTGACACACTCAGTCCATGAAGAGTGCATTTCTAGAAGAGCCAGTGAGATCAAGAGAATATAAAGCACAGCTTTTGAACTGATTATGAGCTTGCAGGTTTTGAAGTGAAAGCTAACAACCTTCCCAAGAGAGTAACTTTTCTCCTTTCACCTTTAAAGTGCAAGTTACATTTTGCAATTGCAGCTGCCTTTTTTGATGTGCTCCTGTATTTCACTGTGCTTCAATTTACCTTCTACAGTCAAATGATACATACTGTGACCTCCACTTACTGCTGCCTGCCTCAGAAACCAATTTGAGACAGTATGGATGCATGTGCAATTTTAATAAAAAATACCTCTTATTAAAAACTTTCAGAGGGATGGGGAGAGGGGAACTCACAAATTTTTGAGGGAAACCATGTATGACATCAAATACATATACTGCTTTCTAGTCATAAAACCCCTTGAAACAGTGATGAATGTTACTCAGATATTCCACAACTATATGATGACGACTAAAAAAATACTCTCTTTGTGTTGTCTCCTGCTGGCTTTGGGTTAAACATGGGACCTGACTGGCTTTTTCAAGTTACAGAGCCTTGAAGCAAGACAGTAACTATGCAGTTGATGTTATGTATAAACCACAGGACACTGGGAGAAGAAACAGAGTATGTTTGGAATTTGTGTGGGAACAGATGAAGAAGTAAGGAAACAGATGTTTAAGATCATATATTGATGTTTTCTCTGAAAAAAAAAGCAGGAAGCTTGAACACTTTTTTTTTTTTTTTTTTGGTCAGCAGAACTTTTGAAAAAAGCAAATGGCTTACTTCCACTGATAGGATTTAAGTTTGTTTATTTCCTTATTGATGAAAGCTAAATGAAAATAAAAATAAAACATAAATTTAAAAAAAAAATGCGACTGGTTTCCAAAATATCTACAGAGGTGTATGTTGGCTGTATGTACTTTCCCTCCGTCCCAAGTATACCAAATTACAGAACAGAGTACTTTTAATTGCTCACTAATACTCTTGCTAGCACAGCAAGCACAATACTGCTTTTGTGGCCCAAAATCCAATTATTGAACTTGAAACTCTTTTTCAGTCTTCAGCATATCAAAATCACTTCAGAACATTTTCAGCTCAAAACATAAAAAGAGAAACAACACTTTTTGAAAATATTTCAAATGTTTAGAGATTGAGCCAACACTTGTTAAAATCAATGGCAGTCTCCATAAATTTCAGAGGACTTAACTAGGACTTTCCCAGTGTGGATCCGTGGGTCTCTAAAACCCAACAAAACTTCTGCAGGAATAAATGGTGTCAGTTTCACTACTTCTAGCATGGGGAGAAACCCAGGTTTTTATCAGAGCACAAGGAAGGACAGTGCCTGACTACAGGAGGTCAGACAGGGAGCAATCACCACCTCTAGAGCGTGTCCTGGCTGGCAAGAGGTCCTTCCCTCTGTCAAGAGGGCCAAGCACAACTGATTAGCCCCAAAAAGCACTAAATCAACATCATTTTGGGATCTAATAAAGGGCTACTGAAATAAAGGATATTCCCCTATATGTGTCTGTCAAGCCCTTTCCCTATACCACCCTGTAACAGATCGCAATTACTGCGTATTTTCACACCATTAAATATGCTTCTAGCTGCCCAATGTTAGCTGCATTACTTCCTAACTTGTTGAAGACTTTGGAAAAGCATGTTGTAGGACACAACAGAATTATCACAACTCTCGGTTTACACTGCAAGTTAATAATTTATTCCTAAACTGGGTTTTGTTTTGTTGATGTTTTGGTTTTTTTTTTTTTGTTTGTTTGGTTTTTTTGTTTTTTTTTTTGCATTTTGAGCATATACAGGAGAATTAGGAAAGAAATTTAAAAACTAGTGTGATCTGAAGATAAAAACTAGTTTTGTTTAATCAGGAAACTATAGCCTGATGTGGCAGTTTTCCTGTCAAATAACAACTCTTTTTATAGGTTAAAGATGGTCTTCTCCCATCTTGTTTTTAAGAAGGTTCACAGATGAAGAGGAACAAGATGTCAAGTGACTTAAAAAACCCTCAAGAAATAATTGGGCACGTGGGTTATTCATCTGGCCTGCTTAACACAGGGTGGTCTTGGAGGAGGATTATTTGGGGCAGAGAAAGCAGTTAGTCAAATCCTCTGATGGAGGTCATGTTGACAGATTCCAGAGTGAGAAACAAATCCTCCTCCAAAGAGTGGGAAATAGAAGATGACTTTAACCTTCTCTCAGAAATCACTTGGTTAGCATGACCTTTGAGAACATACTGAAGGGCAAACATTAACTGTTGCTACTCCCAAGCCCAGCATTAATATCCTCCAATTGCCCCCTGTCTGCAAGCTCATGGTGTGCATGCCCGCACAGTGTGCAAAGCTCAGCTCAAAAGGCTCATTCAACCCCAGAGGGAGGCAAAAGTCAGTAGGCCCAGCATGACAGATACTTCATCTAAAAAAGGCACAAAATGTGGGCTATCTCTTCAGATCTAGGAAATAACAATGCTGTAAGAACTGATCTGAACTGTCTCAATGGCTCATACAAAAGAAAACAGATTTTCTAGACAGCTACTTATTTGAGCTTGTTAAGCCTCAGCCTCAAAACTATCCACGCATGTAGGAAGAACTGTATGGAAGAATGACTACCTTTACATCATAACCATTTACACCCAACCTCATTGATGATCCAGTCCTAAACTACATCCTGTGTGGATGATACAACACTAGATACAAAATACCAGTGGGACTGAATAGCACAACATAAAGCTAATTGCATCACAGACAAATGCCTTCTTCCCCGATGCAGAATTAAAGACGTAAACATGGATTTTTCCAAGGCAAATATTACTATGAACATCCTGTTTTCAGATATTAGAGACAGTTACAGTATTGTGTGTGATACTGCATACTTGAAATTGCTTCTCTCAGTACAAGATCTAATGGTCAAATTTTGTATGGATGGAAGAAGAAGGAAAGTTAAAACAGATCATGAAGCTTTACACTGGAAAGTTTCTTGTATCTGATGTGCACAGGAAATATGTTCTTAGAACTCATGGCGAACAGAGGGAAGGGTGGTCAGCAGAGCATCCAATTCTATGGGTCCACAGGGTCACAGACAGAACATCCCCAACATCCAAAAATGCAATGGGGAAGGGGGGGGGAGGCATGTATTTTTGTTAATCCTGAAACTTCAGTAAATTACAAGAACAGGGCTGGGAAGGTCAAACTGTGTCCACCAGTGGCTTCAGCAAATGTCTTCCATGCACCTCCTCAGGAATCATTCTTAGTACAGACTATTGCATTTGAATAGACAGATTTAGACAACTGTAAAATGAATATATTTAAACCCAAACCCATGGAACTCTGCACCCTTTAGACATTAAAAAAATGCTCCACAAGATATAAGTGAACCATCCTATTGTGTCTTTATTAGGAGAGAAACCAGATAAATTTTTTTCCTGATCCTGTCTCACTTACCACATTCCTTCCCAAGAGAAACAAATACTAGACAACATTTGCAAGAATATTCATCCTAAGAAATAAAAATGCTTGCCATGCTCTTCTAAAGGCACCAAAGTAGTCCAGGATGGTCTGTAGTATTACCTGTAACTTTCAGATAACGAAACTCAGCGAATTACAGCTCACTGGCTAAGTCTTTCTCAACTCTCTTTTGGTTCTCCCACTTTTGCCAATGGTATACTGTACTAGCAGATCTACTGATTTCAAAGATATGGTGAGTGGATAGGGTAGCACTATCAGCAAGAATGGCAGAGTAAGTGCCAAGTACGAAGAACCAGAAAGTTCCAATCACAGTCCAGTCCCATGCCCCTTTCATGAGAATAGCTCTTCATTGAAGACAGAATTTGTTTTTTCCTTCGAACAGGAGAAGGAGGGAAAGTAGATGAGAAAATAAAAAAAGAAATAAAAAGGAAAACTTGGCAAAAAACTTTGGAAATCAAAAAAACATGCAAGACAATCCTGATACCCTGCACCATGCAGAATTGATGATTGCTTAGGTACAAGCAAGAAATATGCCTGGCATTGCTGAAATTACCAAAATTACTGTATATCTACACTCACTATATTACTGTAGAGAATACAGAATTTTGTAATTAATTCACCTTAAAACACCGAGATTCAAACTGTAATCAGAACAATATGATAGCCAAAGAATTATATAAATTATATAGGGCATCATCTCTTTATTTAGTGGAAACCAAACCAGCAAATTTTCTGTGAACTGCGTATCATTTGATTGCTGTATTTCTATAACATGCACAGGAAGGAAGGGGAAACATCTGAAGTTATTTTTATTTCCCTAAGTCTTGTGGCTATACTGTATGAATGCTAGGGTGGCATTGTCTGGCATTGTCTGAAATGTGTCAGGGTCCTTTTGCATAGCCTCATTTCCTTCTTCCTGTTGCTGGGAAGGATAGTTAAGCATGAAAAGTGCTTGTTTACAGTACAGGACCATCCTGTTAAGCACATGAGTTCTCTTCCTCTGTCTCCTTTTAACCAGCTGAGGGTGCATTGTGTTTATGCTCAAGCCAGTAGCAAAAATCCCATCAGAGGAGAATTGGAAGAGAAGTCTGAATCTCTCAAGAAGCCCAAACATAACATACTGTGGTATTCTGCCTAGAAAAAAACTTTATAGTGCAAACTGCATCTTTAAATATTTGCGGAACTCATAAATTCACATGCCTCAAACAAACCACTGCCTAGAAAGTAATGAATCAGAAGAACCAGAAAAGTAAAACCAAGCCACCTCATCTCCTTTTTCTAGGAATCTTAATATAAACATTCAAGATTAGTGCATGAGTACAACTACAGTACCTTTTTTCTACTCCCCACCAGAGGCAAAATACACTGGGCACTTGTGAGTTTCCATGAGTAGCATCAGTCTTCCTCTCTGGCCCAGCAAGGGCAGCTGCAGAAGTGGCTGAGAAGACCCTGACTCAAGAATTAAAAATCCTGGACTGAATCTACACTACTGAGAAATAAAACCAAATAAAACCACCAAATACGTTCTTGCTGTTAACTACTGCTTAGAAATGACATTTTATGACATGTAGGAAGTTCAAGCCTTATGGTGTTTAAAACAATGTACCAGCATTTCCTTTTGATTAAAAAAAGTATCAATTAACAACCCAAGTTATTTTAAAAGAAGATGGGATCAAGAAGTCCTAGAGGCCACACAGCTCCAAATGCTCTGATTTCTATGAACTTGTAGGTGAAAGGAATCTTGTCAAAACACTATCTACATCTTCTCTTACATATACTGTATTCTATAATCAAGAATCTCAGTCCTAATTATGATCCCATCAGCAAACTGCAGTAGTAACCCAGACCCATTAATTTGAGAGACATCCATCCCACTTCCTGGCCATCTCAGCCTTTTTCTTTTTGTTTTCTTTTTTTTTTAGTTGCTTCTACTGTAGATGCAGAGCAGGATGCCTAGAGGACAGCAGTAATAATACCTGATAGAAACACAACAGCAGGCTACAGCTGTGGAATCAACAGACACACCTAATACCAACTCCATGTGCTGTCAGCCAGCAATGGCCTGCTTGCCAGACAGATGCTGAATCAGTCTGGCACGGAGCTGTTGACAGATTCATACTCAGAGGCTCATAAGAAATCTGCCTATTATCTTCCTTAAGTTCACTACAAACAGCCTTAAAACATAACCTGACTCAAAGAATTGTAACTGAACTGTTGTTAGGAATTTCTTGAGCAGGGCAAGGCAATTCAAACAGATCACACTTACTTCTGTAAAAAAAAATAAAAACATCTATAATTGATGGCTATGATAAAATTGCATTCCTCAGTCTTTCAAATCAGGTGTGTTAAGTACTATGACACATCAGGCAGAACCTTCTGACTTAGTTAAATACATTGTTTAAATGTAGTCATTTCTTCAAATTTTCCCAAAGAGACTATAAGGGGGAAAAAAACCCGAAAGAAACCTGTTGTACCAATAGTAAGTGCCTTGACTGGCAACAGAGCTCATTAGGTTAATGGCAACACATCGCTCAACAACTTCGCAGTTTCGGTGGAACTAAGTCATTGCTGTGGTTTGCGAAGAAAGGGTGACACGGAACATAAAACTGCCCGACTGGAAAACGGCATCGGCTTTCTGTTTTCCTCGAGAAGGCAAAAAGGAAGAGGGGGGTAGGGGTGAGCCCGTCTGGCAGGAGGTGCTGCTCCTCCACCGGGATCAAAGCCGCCGGGGGTGACATCAGGGCTGGCCACCGCCGCACGGGGGGAGCCACCGGGCTCCTGGAGGCCATCGGGCTAATTACGGAAAACTTCAAAAGGAACTCGACGGTTCCCGTCTCGCAAGGGCTCCCAAAAAAGAAAAAAAGCCACCCAAAACAGAGAGAGACGAAAATTAGGGAGGGAAAAAAGGAAACGGAAAAAAACCCAAAAAACCAAACTGAAAAAGAAAGATGCGCCACAGTGATCTTCAGGGAGCGGCCGCATCCCGAGCGGCGCTCCGCGCCCGCGGTACCCCCGCGCCTCAGCTCCTGCGGTGTTAACCCTTTCGGCCGCCGCGGACGCTTCCCAGACACAGAAGTAATGCCGGGCTCCCGCAGCGCTCCCGTCTCACCTGGGGCTGCTGCCGCCCCGACGACGCTTCCCACCCGCGCACACGGACGGGCGGCGGGGCCGAGACCCGCGGCTGGGGACGCACCGCACCGCGGGACGGGGCAGCCGCCCCCTGCCAGGTTTTTTTGCCCGGGTGCTGCGCGATAACACGAGCGGGATCCAGTCCCCCTCTGCCCCACGGCACCTTCCGGCAACGCCGGCCGCGATGCGCGGAGCCCGCGCCGCCCGGCGCGNCGGCCCGGGCCCCGGCCCCGCCGCGCCCGCAGAGACCCCCGAGCGCGGGCACGCGGCACGAGCCGGCCCTGCCCGGTCACGGCCCCCAAAGGCGAGAGAGCGGTGACACACGCGGTGACACACGCGGCCGCACCGCACACGCACCCCTGCACACACTCATGCACACGCTCACACACAGACACGCGCGCGTGAACATGCACACGCACATTCGCACCCCTCTCCCTGTCCCTCCACTGCACGTCTGGGGAGTCGAGGGGAATTACACAAACCAAAGGTAATTCGGTCTAAGACGACATGAAGGCTTCTGTGCCTTTTGTTCCTTTGGTTTTTAATGGCTGTCAGCTCTTGCGGTGGCCAGGTTTATAAAAAGCAGTCAGCAAAGCCCTCAGTACTTTTTCCAGGAAACACAGAGAAGAGAGTTGACTGAAAAGGCATCGTGGTTCCTTGGTGTTATAAACTGGAGAGATTTGGAATGGCCTGAGCAGCCCAAGGCATGGGGGATGCTGAGTCCTCAGCCAGAAGCAAGCCATGCAGGGTGGCCAGGGCATGCCAGTCCCTCCCACTCCAGACAGCGTGCTGAAGAGTGCTGTGAAATTTTGGAATTCTTGAGCACCATCAAAGTCTCAGTCAGAACCTGGATGAAAAACAAGCGTTTTTCCTATGGGGACCACAGCACAGTGATAGGCAAGTCTTGGAGATAGTGAAGCAAAGCCTGGCTTTATAGCTCTGAGTCTGGGAGTTGCTTCCTACACTGTTTATTCGCCTTTATATTTTGCAAAGTTTTTTTGAATGCTTGTTGCTTGGTTGACAGAATCAGGACTGTAAAATGGCACAAAACAGGTACTTTTGAGCAGCTGCCAAACAATAAGCATGGAAAAAAGTATTGTGAAAATTTGAAAATATCTGGACCCTGTCAAAGATTATGATTGGTTCATTTTCTTCCAAGCCAACATCATATTTTATACTCACTGGTGTTATTCTAATGTTCAGTTGTCATTTCTGCACGATGAATACAGATATAAAGTATACATAATGAGATGCTTGAGCTGGCAATTTCCTGAAGAATAAACATTTCCCTCTTCTAGAGGCTGCAAACTGTGGCCAGTTGGCCATTACAGTGTTGTTTCTGGAAACCCCTACACAGCTCTAGGTCATTAATTTACTTTAATAGCCCAGAAGAGGATGGAAATGCACTATATCTTCGAGCTTAACTTTACATATGTTACCTGCTTAATCAATTACCTCTTCGTATCTAACCTGGCTCATGCACTTTTTGGCAAAGCCACACTTACCTTCATTTTTGAATATTTCTTGTAAGGTTAGGATATATGTTTATTAGATAGGTCAGGCACATAAAATTAATTAAAGTTAATTCCTAACTCTAGCATGGGGAAGACAGACATATGCTATGTCCCAGCTGTTGAACAGCCAAAGTAATCCCGATCTAATTGGTTTTCTGTGTGTATTGTCTTTCATTTTATGCAGTTGGTAGACTAGTAAGTGTCAGAGTAGTCCTGACGAGTTGAAATATACTGGTTGCATATTGTGTGTGATTTTCAGTCTGAATTCGGGGGGAGGGGATGCGGGAAGAAAAAAGAAATTTCTCCAATAAGTATCCTCAAAAGGAAGGGGGGGAAAAAAGGGGAAACAAAAATTACCAAGAACATGTAGGGAAATATGCTGGCCCAAAGGCATTTCTATCACAATAATAATGCTGGAACCAGGAGACCACCAAGTGTCAAGTTAATACCCTCTGTAAAAATCAGGGTTTGTTCCTGTAAACACAGACTGCCTGGGCTGCTTCCTGGACCAAGCCTTCATTTTGTATAGGAAGCTTTTGTACAGGACCCACAGGAAGCTTTTGAAGGAGGAGAGAATGGACTTCACAGGAAAAATGGGAAAGGTTGGGAGAAGTTGGCATTGTGAAAGGGAACTCAAAAAATCTAAAAATGAGAGGAGATGTGTACAATGTGAAGTAGAATCCAAATTGAGAGGGTTTTGTGGTAGTTGCAAATTAAGAATTTGAAGTTTGAGTTTCATTTGAGGATTCTGAGAGGAGTGAGTGATTAGATTGCTGACTACTTGACAAATATGTCCCAGACACAGAAGATGGGAAACTCTTAGTAATTAAATCAAGGGTTATCATTCTCCCCTCTACCACTTTGTTAAATAGCAAATGAATGCTATTTAATGATGACGCTGACAATGAAACACTATGTTTGTGCTTTAGGTTCAGCACTCCTGTTCTACTTGCAAATCTAATTAGCTTCCACAGTAAGGGAGGAATCTCCATCCTCATTCAGTCTCTGCAGCCATGTCAGAAACAGTGACTTCTGTGATGGAGCAGTCTGTCTGTTGGGATCACTGCTAAATAGATGCTGGAGGATTATCACTGACCTGGATTAGATTCTTGCTGGTAATCTAAAAGAGAAAGGCTTTGATTGTAGTTTGTTATCAACTGCTGAAGACACACAGTCACTCGGGCTTGCATTTTAACTTGGAATTCTATAGGGCTGCTTAAGCAGTATTTTTGTAGCTGAAGCAAGGCACCAGTCTCACATTTTGCTGTAGAACGTGCTCAGAGGAGCATTCCACCTGAGGCATGGGTGTTTAACAGGCTACAACCGCCCTAATCACTCATCCGGCTTTAAAGAGTGTTGTGAAATCAGGAGAGCTTTGGCCTTTAATATTTTTATTCCTTTATCTCTCTGGCTATTCAAAGAGCAGACAGCTGCCTGACAGAGACACAAGATTTTGGAAGTAGCCTGCCTAAGAGGATTGTTTCTGTGGAGTACTGTTATCCTTAATGCAATCAATGAGCTCTTGCTGGATGGTAAAGTAATTGTAAAGAGTTGCCCGACAGGCACAATTACTCAGTTTAAAAGGTGAATTCTCCTTCTGTTGTAACTGCATAAGGGAGTGATTTGCAGGAAGGCATCTAATAATAAGGACTTGATTGTCCTCTGCTTTCCCTCCCAGGCCCAAATGCCTTAATGGTTAACTGTACCCCTGTCATCCTTTTTCTTCTAAATAGTGCAGTACACAGAGAAGTTCCAATTCACAATTAGTCAACTGACCTGCTGGTACAAACACAGGATTGTCAGACACATGACTGCAATTCTTAATGCTAGTATTAATATCCTCTTAGCAACAGCATGATAGATTATGGAGCAGTTTCAAACTGAGTTTCCAGGCCTCTGGTTCTGGGCTTGGATTCCTTCTTGACTGGGATATATTTGTATGTAGTATTTCCTCAGTCCAAAGCACTTTCATGTTCCAACCATTGTCAGTGAAATAATTGTCTGAATTTTCTAGCACTTGACTTTACTGAAAATAATTACTTAAAGAAATCTGTAATTGTTCAGGCCTCTTGACAAAGAGTGTTTGCACTATCACTTTGCAGAGATAAGTGATACTAACAGTGCCTTACTTCCAGAGAAGGAAAGACATGGTTTCGCCTACTTGAGAATCACAAAAGGAAAGAAAGCATCTACCTAAAATACTTTGTAACAAAATATATAGTAAATTCACTATATTTCACAAGCAGAGGTGCTGCTCTACAGCATGTAATTTATGGGCTTTCTGCTCTAGAAATCTTCATATAAAAATGAACACTATTAGAAATGTTACCAGCTTGTCATGTATGTTAGACTCTTGTAGCTGATCCTAGGCAACATTCAGTTGGGTGTTTTCTCCTTTTTTTTTTTAACAGTAAAAACAATAAAGAAAATTAACCTTGCCTTATTCTTTGTGGTCCATATAAGCAGCTATTTTAAAACAAGATGTAAGAGCTCTGTGCTTTTGCCTACTTTTGAATGCCATCAAACACTGTGAGTTCAACAGTTCAGGCTGGAAATGAAATAACCAAGTTCACACTGTATTTAAGAAAGACTCTATTCTATAAAGGCACAACAGAATAAGAAACAAAAATAGAATTAAATTGACAAAGATACAATTTGATAAAATATAAATATGGAAAAATAAAATAGGAGAGAAAAATCAGTATTTTCATTCAATTTTAAACAGAGAAGATAAGCTCTTTAGCTTACATGAAATAACATTGATTTATAAAAATTGGTGGAGATGTAGGATATCTTTCTCATATTGTGGTTAAGATGCTGTCACAGGTAAAGGTTTATTTTTAAAGACTGCAGAAATTTCTGCTGTTAATGCGTCAGCCTTCTCTTCAATTAAAAGCTATATTTTTACTTTAAAAAGGTGATTCACCTTTGCAAGAATAACCAACTGAATTTAATGTTCAAGAAAGTAGGGAAAGTAGGTAAACTAAAGCTTAATCTAGAAGAAGTGCTTAGAGAAGCACAGTTAGAATTTCCAACCTATGATGAGAGCTCTGAGATCATCCAGAGTAAGTGTATGGCTTGTGACACATAGAAGTCCTTCTTCCCTATATTTAGAAAAATTCAGATTACTGATTTTTTTTTACTGAATTAACTGCACTATTACTGATAAAGACAGCATCCATAATTGATCACTGCTTCACAAAAAGGAATCTGAGCCTGAAATTACCAAGATTAAAACCTTTGCATGGGTGTGGTAAAAATGATTGTGTAAGTGAGACCTAATGGATATACAAGTTAAGGGGGGCTGACTGTTACACTGCATTAGAGAAAGCTGTAATGAAGGTTTGTCTCGGCCAAGGCACCATCCCTAGGTGTAGTGGTGGTAATTGCCTTGGTGGCTGTGTGGCAGCAGAGCTCATGGCACCAGGAGTCATCTCTGAGCCCTCTCCTTTCTTTCTGGGTCCTTTAAAAGGGGACATCGGTGCCCGAGTCTCACCCCAGTTCTCTTCCTCTGTGCTTACAAATCACAGTGTGCAACCAAGCGTGAGAGGAAGACCACACAAAGGATGCTTTTACTCAGAATATGTATTACAAAATGATCAAAAGATGAGCAACCTGAGGATAGTGTAAAACGGTGTCAGGAAATAAAGCTCAACTTCATGTTGCCTGGGGAATTAATTTTTTTTTCAGAACAATGCTCTTGTTTTCATTCTGTGTTCTTGTGACAGCAGCTATATCATTACTGAATCAACCAGCTCTTCACTCTTCATTTTTAAAGCAAGTAGATTTTACCTTCCACCTTTAAAACCACCAGTTTCCAAGGCATTCCAATGTTAAGGTGCATTTCTTTAAACCTCATTCTCTGTTCACGCATGACCTCCAGTCTGATGAGGAAAAAAGGTCAGCTTTTACAGAGAGACAACAGTAACCTTTTATTAAACAGGATGTAAGTAGCCCACTAAAGTAGATGAAAACTGAAGGTCTGATGCCTTGAGCATGTCAAAACAGTGCTTAAAAATTGGTTTATGAAGCAGCTGTGTTGTTATATTACATGAGATACTAGACTTTTCAGCATGAGGCCATAGGACCGTGTCAGCCATGGCAGTTCCCAGCTGGAGTTAAAAGGAGTAAAGGGAAAGGAAATAAAGGTTTTGGGGTGGTTTTTTGTTTTTTTTTTTTTTTTTTTTTTTTTAATTGATTTGGGGTATTTTTCTATTGAGTAAATAAATATGAACAATGAAAAATTTCTTTTCAAAAGTAAATTTTTTATTACTTTCATCTTCCATCTTGTGAGATCCAAGGCTTTTTTAACTAAATGAACTCTATATTCATTAAACTTATTTCCTCTGGAGGAAATAAGCACATGCACCCACCTGGACCAGTTGACCCATTATGTGAGAGACTGTTGATGTTTTAGCCTTGGGGAAATCTCCAGGACTCAGGAAATAATTTTAAACCCATGACTCAGTAAAGCATGATAACTATGGCAACTGGAAGACATACGTTGTGATGGCTAATTTCACATCAGCATTCATCAGAGGAGGTACTAGCTTGGTAGTACAGCATGGAGAGTAGCTGTTGTTAACATCATGTGAAGATACAGAGACAGGGAAGAAGGAAAACACATGTTAATAAGCCCAGTGAGCAAAGTGAGGTCTGGTGTAAGTCATAATAGATTCATAATCCTTGGTCCTGTTCTTGAAAGCACAGTAGACGGAGAACCAAAATACCTGTCTCCAGTCTTGTTTTAACTTATCAGGCAGCCTTGGTCTATCTATTCCCCTTCTCATATTTCATTTTTCCTTAGGGAGAATAGTACATGCTTTTTTTGCAAAGTGTTTGAGAAGTACTGTGGAAAGTACTGTATGAAATTATTTTTATTTATGTCTAATAAAAATCCTCTTGCAGATTGCTAGTTAGGCTGCTTCTTTCATTGTCCATGACCATGCTCTTGCTTATTGTAATTGAAACCCAGCTTATAGCAGCAATTACCTTGGCTTTTACTGGGAGATGTGTACATGCAGACAGTTATTTAAGAGCACCTTAAGTAACTTGCTAGAGTGTCAACACCCATAATGATGTCTGAGGAAAGACAAGAGAAGTGGAGGGGGGAGCTAGCTGTCGGGCCAGCAAGAACAAACTGAGTTGGAGAAGATTTATTAGGTGTATATTGCTCAGATAAATGTGATCCTGACTTGAATGAGAGCCAGCAATAGCAAGGGGAGGGGATCAGGCAGAAAGAAGTGGCTGTTTGGACTTCGTCAACAGATTCAAGACCTGACGAGGATTAGGAGGAGTAACAGATTTGTTGGGGTGCTCATTCATCACCTTAAAATTTAGGATTATGAATTCTAAATGGATGGTCAGTTTAGCTGAAAAATGCTTCCTCCTCCTTCTTGCTACATTTCTCTTTTTATGCCAGTATGTTAGAGAGTGAAAGTATTGCATGATGTTATTTGTGAACATGATACAATGCATAGAAGTGACTGACACGTTAATAGGAGCTTTCGTCTTTTAAAAACAGAGTCTCATATTCTGTTACATGACCACAAGAAAAAGAAACATGGAAAGTGGTTAGTATGCTTTCATATTTCAACACTGTCACATTACGAAGGGCTACCTTTTTTACTCTCCTTGTTTCTGAGGTTTTACTTTTGTCTTCATATCATTTTACAAAGGGATATGGTAAATTAGTTAATTCTTGAGAGAGGTAGGTCTCTTATATCTAATCTTAGCCCAGAGCGGTTTTTGAATATCTACATTCTGAATTAAAAACCCCCAAACTCCTATTTCTTCTGACAGGGAATACATGAAAAATAATTATTTTTGTTGAAGAAAAAAAACAACAGGGTTCTATCATATNTTTTTTTTTTTTTAAATTCAACTTCAAAATGTAAATATAGATAGCAGTGACTGGAGAATGCTTTAACCTAAATCTCTTTGCCCAGTACACCTGATAAACTGAGGTTACCATGCTGTTATATTAAATTTTACAACAGTTCTGTCACTAAAGCAACAAAGTAATCCCTATACTTGCTTTCTATTATTTTAAATCAAACATGCTATGAAACAGATTCTTCCCTGTTGTAGTTGGTCTTTTTTAAAGCCTATGGTTGCACAGTAATTTGCAAGAGCTATGCATCTACTGGAACAGTAGTTAGACACAAGAACTTGATAACAGACAAAGTTTATCTTATTTCATTCTATAGCAAATGTTTCACATTTCTGTATGACACCTTTAGTATTGCAGCAAATGTGTTCTGAAGAACCCCTTTCATTTTCCATGACCACTGAGTGGCCAGCTGCACCAGTAATATGATGCCCTCAGTGGGCATCTGAAAAATTACATACGTGGAAAAAATACTCTGATGTCTTAAAGATGTTTTTGCCATTGGATTTTCTGGGTCTTTTGTTTCTGGTGATTTTACTGAAGACTCATTAGTACATATGATGGGTGGTAGAAATTAATAAGCTTTAAGTAGGTATAGAACCTTCATGGAAAATGAAGTTAAAACTATGAACAACTTTATTTATAGGATGCAATGCTAGCAAGGGTTTGGATCATATCTGATCTTGTACTTTAAAATGATAAGGATCCATTTTGAGAAAAGTAATACGGGAAAAAAATTCATTGAGCTAACCTGCTTTTTGTTTGATCACAGCTTAAGAGAGTTCAAGGCAGCCAGGGACATACCAGTGCTAGGATCAATGGGGCAAGTGATTAACAGTGATAGGACACTCTGAACCTTTCATGCTCAGACCAGAACTTTCCCTCCTTTGAAACCAGAGCCTTTACATTACTCAGTAGAATTGTATTTCTCATGAGCAGCACTGGAGTACAAAAATAATCTCAATTTTCTTTGCTGAGGAATCTTTATTTTTCCAACAACAGATCTCAAGATTAACACTGCTCCTGGCCTCTGATTTTTAGTGAGGAAATATAAACAATGACTCTAAAGGTGTATAGGCAGAACTTCCCATCTGATTTACCAGTAGATTTTTATAATCTGTCATGCATATCATATTGACCTTACAAACGTAATAACCTAAGATCTAAGAAACTAAGATTGCCTCTTGGCTCCTTAAAGTAAATCAATGTTAGCACTAAGAAAAAGTGCTAAAAAATATCCTGAAAATTTAGACGCCAACAGGTTCAAATAGGGAATTTCTGAGCTGATGAAGTGAACTGAAGTATTTGGGAAATATTTGGAAATAAAAGCCACATGTCACCTAACCTAGGGTACAAGAATCCCACTTGTCAAAAAATTATGAGCCAGATATCCCAAAATCATATACTGTTTTGAATATGGTTTTATATCAAAGATGAGAAGATTATGTGATTGCAAATATGTAAAAATGAACCAAATCCTCAAACTGGTGTTCACCTTTATGTTAGAATGGTATCTGAAATGCTCAGTAGCTTATCTCCTTTGCTATTTCTGTTGCACTTCACAAAATTAGCTGACATCATGATGAGATTTGAGCCATGAGAGAAACTTCCTGGCTATTATACAGAATGAGAACAGGGGCAGTTCATCCTTAGATTTGCTTCTGAGGTAATGAGTTACTGTCCACCAAGGTAACCTTTTAGCTAACCTATGATTCTTGGGTGCTCCATCTGTTTATAAAGGGCAAAGTAACTTCATTCATTGCCTTATGATAACACCCTTTCCCCCACTAAGCCATATAAAAAGCTTTGTACCTTGAATAAGAATTTCTCATCTTCATGTCTGTAGCACCTATGCTGGGTATTTAATTCACCTACTACCAGCTTCTCCACCTCTTTTTTTCCATTTCCTCTCCTTCCATTTCTGTCTTTGTCTTCTTTTCCCTTTTATAGATAGCTTCTACTAATAGTAGTTTCAAGGGGCAGAAGTGCCTTAGATCTTTTTCTTATTTTCTTTTGGCCAACCCAGGTAATGAGCTGGCAGAACATTAGGTCCAGAGCTGTTGGACAGTGGTCCCCAATGAGGGAAATGCATACAGACCAAAAGGAGAAACTTCTCTAGAAGGAACTGAGAATCTAGAATTCAAAATGTAAATGTTGGAAGGCTGAGAGAGGAGATCACTGCCTGAGTGAGTGAATTGTGACCAAGAAAACTGTATCTGCAATTGTAGTAACACAAATCTAGCAATTAATTTAATGCTTCCATAGTCAGTGCTCAGAACCCTTGGATACGAACAAATGTACTAAATGAAGGAGGGAGGAGAATGGTCTTCAAGTACCCTGATGAATTTCTGCTAAAATTGCTTTATATAGCAATTAGTTATGTTAGGACAAACATTGTCAGAGTACACTGAGTATAATCTAAAGCAAAATGAGAGCTACCTAAGACTTTATAGCTGCTCTATAATGTACTGCAGAGCATTATGGAAAGCCCAGACAATTGTGATGGGTTGCTGTGTTTGACGTGCAGCAGTATTTGTCTGCTTACAAGATCTCCTTCATTGGTTAGAAAGGACTTTGTTTATTTCAGAATGGAAAGAAATTTAAACCTCATTTGTACAAATTCACGTATGCAATTCTATTTGGTTTGAAGGGTATATTGAAATTGGAGTGTGTAAATGGTTGCAGGATCGTCTGCTTAGTTTTTTGGTGATGGATTTCCAGGATCTTTAACACACCATTTCTGTGTTCTCAGCCACACTTCATCTGAAACTCTTAAACTCATTCCATTAGGCATTTCTCCTCAAGAATGAAAAGCTGATGCTTTATTCTCTGGCCACTTGTACCCACTATTTCTGATCTGACTGATAATGCCAGATATCGAAGTACAGATTATCAGAACAGCAAGGCTTTTCATAATGGTCTCTCTGCATGAAGAGTCCATGTGTCAGCTAAGAAAATGAATTTTTAATAATACTTGGCACTGAATGAGTGGTTTGTCTCAAGGGAGTGCATCAAGCACTGCTTATCTGATCTTTGTAACTCTGAAATAGGTTTCACCTATTTGAATGATCTTTTTCTTAGCCATTTTTATATCAAGAAGCTTATTCAGGATATGATATCCTCAATTTCAACACATGGATTAATTTTTTTAATAAGGAAATAAAAACACAGTAGGGACATTTACATTGGTGTGCTCAATAGCATTTCTCTGTTGGATAGGGAACAAAATTTTCTGTGCCTATTTAAAATTTTGGAGAAATTTATGCTATGTTTTTAAGCCAGGCAAATATTATGAAGTTTATGCACAAGTTTAATATATCTTTTAAAGATGCTATCGATGAGCATGATGTCCTTTTCATTCTGTACTTAATTACTAAGTATCATTTTGAATACATGGTACTATGCAAACTCCATGTGATGTCACAGAATGTGGCTCTGCAATTTGCAGTGTTGGCAAATAAAGGCTCTTAGTCAGTTTTCTTTGTAGCTGTCTGACATAGACTGCTATCACGGGTTTGCCTTAATTGAATTTTTGGTGAGGAGGAAAAAGGGCCAGTGGTCAACCCGCTACAACTGTGTATGCATATACTGTAAAGAAATAAATACACTCTCTAAGACTAATTTAGAGACAAATGTATCTTCTTTGCTTTAGATTTGAAATAGTAATTTGAAAAAAATAAATATATATACATAAAAAAGCAAGCTAGTTACTCTTGGTTCATACAGCAGCAGCTTTAAAAAACAAGCATTCTTCATAGACTAAAGATGAATCGAAGTCCTCTGATTCCTGTAAAATGTGTGTATCTACAGTCACAGTTTGTTCTGGATCAATTCCAGTGCATTGTGACGATAGGAACTAGAAAGGAAAACTCAAAAGGGTATTTTTAATCACTTTTACCTCTATTAACAATGTGATGCTATTTCCATTGTTCCTGTTATAAAAATAAGTAGCTGACATGTTCCCTAGAATTGATTATTTTGTTTTAATCAACAGAACAGCCATCAAGATATTTCAACCTATCAGGAAAGGGAGTGGAAAGGAGCTGACAGAGGAACCTCAAAGGAAGGACAAGACACTGTGTCTTTTGTCCTTTGTTCCAAGATGGAAATAAACTGTCTCCACTTTTGATAAGCTTTTCTTTTGATCTTTGTTTGCAATAATTAGGGTTAGACACTAAGTTATTTTATGAACCCTTTCAGGTTTATCCCCCTCTTAGCTAATATGAATATGAGTTATTTGACCTAAGCAAACAACCATAATTAATAAGTTTTTATTGTTTGCTTTAATTTATGGGGATTTTGCCTAATATGCAGGGGAACTAGATAGTGATAGATTTGGGGAAGATGAAAAGTATTTTTTTCTGCAGATTTAATTTTACTTCATATTTAATAAATGTGAGAACATAAAATACATAAAAACATAGAAAGATCTATTTTCTGTCTGTCTGTGTTGATCGTATAAATACATATATAGTTATTTATGTATAATTTCTAACAATTTAAGAATGCTTATCACACTGTGCTTGCCTCTAGTTTAGATGTTTTGGAAAACCTGCACTCTGTGTAAGAGTATAGATTAGTGCTCTCATATATGAGTATCAGTAAATATGTCGGGCTGAGGAGAGAAGCAGCCTTTTACTCTAATTCAAGCTGAAAGACAAATTGGATCCAGGCACCAAAGGAAATACTGGGAAATAAGAATTTGGTGTTCAGCTAGACTAAGTTAGAAGCATAACTGGACTGTTACCTGTTTGTGGTGCAAACATAACAAGAAATTTAGGTGTTAGTTTAAGAACAAATATGTTTTTTTGTTTGCAAAGCTAGACGTTGTCCTAGGCAAAAAAAACCCCAACAATCCAAACCCAAAACGACACCAACAAACAAACAAAACCAACCAACTCCAAAACCACCGAACCAAAAACCATCTCCACAAAAAAGTAGAACAAATTAATATGAGTACTTAAATACGTTGTAAATCTAGGCAGTTTTCACATGTATACCAGAATTCAGGATACTACAGAGTAAAACAAACATAATAATCAAAGAATGTAGGCAGCATAATTTCCGAAAACAGTCCAGAATTAAAGTGTGTATATATTTTTACATCACTGATCATAGACTAAAGAGCATTGTAACAACCTGAACCAGAAGTCTTGCTTTGGTTTCCTGCTTCAAGTTGAATCTCCAGCATTTGAAAATGCCTCCCTTAGGAATGCACCTTGATTTTAAAATTTCAAATTACAACTTCAAAGTTTAAAACATGACAAATTACTTCAGAATTTAAAATGTGTGTCTTAGTATAAATTTTTATTCTCTTAGAATCAGCACCTAGTATTTCACCAGTGTTCTTCTGTATTGTCCTGGAGATCACAATCAAGCTGTGGGATTGCAATGAGAACTGAATGATGCAAAGCTATAACATCCCTCCTAATGTCAAGGACAAAAAATATTATGTGTGCTTTGCTGAGACACATCATTGCATTAGTATACAGTTTCATGTCTGCAGATTTAAAAACTGCTATAATTTCCCGTAGCTTCCTGAAACATGTAGTATAGTCATTTACTGTAAAATACAGAATGCTCTTTAAGGGATCTAAATTGCTGAATCTCTGTCTCTCCAGTGGAATAGTCTACTCTTATCAGCTGAGTAAGTGATACAGTCTAAACAAAGGGTAATAATGTTCAACTGGAATTCCAGGAAAGGAAGCTTAATGCGAACTTCCTGATTTAATCTTACAAAAATAGAAAGGTTGATAGGATAAATGAATCATTCAGAAGAGCAGATTTTGCTTCATTTAATTAAAATAGACCATAAAAATGTCAAAGTAGTCATTTGTAGCACTAACTGCAAAACTCACATGTAAAACTGTTTAGAGTATCATTTTCATGCATGAGACTGAGAAAAATCTTTTCAGAGAAACAACTCGATTTTCTCAAAATTCCTTCTCATTTTCCAGCCTGGAAAATGTGGTGACAGATACATGAACATTTCTTATACAATTTCCTGTATCTTCTGCTTTTGGTGGGTCAGGAAAAGTCTTCTCAGAAGTAAATTTGGAACTTCTGCTTCTGGAAGATAATCAGCAAGTCAGAGATGCATGAACTATTTTGAGCCTCAAGAACAGGATTTATTAGGTCCAGTTTGTTCACTCTGACTTCCCGACAATGGTAAGTTGATTCCAACTCAAGTGTGGAATAAACTTACAAAGAAAGTGGAATGAACAGTTTTTTGAACAAGATACCAGGTAAGTTGCTGAGAAATGAACAAGTGAGATGGTCCTGCATTTCTGATGGAATGGGAATGACAATGTAGTAGGCCGTCTCTATCTCTAAATTGTGCAAATTTGTAACCTGTCAACACCTTTGTATATAGCCAATATGAAAATATCTAAAATGTAAGTCAGACAAGCTCTGACTATAACTGTCTTCTTGCCCTCTACAAAACCAGCAGGAAAATTTCTAACAAACATGTGTGTACTGCTATAACCCTCTCAACAAAAACAAGCAGGATATCCACAGGACTGCCAGAGGCCATCCATATCAGAGGAACGTGCATCCCATTTCCTGAGTCTTGCAGTTCAACCCACGATCAATCCTTGCCTTAGGTGGAAAGGTTTTACTTAACATTTGGGCGTGAAAATTTCATCTTCTTAGAAAGAGCTTCTTTTGCCCAATAACTTTCAGTCTCTAAACTCTTCCAGGATCGAGTTCTGCTTAATGGCAAGCTGATAGATGGGAATCTTGTGCTCTTAGGCAGGCCCTTGCCACAGCTGGCTTTTTTTTTCCTGATTGGAGTTTGATCCCAGGTTGGTTTCTTTTTTGTTTGTTTGCTTTTACCAGTTTTATTGCCTTCCAGTTTGTTACTTTCTTCTATTTTGTTTTTGTTGTTGTATGTTTTTCCTTACTAATGTATAAAGTTAGAATGCCCAGAATGGGATATCAGAGAGACACTTCATGTGAGAGGGCTGCTGAGTGCATTTATGGCTGAGTGCTGCCAGAAGAAAACAAGAGGAGCCAGACCTGGTGAAACATCACATCTGAGCATGTGAAAGACCTTCAGAAACATGATAAGGGTAGATATGGATGACTGATAGCATCTGCAATTGGAAGAGGTGCAGCTACAAGTTAATAGTGAATTCTATTTTATTAGATGACGACAACTATTTTCCCTCAGACAATTAAAGGACAGGATTAACCAATTATGATATAACTTTGATTTTTGTTTTTTATGCCAAGATGTGAAGAATGTGAGGAATTACTTCTACAGAAAATCACATGGGAAGAGGAAGAAAGAAGAGGTAAAAGAGTGACACAAAAATCCTAAACTATGTGGACTCCCTTGCCTAGTGATTGACTCCACAGTGAAAGTTAGGGATGATCTCCCACTAGAGATTTAAAATGGGAAAATCCTGAACAATGCTAGAAACCAGGTCAGTGCTATATGAAGGTAGAAAACAGATATCAAAAAAAGCAAGTTCATACTGACCAAAAAACAATGCAATCTCTTCACTCCCTGTAGGGCCTGAGATATTTGGGTGTTTCAGACAGCTGTGGCTGATGAGGGGCCCATCTGTGATGAGCTAAGGATGGGATGTGAGCCTTGGAGTAAAAATGGAATTGCCTACTTTTGACCAAAATGTACTTTATAGGCGGGTGTGCTTTGACTGCCAACTATCTGTTTTCTTTTGGCACTAGAAATAACAATCTTGGATAAAGGCCCTTTGGAGGTTTAGTTCCAGTTACAGATATTGCAGAAGATTCTTCCATTTCATGGAAAAAAATGATGAAAATTAGAAGGAACATGCTCATCTTTTGCCAGATTTGCAAGATATCTTTTTCCCTACATATTTAGTGGTTTGGGTAATTATTTTCTTAATTAGGAGACCTGTCAAAACACATTATGGTGACTGATTTCACATCACCACTGTTTTTCCTAGCAGTTACTGATTACTGATTATAGGTTACAGAAAAACATTCATTTATAACTACTGACATTAATTTCTCAGAGATCATTAACAGCCTAAATGCTATTGCCTATCTAAGGGTTTTACAGCTTCCCTAGGGAAAAGAAAAGAAAAAAAAAAACACAATTTTTTTTGTTTACAGTTAAAATTTGAGTTCAGAAAATGGAGTTGTTCTGTGTTTGATTGTATATTAGGAACTTAAAGGCAAAAAATGATTAAAACATGCATGTCTATCTGTGCAATTCCTGGATGATGGTGCCTACAATACTAAATGAAAAAACACACATTTGCAGTACTGTGACACTTCAAACTGAGATTTGCAAAGCATGCTGCAAACAATGTTTTAGTCTCAAAGTAATTTTAATGCATGAGCTCTCACTCTACAGTTAGAGAGACTGAAGCACACAAGAAGATATGGGCATTTCCCACAGCTACATTCTGAACTGGCTGAGAAAATTGTGAACAAAGTCTACCAGTCTTTGGCCCTTTTCTGGACTTTACTCTTAGGCACCACTCACAGCGTCCCCTACACTCCAGGACTGGCTTGTGCCTTACTTTTGCACCGTTGTAAAAAGAAGGAAAATGCTACTGCTTCCAGTACTGGACCCAAAATTTCTTGAAGTTTTCGTGCTCAGTCTGCTTCTGACACTTCCAGGGATACCAGAGTTCAGGAAAGGGAGCATCTTCTTTACCTCAGAGAGGAGAGCTCACATGGGTGACTGCACATTTTTTCTAATGCAAGTCACGAGGGTGCCATTAAATATAATGGTTTTATATAGGATGTCATGAAAAATTCAAGTTCTGTGTTATTTTAGAGAAGGACAAAATACAGAATGAATTTGATGTATGGACTAGTATCTGGTGCAAGGTATGTATTCAATTATGCATCTCACCTGGTTTTCTTTTACCTCATCAATAACATTTATAGTTTTCTTATCTAGGGATAACCTTAGTGTTTATGCTGTGTTATTTGGAATCCTTGATGCATGACAGAATCTTGCCAGTGTAGCTATTCTTTACCAGTTTACCAAAGTAACTTCAAGTATCCAAGGATATCTATTTCTTGGTCATTTTAATGCCACAGTTATCTGCAGCTTCCATTCTCTGCTAACAGATGTTTGGTTACTAGTGTTCAATATTATGCAATAAGGCAGTGAGTCCCCAGAACTCCCTGTCAGGAACACAAAGTACTCTAAGATAGATCACTTTCATATTTTCTGGCATTCAGTGATGGCTAAATCTCCAAAAGGTTTGTATGTCCATTTAGTTTAAACTTAATATCCAGAACTCAGATTCCTAGACCTAAGTTTTCTCAAACTCAAAACCAGACTAGTTATATAATGAGTTGCACCTCTTTTAAATACCTATATGGAGACTCTGGTGCAAAGGACTGGTTTTGAAATAAAATAAGGATTATCTGAGGCGTTCAAATTTACCTTGATTATAATATTTCTCAGGAAGACAACTGAACAGAAAGAACTTCATTTGAGGCATGGCTGAAGAAGTTGGAAACCTTCCTGTTATACACTAGTCACCCATGTCACCTGGGAAGAGCACAGGCTGCAAAAGTAGATTTTTTAGTAACAACTTCAGCGATAGTATTCAAGTATTAGGAAAACGTGAATCGCCCCATTTTGCAAGAGTAGGACAGCAAAACAATTTCATATGTTTTGACTGATTTTATCTCCTTTGCACACACAGTATAGTATATTATCTTGAATGATTAAGCATAGATAAATCAGTTCTTCATCATAGGCCTATGAATGTGTAATTGACATTTTGACACTTCCACAAAAAAATAAAAGCCTTACTGAGGCAATTACATATCAAATGCTGTGTAGCACATATTTTTTTTTCTTCTAATGAAAGATAATTGAACATAATTAAATTACAATTTCATCATGGTTTTGCAATGCTAACATTTAAGGTCTGTGTCATTGCCTTTTTGCAGCTGTTATTTTGTTCAGGGAGTCAGTGCATTACTTGACTTTTCTGTAAGATTTCCAAGTAGAACCACTTTTACTTCCTTTAATGTTACAGTATTTGGTTGGGCTGTTCTTATGTAAGTGAGTGAATACTTGCAAAGGGTTTTGCAAAAATTTTCATGCAAGTGCAAATAATTGTTTTTTCTCAGAGCTGAACTTCTGCAAAAAAGCATCAAGTACCCTGTGGTAACAGATGAAATTAGCTGTTCGATGCAGTACCAACACAGAGTAAAAATAATACTGCAGAAACTCTGTAGGGTGCAAGAAGGGGTAACAAAATGATGGAAACAAGAGAGAACTTTAGATGACAGCTTAAAGGACATGAGGAAGCACACTGAAAGCATTTCCTGTAGCACAAACAGAGGAAAAGGCTTTCACAATTCATTTCACAATTCATTGCCTGTAGAGACTCTGTATGAGGGTCATCCGTGGCAGCAGGCACACACATTGCATGCACCACATTTTCTGGGGATGGACACGTGCACTGAGTAGACATAGGAATTAATAACTACTTTGAATTATGCAGGGAACCACAGGCTCTGCATATTTTGTCCTCATGATCTGCCATGGACTTAAGAACCTAGCTTTTGACTTGCTCCAAGCTCAAGTGGCCCTCCTCCAGGCACTGCTTCCCAGCCATGTTTGCCGTCATGCTTGCATAGTCTTCTCACAGCCTAATTGCTAGAAAAATCTTCTCTGTTTCTGGACCCCTCTGTTGTCAGAAGGGATGTGGCTTATTCATACTCTGCTTTGTTTTCCAAGCAAACTTTGTTGACAGCCTGCAATTCCCCCAGAGCCCTTGTGGGAGCCTGAAATTTTGCCCAGGGTCCTCTCACCCACAGAACTGGCCGAGAGCTCTGGGCGCTACTTCAGCCAGAAGGCTTGCGTAGAAAGGAGGGAGGGATATTGCACAGCAGACTGATTTACTGACTTTGGACCTTGGATTTGTACCTCCAGCCTTCACTCTCCACCCTCCCAAAACTTGGACTGCAAGAGGAATGCCTTTCTCCCTTACTGTGTATGTGCTCAGGGTTATAGTGAAGCCATGCGATTTCCATGAAGTCATCTCATGGCACCTAGCTAAATGTTTTTAAAACACTGCCTTCTGCCTGAGGAGAGGAGAAAATTAAGAGTCTCTGTTGGGGCTCCTGCACAGCTGATGCATGAAAATTGATGCAAATATGTCTGTTCTCCAACTGGATGTAACAGGATAGGACATACACATAAAAGAGTGGGAAAAAGCAGAGTAAATAAAATACATGCAGGTATTATTCTGCTTTTCAGAGCAACATGCTGAGTTCAACTCCTGAATTGTCTGTTGCATACGCAAAACAATTTAGATTAAAAGTGAGATTTTTTCAGTAAAGGACACATTCATTAAACCCTTGCCACAGGCCAAGAGATGGCCACAGGTTAGAAACTGAATGGTAATAGGTCAGGGAAAGAGAAGAAATCTCTTTTTGGTACCTGAATCACAGGGATTTGAGCTTCTGAGGGCTACAGCAAAGTGCACGTGGGCTTACCAACAACTGTAATAATCCTAATAATATCCAAAAGTAAGGAATAATTTAAACTCCTTATTATGTCCCGCTAGCTTGGGAGAGAATCTAACTTATGTTGTTTGTCACATCTCAGAAACAATGAACTGAATACACTTGCTAGTAGGAGAGCTTGATCTTAACATTATTCTGTAGCTTGTGCTCCGTTTATGTGTTTTTGTAAGGGCAAACAGAAATGTTTAACAAGAACAGACAAATGAACAAAAAAATTATTTCTCTGGAATAATGATCCTGGAAAAGCAACAAGGACACTGTTTAAATGTAAAAGTGAGATGGGAAACGCTTCAGCATGTATCCTCTTTCCTCAGCTCTCTTATCTTATGAAAGAGACAGCTGGAAAAAGTGAACAGAAAATGACTTATTGAAGAGTTGTGCCAGTCCATTCCTTGCTGATATATCAGTTAAGTGCTTTAGAGGAAGCAGAATCTGATTCTCCTACATTTCCAGAAAACCCAGGAACCCACTCCTTTTAAACACTGGCAAAAAATAAGTAGGCTGTGAGTATTTTCTCTGACAAGCTTTAGTAATGAAAGCATATAACTTAGAGAAGCTGAAAACAGTACATTTGCAACCACATATGCAAGATGTCAATATACCCTCTGGAAAATCTGCTGCAGCTGGCTGATAGTCTTACAATATTATTAAATGCGGGGTTATTATTTCACCATGTTTAGATCACTTTTGGATACAACATAAGGAGAGGGAAGTATTGGCCCTGTTGTACTAGACAATGAGCTTTCCATATGTTGGAAATAGCATCAAGAAAAGAAACTGCCCAGCGGAAAAAACTTGGTATCAATGAGAGGGAGTACTCAGTACCTCACCCATGACCCCATCCACCAGATATTCTCAGACTCTGTCTGTAACCATGCTGTCTGATCTCAAAAAAGGAGAGGGATGTTATTTGTCTTAAAAAAAAAAAAAGTAAAATATAGTTAAGCCATCCGTCAACTAAAACCAAGACAAGTGTTCTGTTCTCACTGTTGAAATGGGATATTATTATTCTCATGGGGATTAATAAGCCTAGCTGGGGGAGGCTGGCCCTTCAGGAGGTCAATAGAGCAATGCTTATGATTAATGTTTTGGTCCATGGTCTATCTCTATGCTAAGTTATTAAAGCTACGTTGTCTTTTACCATCCCCTATTAACACAATGTTAACTTTCTGCTAGCATTGATGTTGCAGACTGTCCTTGGCTCCATGGAGTAAAATAATACTTTATGGAAAAGATTTTACTGTACAAATAAGCAGATTTAACATCCCAGTTTTATCCAGCTCTCGGATGTCACCATTGCCCGTAATTAGCTGTGAGCTGGAATGTGGGTTGCCATGCAGTAACCACACCAAGCATCTTCTCTCATGTCTTGATTTCCCATTTCAAATATCTCTGTTGAGTTTGGAAAATGAATTGTGGAAGCAAAAGACAGCAAAAGAGAGGAGACTCAGAACAAGCATATAAGATGAGCCTAATGTAGAATCAGCTTACTAAACATTTTTTGTTTGTTTTTTTAATTTACTAGTCTTCACAAAAAATACAAAACATTGTTGGAAAGCATTGCTTGAGCAAGTAGATGCCTTGAACAAAATAATCACTTATATTCAGCAGTTAAATATGTATTTCAAAGGGCACTTTCCACTATGAAATTCAAAACTCTCAAAATGAAAGACTGGGGATAACAGTGATGTATTTCCAGGTGCTTTTATTTTTTATAATCAGATTAAGCGTGAAAGGTGAATGCTTGCAAATTCTGCACAAAATCTTGTTTCTTCACCTCACAGATCTGTGAAGGCTGTGTAAATCTCCCAGAAAACCTAGTCCTAATCAGTTGCTATCATGAGGCTGCCAGAACAGCTTCTCCTATTTGAAGTAAATTTAGTTTTCTGACAGTCGTCATTCTCCTGATTTTCATAGAAGTGCTCCATATTTGCACTGAAACTACAGAGCAGACCCAGCTTCCCATGGATGTTGTGATACTGGCAACAAAAAAGGCAGCTATGGCTGTCAGTGAAGATGAGAGAGCGGTTGATTAATTTCCCAATTTTATTCTGCCACATGCCAACAGAGTTGGCAAATGGATGCTTTTGTTGCCTATACAGAAATGTAAACAACATTGTAATACAGGGTTTCGTTACTTCATTACCTGTTTTTTTCCAAATGGGTAGAAATATATACCATGAACTTCCACTAGTCCAGAGAATGGCTCTCTGGTTTCCACCATACTTCTCTGTGCAACTGAATGTACTTGTTGAACTCTTGAGGCTTTAATTGTAATGACACTGGATATCCCAAACATTAGCACTTTGGATAAGGTACAACTGCTACTTTTAGAAATAATAAAGGCAGTGACACTAGTAGCAGTTGTATTTACTCACATGGGAGCTAGCTGTAGGGAGAGCTTTCTGTAAAGGCATCTTTTTCTTGATTATTGTTTGCTTTGAGGTATTTCTATAAGGCCTATGGGTTCTTCCAAACATTGCAAAGAAAGAGGGAAGGGGACAGGAGGCAAATACTGTCTCTGAACTCTTTTTTTCATCATATGAGTATGCTCCTCAGATTGCTAAAAAGGTATCTTTTTATTAAACAAAAATAGCTTGTAAAGTAAAATCCTTACTATCTCTGTGTCCTGTAACACACATCATTTGGGTAAGAAAAGGTAAACCGGGAACTGCCAGCAAGATGATAAATATGGTGATTTTGACAATACACCGGGTAACAGAGGCCATATTAAATACCAAAGTGTGCATGGACAACCTCCAATAGAAATGGCAACAATGTTCAAAATGTGTTGGAAAAGGCATGTGTTTTTCAAAACCAGTTAGGAGTCACAGGCCAAGCATTCAGCAACTTTCTCAGGAAAAATGGCCATCTGAGGGGCTGCTGCTTTTGCAATAACAATAAACCTCCCAATACACAAGAGCTGTTAGCAGCGGAGTGACTAAACTCGGGACGTAAATCATTCTCCAGCTTTCATACAGAGAATTGCTAATCTCTCTAGAATATCATGTTAAAGCCGTATTTTGCATTTCCATGAAGATTGCGCTGTCAGACAGCAATGGTTTGTCCCAAAGCAGCAGTGGAGCTGGGTTAGCCCTGTGTTAAGGGGTTGGAGTGAGGCCAGCATTTCTCCTCAGCTTCTCAGAATGAGTCAACACACCTGCTCTAAAAATCTGGATGGAGTCAGCAGCCAACGATGTAATCTTTGGCACAGTCACCAGAACTCCATCTGAATTATGTTCTTTAATTCAGGTTTTAACGCTTTTAATACAAGACACTATTGGAATTTTTCAGGACACCAGGATTTTTTTCCCAAAAGATGTTCAATAAGAAAGTAAAACTGCTGCTTGCTTTAGTTAAAATTTTAGTGTTTCTTTTGAAAACTATAATAAATGTTTTACAAATACAAATAAACTCTTTGTTTTTTGGCAAAAAGCAGTCTTTTAATATTTTTTTAATTAGCTGTATTTTCTCAGCGATAGTAGGACTGCATTCTGCAAAAGAAGCATTCCTCTGAGAAATTCCATGAAGTTAAGGAGTTAATTCATGTGAATAATGGCTTGCAGGGCTAGACCCATGTTTTTGGATAATTCTTGAATATTCATATAGCAGAAAGAGAATTTTAACTAAGGAATTTATTTTAACTCCACAACAAAGAAGAATCAAGTAATTTTGGTTATCTGACCTTGAAATATTGTCTGCCAGTCTCTACAGAAGGAAAATGATGCAAATTGTGGTAAAATAACATGAGCCAAGTTAGCACTGAGGTAATATAAATCCCACTGAAAACCCTGTTAGGGTGTGAAGCAGTGGGTTGCATTATGTATGTGGTGCAAATAAGCACAGCCCATTCCACAGCTCAGATATAGCTATTACCAGCAGATAGCTTCATTTTCAGGGTGGTTTGAAAATGCTGAGCTACCTGTACCTCTACAGCCAGCCATGAATAGAAGCAGCCACTAAAATTTTCTTTGTTTATTGGCATGCGGTTGACAATAAAGTTTTGCAACTTTCTCCTGGTGCAGGAGGAGCTGTTGCCAAATGAGCTCTGCCCAACATATGGAGGAAACCACTCAAGTAACCTCTGTATCTTCCCACTGTTGTATCCTCCTATTTAATTGGTCCCAAGGGGGAGGAGACCAATATGCTGACAGAGCATGTTTCAAAGCCAGTGAAGGATCTTGAGCTCTTCATGCATGTTACCTATTATCCAAAGTTGCAAAACAGAATTAATTAAAAAGTAGAGCAATTCATATCACAAGCACAGAGAGGGATCCCCCACTTATTCAAAATAATTAAATGTTACTGCTTTGAAAATAAAAATGCAGCTTTAGTTTACATTTTTTAGAAAAACAAACAACAGCTTCTACAGGGTTTCCTTAGATGCAATATTGGCCATGTTACTTCCTAAGAAATATTTCAACCAAGGTGGTAGAGATACCAAATTCTCTAAGATTAGTACCCATCTGACATGTTAGTGTACAAAATGCAGAAATTTACACTGTGAAAGACCAAAAATATATTATCAGTTAGAATCATGGAATGGTTTGTGTTGGAAGAGACCTTAAAGATCAGCTAGTTCCAAATCCTCTGCCATGGGCAGGGACACCTTTCACTAAACCCGGCTGCTCAAAGCCCAGCCTGGCCTTAAACTTTTCTCTGGGCAACCTGTTCCAGAGCCTCACCACCCTCATAGTGAGGAAGAACTGAGTTCAATATACTAAGAGGAATATGGAGTCCCTGGTACTCTAGGAGTGATTCTAGCTAGAATAATATTTAAATATATAACATGTCAGCATAGATGGCTGTTAACACTGTAGTAACTGTGACTCATGTAGACAGTCTTCAGAGAGCTTTAATTCAGCAAGCTCAGGCATGAGCAGTTTAGGAGCTGTGTAATGCTGTAGCACCCAAGGAGAGTTGTACCATCTCTGTTCAGAAGGAGGCCAGAGGTATTTTCCTTCTTTGCTTGGTGGACACCACATAAGGGGAAGGGAAAATGAAGAAGGGAGAAAAATCAAGATAGAGACTGAAACAAGGTCTTGTCAGACTAAAAAAAGAAAGAGGGAGGGAGGGAAAGAGTGAGAGAGAGAAAAAAAGAAAGTGTACTGAGAACACTTTCAGAGAAGAGGCTCAGTTCTCTTTGAAACAGGAACCATTTCTTAATGTTTGTAAATAACCTACCAAGATGGGCTATCGTTTTCACTGGGGGAAGCAACAGGGAGTAGGAGGATTATGTAAAGAGAGGAGCTGTGTCTGCGAGCATGACTCAAATATTGTACTCTTAAATAATGAAAATAATGGATATACAAATTGCATGTAAGCTCTGAGATTAATATCCAGTTGGAGAAATGGGTACCAATGGATGGATGGATGAAGGACCAATGTTCTCCCATGAGCTGCATTTCTTCAGAAAATTGTGTTGAAAAAGTGTACCCTTAATACTTCCATTGGCAACCAAAGCCTTCTGCCCAAATGATGTTGATTAAAGCTTTCAGCTACAGTTACTGCTATCACCTATTGGACAATTCATATTTATTTCTGTATCTGTCCAGACTAACTAGTTACATTTAAGTATATTTTGTAAAAGTAGCATTTAGAAAAAGCTTGAAAATATTTCATGATTGCTATTATTGGCGGAAATGGAGGTTATTTGGTATTTAAATCCATGTAATTGATACAAAACCCTTAAAAATTTCTGCTCAGAGTTTTAAGCCACATAATAAACTAGTAAATAAATTGAACACAATCACCTGTCTTTATTTAATATGTATTAGCAGATGGCTTGGGCTTTTGTCATGACTGTGGGAATAAGTTAACATGTTTAAGACAAGTATATCCACAGCTGACTTGCAGTTGAAGTCGTCTTCCACATAGCTCAACAGCCACATCAACAAAATGAATGCTAGGAAACAGCACTAGAAAATGCATTCCTCTCAAGATGCTGGAGCAGGGAGTCCTTAGGTCAAGGGTTCTATGGGAAATGTGGGCCACCTTCATGGTGCTTCCAAGTGAATCGTTCAACAAGCCACCTCTGTGTTCATCACTGAACAGAAAATGAAGTTTTTCTGTGAGAAAGGAAGCCTCAAATATAGTACTTTCCTTGGTTCACAGAGAACTGTATCATCATGGTTCAATAGGAGTTAAAATAGAAAGAAAAGAATGTTAAATAAAATAAACTGAGGTTGTTTAGAAATTTCAAGCTTTCCTCCACACCGTCGAAGTTTTACTATCTACTTTGGTATCAAATCCTCTATTTTCTTAATTGTTTCTCAATCAGTTATTTTAGTATTTGTTGTTTTGGCTGGGACACAAGATGATTTTTGCATCTAGGAATAGCATAGAGATGTCAGGCATTGTGCACTGTCATCAGCTCCTCATGCTGGCTGGGAGATTGATGTAATGAGTGAGGGTTTGGGAGATTATGGATGATTAGAAACAGGAAAATACACTCTTAAAATGGGACAAACTGGAATGCAGAAAAATTGACTCTGCTGCCAAGAGTCTTATGGAAATGTCAATGGGGCTATGAAAAAGAACTGAAATGCCAAAAATATTCAATATGTCATTAATTTGTGGTGTGGTTGTTGCCTATGAAGATGCACTGAGTGTGGTGCCAAATTTCTGTTTTATTTTGCTGTCAATAGATTTTTGTTCTTTTAAAGAAAAAGGATATTTTCCTCCTTTTCTCAGCCTGCATTTTCTTTTTTAGTTCTGGCACTTTTAGATTTTACTAATGATTGAACATACTAAATAGGAACTGACCTTTTGCTAGAAAAATGTCACAACAAAGAATCAGTAAACTGTAGATATTTCTTGTATAAAGATGCAGTCCTGTAGTCCTTACTAAGTTGTGCCCCAGTGCTGGAACTCTTACTCCTTCACCCAGTTGCACAATGCCTGCATACTCTCTCCAGTTTATTCTTTACCAAGGTAACTGCCCTTTTCAGTCCCGAGGGTTTCATTCTTCCTGTCCTTACTTGACTTGGCAGCAAATCTAGACTGAGTATCTTGAAAAGCAGCACTGGGATCAAGGAGATTTTTGTATGGTTCAGGCTGCTGGGTTGGGTGCTGGCTCCTTCTCCCAGTATATGAATCCAAATATTCAACATCAATAGCTCAGAGGGTTAGTTCAATATATCAGCAAGAGAAGCAGATGCACAGTGTATTTAGCATTCAGACTTTAAGCAGTACATGATTCCAGGATGTCAAAATTCTGCAGTTTTGACTCATTTTGTACGCTTCCCTTCTCTTTTTTTAATGCATAATTGTAATGAAGATGTTCCTAAAGAAACTAACATGATGCAGGGCTCATTGATGAATGACTGGTCTATTAATTAGACATCTTTAGATAAAAGGCTGTTCTATGCTCACTGGATTAAACTGAGCCCTTGAGATATTTGAAGTTTGTTTTGTCACTATCAGATAAACACAACAGAACATGCCAGCCTGCAGAGGTTCATGACTAAACTGTTTGCCAGGTTAAAAAGAAAGGGAGAGGAAAAGCCTTGTTAATCTTCTCCATCCCTAATTTTTTTAAAAAAGTAAATATTTTTGTAAAAACATTTCAAAGGCTTCCACTTTCAGCTATGTGGCAGGTAGAGATTAGGGAAAACCCAAGCACCTCCTAAGGTTAAACACACTATTTGTCTCTGTCTTTCAAACTACATCTGAGTATATTTTGCAGATAAGTTTAGATAGGTTAAAGCTCAAACTCCTTTCTTTTGACTTTTTACCTATAAATATATAGCCAGAGATGGAGTAAGTTCAGAGCAATATTTTCCTCTCATTACAGATTCTCTACTCAGTTCCTAGAACTAATAAAAAAAAGTATTACATGAAAAGTTTAATGATTTGAAGCTCCTATTACATTACAGATAGAATACTTTATGAGTAAAATAAAATTTCAGGCAAATGGAACTTTAGACAATTGGAAAGCTTTTAAAGGGCTATTAGATATGCTTTGTTTACCACATTCACTCATTCAGATTATTAAATTATTTATTAGTCTCACAGAAGACTGGAATAGTTTTTGGTAGATAATTTGCCCACTGTACTTTTTTTCTGAGAGAGGGAAACTACTATGATGATTTATATGGATTAATTAATTTGCATTATATTGTAGAAATTAAACTTTGATTTTGAACATGAAATTGGATTGGATGGGGGCAAATGCACTTCTAAAAGGACCAAAGAAACTGTTTGCACTTCACTGTGTCTTGTGCTTGGATGGTCCCCCTGATGTGGTGCGGTGGCAATGGAATTAAATTTCGTTTTCATTAATTGCATTACAGTTATCTATTGTGCAGGAAAATTCCCTAATACTGCATAGCTAAAATAGTATTTACAACTGTTACAGAGAAATCTCTCCAGCCAACACGAGACAAATGCTCTGCAATTCCTTTCTCAGGCTCAGGCTTGATAATATATTAATATATTCTGAATAATTTTATATTTTACTTTATTTATATTTTAAAATTTTAGCTTGGGAATAGACTCTGTAAACATTTCTATCTGTCTTGAATAGTAGGCACAGATCTTAGCTGCTGTGAAGTGGCAAAGTGCCAGTGTCATAAAAGAAAACACATTTATTTATAATGACTGACTTTCTGAGCCAGGAAATCTCTTTGATTTCCTTCAGTGACAAGGAAAGACTCTTCTTCAGAGAGTCCTAAGTACACGTGAGGATAGACAGACAGGCAGATAGAACAATATTCCTTATAGCAGTACTGAGAGATTTGCTGGGGGTAAGAGGACCCCAGCAAGGGATTCTTCTGTGTAGTCACAGGGCTGATGCCCAGATGCCTCCTCTTGCTGTGGGGCCCTGAGAGCCACCCAGCCAGGGACACTGCCTGTGAGGTTACCCCTAAAACCACATCAAAGTAGGGAGTACACCACAAAACGGAAAACAACAAAAGCTACAGAAACCATATTTCTCTGTGGTGGGAAGGGTAGAATTATTTCATCCAGCCTCCCAGCTAGAGGAAGCCCAGCAGCAGCAGCAGCAGCAGCAGCACTCCCTTCCTTTTGCAAGGCACATCCCGTTCATGGAGCTCAGGAGATGATCTGGCCATGTAACCTTGGAATGTGGGTAGCAGATGCTGGGGAGCCCGGCGCCCCACAGATGGCTCACACGTGGTTTTCTCTTCCCCGCCCCAGTGCCGTGGTGTGGCTGTCTCGCCACTGCATTGTCTCAGCAAATCGAATGGGTGGGGCCTTAAAAGAAGAAACAAAGAAGGAAATCTGGCACTCTACAGGTGCAAACCCTCCAGCAAGGGCAAGATTTTAGGGGATTACTACAGAAATTGTGTCAGGTAGTTCAGACAGAGTATACACTGCCACTGAGACCATTTTCTGCAAGGCTTGTCGACTGGCCCTGCAATCAATCCAAGGTTTGGAAAAGCAATTCCTTCCCTTGAACATTTATCCTTTGAAATGTTCCCACTGACAGTGTCTTAGCCTGGAGTTTTCTTCTGAAGAAAACATTTACTTTTACTAGCTTAGTAGTAAGTAACGTTTGCTTTTACTACCTTAGTCAGCTAAGACAACCATGCCTTACTCCCAATCTTTGTGCAAATCTTCATTTTTATTCCTTTTTGCTTTGTACTCATACACAGAAATGTTTGGAAGAGAATAGGTTTGGAAGAGCAGTTGATCCTCACTATAGGAGGAAGCAGTGTCCATGGCCTGGTTTTAGGAAAGCTGACCTTAAGAATAGCTCTTGTCTCAAACTTTTGGCAAAATGTTATATTCAGTTACCTACAGATACAGTACGTGGTTTGTAACTCTTAGGATGTAGTGAGTTTTATCCTGCCACAGTGTGGTCGGGAAAGATGCCTGTTCCTTTCATCCAAAAGTTTAAAATTAAAAGCTATTTGTCACCAACATGACAGTTGTGTTTCTTTCTGAATGGAAAATAAAAGTTGAGTCTGCATTTTTTTCAGGTTTCATATAAATCTATATGAACCCCTGGCAGGGAAAATAATCCTGTGTGTGTGTCAGCATTCCACAGCAGGGTTTTAACAAAGATCACATGTTACATATTCAAAAAAAAAAAAAGCACAGAAACACTGCAGTTGAAAACAAACCCCCTGCATATCTGAATAACCCAGCCTCAAAAGTATTAATCTGAACAGCTGCCCTGTGCATGATAGGCAATAAAGGTCAAATTCACACAAACAAAGCACAAAAAAACCCCCAACCAAACCTCAACCAAAAACTAAAACAAACCAAGCTTCTACAAAAATATGCTTAACAAACCCAAATTTCATAAATTTTTTTTTTTTTTGCACAAAATATTCTTTCATTACATTAACCAAATTCATCCATAACTTTTCCTATCTTACTTTCTTAAGGTCTGACTGCAGGAAGTTTTTTATACAGTGCACTCTTAATGCTCAACAGAATTAATTGTTAAGGAAAATGGGAAATAAAAAATAAAATTAGCTATTGTAATTGAGCTATGGAGAATTTCAGCCTAGTCATTGTTTGATTCAGATTCATACTTTCCAGAGCATGTAGTTACGTGATATGCTCTCATATTGCACGAGTAAGAAATGATATTGTTGATTCATGATCCTAAGAAAATTTCCTTTTGCAAAGATGGGAGCATGTGTTATTGCGATGCACGGGGAGAAGAGTAATTAAAACCATGGTTATTAGATTTTTTTTTATCAGTTGTGAAATTTATTGAGATCTTTGATATTTGAATTTCTGCATTTGTTGACAGGAGAGGAAAAGTAGAGGCAGTGGCTATACAAGTTTGTTCAAAATGCCCTGCAAGTTTGTTCAAAATGCCCTGCAAATAGTCTTTTAGCCTGTTTTGATGTGCTTTGGCAGTAATTCAATTTACTGATCCATACTCTCCAGCCAATTATTGCCTGTTCTAGCAGTAGGTAGATGTTGCAATATGCATACTGAAGTGTTAGTGTGGGAAATGACAGCACAGATATTAAGAAAGACAAAATTCACTGTTATGATCTAAATATAATTAATTCCATATTCCAGTTTTTGATTACCACACATTTACTTGTAAAACACAAAAAGTTGAAAAATGCTGAAAAAAACTTATTCTCTGCCCTCTTCAGGATAAGAAATACAAATCTGTTAATACACTGAATGGTCTGGCAAAACAAGTGACCCACATACTAGGATCTGGCACATTTATCCCTTGCAGCAGCAAATTTCAAGTTACTCAAATGCTCTTGGCTTTAATTTCATGGCTTTTAGGAGACAGTTTATACTTTGTGAATTTGCTGGTGCAATGCTGTATGAAAGTATCAGATTAAAAAACCTAATTAAAAAAAATGCAATTATGTAAGGAGATGGTTAAATTCTGAAAGCTTTACTCATTGCTTATCTTCAATTAATTAAGAGTAAGTTCAGACTGAACAAATCTGTATAAGGACTTTTGGATTTAGGTTCTGAGTTCTTTCCCACAAATTTCTCTGAATATTTTTTATTCATGTTTGGATACTTAGTGAACATCTGTGTTTGGAGGTTTGTTTTGATTTGGTCAAAAGAAGAAGATTTTTTAAAGTGCGCTTAAACATAAGTAATTTGGAGATAAATAGCTTCCTGCTCTGTTAAAATACTCTTCTATTGCTTCTGTACGTGACTTGGCCCAGGGCAGCTTATTATTCTCCCTGCATCACAGAAGTGTGTAAAACATATTTTATGGTTGCTTAGAACTGGAAAAAAAAGGCAAAGGGTGGGGAAGGAAAGACAAAAACATCTTTTGGTGACTTGGCCCTTGAGGGTTTGTCCAGAGGATGAAGACAACTTGGAAGGCCTTTGAAGGGATCCACACACTTATGTTCATGTGGTGGTTAATAATTCAGCAGAATTAGAGCCACACTTAAGCCATGAATAAAAGTATGCCACTGAAAGGAACAGGGGCTTTGTTAGGAGCTAAATTTGGGATGAGATTTTCTTTAAACAGATTTTGAAAAGGGTGAAGAGATGATCAAGCTTAGCTCAGAATTAGATATTACATTTGCCAGTTTTCAAGCTGCAAATTGAACCTAGAGTTTCTTACTTGCCACTTGCCTGATACCCGTTTTCAAAGAAAAATTGTCAGCCTCAATATAAAATAGGAAAGCCAAGTCAGTCCCACGTGGAATTTTATTGGTTAGTGAATGGTATTAATGTTATCATGCCAGGTATTACATCCATACTACAGCAGGCTGTTCTGGGCACTGGAGGCCAGAGGAAGTACATGCTCCTTA
Organism: Promerops cafer; assembly: GCA_013398275.1. Classification (NCBI taxonomy): domain Eukaryota; kingdom Metazoa; phylum Chordata; class Aves; order Passeriformes; family Nectariniidae; genus Promerops; species Promerops cafer. The sequence continues at coordinate 1,266,944 of VZSE01010647.1, read as the reverse complement.
CACACAGTCCCAAACAGCCAAATTAAATACAATGCCTGCAGCTGCTGCAGATTCCCTGTAAACCCAAGTCATAAGTCATAGGCACTCGGATGTTACTGATTTAAGTAAAGGAATATCTAGCTGTGTTTCAGTCCTCCACATCTCAGGAGAGATATTTGATCAATTTTTTTACGGAGGTGCATAGCAGGAGTTCAACCCAGCAGTGCTCACCTACACCCCTCTACATTAAAAAGAATGTAGACTGACTGTGTGTCAGTTTGCTCACTCTGTCACCTGACAGGACTGGGACCCAGAGCTTTCAGACCCCACCAGTGAGCCTGGGTTATCCCACTGGGGACTGCATAGCTCATGTGGGGATGAAACTTGCACAAAACACCTAAGAACTTGTTGGCTCTGAAAACTTGACACCCATCTGTGCTCTCCTTGGAAGGTTAGGAGGTCAGAGAAGTGAAGTTGGGAAGTGGTACAGAGGTGTGAGCTGTGCTGTCCTGAGCTGCTATAACCACACAGTACAGTGCAAGAAGTCCTAATGTGTCCTAATTATCTTAGATAAATACCATAACTGCTGGGCTACTGATTAAAAGCACTTGGGATTAATGTCACCACTGCCTTCTTTTCTGTTTCGTTCTTGTGATTGATGCCTCATATGAAGCTTTTACAAGCATGGTTAGAAATGTCTATGGTAGAAGCAAAACATTTTCTGATTCAAAGTGAAGGAACTCTGTTTTAGCATAAACCAGACATTTCTCCCCAAATTGTTATTTTGTTTTCTTCAAAATCCATCCTCCTGCTGCTTTGCTTTGATGGTTGAAAACCATACTAGTCTGCAAGATTGTGGGAAACCCTGAAAAACATGGTGGGGGATGATTTTAGGCAAGGCATGAGAAGAGTGGTGTGGGAATAAAGGCTTCACAATGGCCTATGCCACTGTTTAGAAAGAGTTAGCAGTTATTTGGGGTAGAACAAAATACTTCAGCGGATCCAGGATGAATTCCCCCTTGGTGTCATTCCCCTACTTGGAAGAAATTGAGAAATTTGGATTGTAATATCTTTTCTACCCCTCTGAGTCAGAGCTTCATTTCTATCCAGAGCGTGCAGCTGAAATCAATTTATACTCCTGAATGTTAGCTAGTAACCAGTGAACAAAACCAAATGCTGACATTTTATTTTAGCTAATCTTTTCAGGTGCTCAGACCTCAGTGTAGCAGCACATATTAAAACAGGCTATTTGTTTAATTAAACTTCTATTAAAGGAAAAGAAAAAGGAGCTTAAACATTCACTATTGACTTATTTTGGAAATATGTTGAAATAAATGGGCAACAGCTGAAGTTAGTCTTCTAATAAAAAAACTTGGTTTTGTTTTTAGGCAGCTAAAATAGTCTCAAAGAATAAAGGGACATTGCAAGCTAAATGCAACCGATTCCCCTTTTCCTGAAATATACAGTGCAGCTTTGTGGCTTGGTTGTATCTTTTAGCCAAAAATATCTTGATACAGTATCTATCCATAGGGCAACAGGGTTATGAATACATATTTGACAAACTTACAAAACCAGAGATTGTCATTTATGAATCTTTTGTACTCCAGCTTCTTCAATAAATCCTGTTTCTTAGTTTCATTATTTGCTTCACTGAGCTTTAAAGGATATATTCACTTTTAATGAGATCCTAAGTCATCCTCTTTACAGTAATTTTATGATTTCATGCCTGACTATTACTTCCTAGCCACACAGTGAAGAGTGGCTACAAAGTAATTTCTTCATAGAAAACAGAAGACATGAGGAAAAATTCTATCCTAACTTCAAAGTATTCAACCATGGTTTTGAAGGCTACAAACCTGGCCAGATTTTTTTTTTTTCCCCCTACCGAATTTGGAGTTTGACTACATTTGCCTAAGATCTCTTCAGAGCAGGGAAACAAAGCAGCCATTCATACCCAGAAAGCCTTTTGTCCAGGTCCCAGGAAAAGACATGACAGCAGTAAAACAGCCAAAGTTTAGGAGAAAAACAGAAGCATGCAGAAGAAAAATGGTTTGCACCAGTCTTAACAGTAATTAGTGGAAATCCTTTGCTACTCCCATTGTGAGAGGTCAGATGATTTCTCCTGGTACTTCTGTGCCCACCTAACATATCCAGGGAGCCAGTAGTTGCACAGAAATTGCATTTGGCCACAAAAATTCAAATCAGTGTTGCCAGGAGTGGAACACAAACACAAGCGCACAATATTGTCTTTGGGCCCTTTTTTTCTCTGGTGCAGAGTATGGCTTACAGCTTTCTCCAGATAGGACTTCCCACCACTTCCAGTGACCCAATCATTTATTAGCTGAATCTGTCCCAGAGAAAACGCCTGTAAGCACATTCAGCTGCAGGAGATGAGGAGAATAAATTGTTTCAGAGGGAGCCTCTGTGGTCTTGGTGGAGGGGCTGATAAACAAATCTGTTCCATTCAGCAGCCTGGTGTACAGACATACTTTGTGCATGCCTCGGGCTATGGGATGCATTGTTAATAATCACTTCAAAGTACTCCATCAGCATTTAAAGTTGCTCTCTGTTTGCAGCAGTTTCTTTGGTCTTTTGGACACTTTTGAAGTTCTGGCCAGTGGTATGCCAGTGCTGCCAGCAATACAAACTGCACTATTATTGTGTGGTGCTGCAGCCTTCTCTCAAATACTCCAGGCCTCCTGTCTTGGCATATCAAGTGTGTTTGTGTGTACATGTTTATTAAAATTGAAGAACCTTGTACTCAGGTGCATTGGAGGAACTTTGGGCAATATTTTCTCTAATGCAAGGACAATGTGCTTGTGTAGCACAGAACTGATTAATGACCACTTTTGGGGGTGGGGATTGCGATGATGAATATCTTATTTTCTACCTACTTATATTACCCTTTTTTGCCTGGCAAATTATCTTATGAATAATCTCAAAAGAAAAGGAATTATTTGGGCTTTTTATTTGATTTAGAATGTTATAAACAGAAGTCATACAAAAAACCCCCAACCCTAGGCTCATACAGCAGAGGCTCATGGCAGGTCATATACATTGCATTACATCACAAAATCCATTTCAAAGATATTTGCAACAGGACTACCAACATCTACTTTAAATATTGTAGCTGCAAGGCCAGGTAACTGTGGATCCTCTTGTAGCATAGATTTTATCCTATGTAATGGTTGTTTTAAGTAATGCATACATAAGCATAACATGAAGAATGAAGAGGATGACATGGGGTACAGCAGATCCTGGCTCCTGGTAACAAATGTTGATACTGATCTTTAGGTAGTGGTGAGGCCAGGGATGGGAAGGATTATTTAGTTTGAACTTCTGACAAATGTTGTAACATTTCATCAGCAGTGCTTGTGTCCTGGACTTTTTTTTTACCTCTGTAAAGGTGGTTGTGCTTTCAAAGTAATTTAAAGCTGATATAAATGAGAGCTAGAATTAAAATGTTGCCTCCTTCCTTTGCTTTCCACCCCCACCTGTGCACTCCCATTCCTGCCTTTGTTCTACCACAAAAGTTCACAAAACCACACAATGACTTGGATCAGGAATTACCATGGCTAAAAAATAACCTGACAGCAAACAAACAAACAAAATAAATCAACCCCACTTCCAATAACCCTCTACTTACTTTGAGCTAACTCAGTTTCCTACTTGAGCTCAGCACCTGACAACATTAACATTTACAGCAGTGCAATGTATGATCAGCCTTTGATTGATTGTATTACCGAATTTCACCCACAGCACTATCTGCTGGTACTTCACAAGCAGATCATCAGGGCTGGGATGTGTGAGAGGGCAGCTGCTGACTGACATGCAAGTGACTGCAAGGAAGGTGTGTTGGGAGTGTCAGCAAGACCAGAGGGAAACTGAGTGATGAAACACAGAAACAAGGCAAGGTGATAGCTGATTGTTATGTAAGCCTAACAGAGAGCTTTATATTGGGGTGGAAACATCACAGAGAAAAGTGTAGAGAGTGTCTTTTGGGGTTTTTTTTGTCCTGCTTGTGCAGCATTCTAACAGTAGAAGATATTTCAAAACAGGTTAAACTTTCAGTAGCCTTACTGTGGGGGGCATAAAGAAGGTTCCCTAAAACAAAGATGTCTAGAAAGTCATTTGTTCTTAGCATAAGGGTTTGTAAAAAAAAAATATCATATCTTGTAAATGCCATGATGATGCAGGGAGGATTAGATGTGTTGAAGAGTGTGATGGGGACCTGCTTGATGCAGTTACATCCAAGGAGTGTACTGTCACTTATTTCTTCTAATATTAATTAAATAAAATTAACCTCCATCTAAGATACAAACCCCAATACGATGACAGCTAAACACATGACCAGGATGACTAGATCAGGCTTAGCTTCCATTCCGAAAAATGTGTGAAAACTGCTGGGAAATCAAATTTTCTAAACAGTAATTTCAGAAAAATCATACACTAATCATCTCTTATATCTGCCATAGGACAGTGCAGTTGTCTGTGAGAAAGAAAGCCAAAACCCAGTTATTAGTCAGGGATCTTAAATGAGCCCACCTGACTGTGTAGCTAAACCTTCTAGAAAATGCAGACCAAAATCATGCCCTCAGGCCTAGGTTCCACTAACTTGTTTAGAGAGAAGTTAAGCACTCTTCTTAAAATGTGTGGTCCATGGCCACAGAAATCTCAGTCATGCTAGAAACTGGTTATTCTGCAGACCTAAGATGAAAATCTGTATTGCATCCACAAAGAACTCCTCAGACCTCCTGTTTGTTTAACAACTGGGAAAACTGTGATACAGGTTTAAACTTGGTTCTTATTCTCCTAATCAAAACTAGAAAACACTGTACAGTCTCATTGTTTGACTCTTAGCTGAAATGTTAAGAGGACAATGAAATGGGCTGTTGGCTTTTGTGCTGTCCTTTATCACTGCACCACCCTTGCTGTCCTCTTTGCATTGTGAATTTGTTTTGTATTTCTCTAATATTCTTATATGTGAGAGAAGAATAAGAAGTCCAGATTACAAATTCTGCATACCTGCTTTTGAATAAAGGAATATTCTCCTTCATCTTATAGGTAATATTTTATCCTTATCCTTCTGTACTTAATTTCAAGATGAATATCAAATATAATTTCTCTTTACCTACCTTTTGCATGCTGTACCCTATAAGTTTCAAGCTATATCTAGGCTGTTTTGTTTGTATAATTTACTTTTAATTTCAGAGAAGAGCATCATTTGGGAACATAAAGAGTTCTGTAAGAACTTCTTGTTCTGTTTCAGCCAAAGTTGCATAGATGTGCAAACTTAGAACATAATTTTGCCACTCTCTTAAATTGTAGGTCAGTGGAAATATGATCAGTGGTTTCAGTGAGTCTTTGATCTTACATGATATGAAATTAAAGCTGGGATGTCATTACATAACCCTTGGTGGAGGGTTTCTGAAGACATTGCAAGTTTTCCCACTAAAAAACACAACCGTTTGAAGACATACAATTTTGTTGAAATCAAGGACCTGAAGAACTAATGAAACATTGACATTCAGTAATGCACTAAATAAAATAAAACAAAACATACTAAATTGAAGTTTAGTTTATATGACTCAGAACTCCAGTTCTAGATACCTACATAGACTGATACCTTGAGTCTCCATTCTGTTCTTTTAGCGCTGTTAGTAAGTCACCATATAGAAATACTTTTATTCTTCCCATAAAAATCTAAAGTACTGAAAATTATGTATACACTTGATGGTTTCAATATCAAATGATGATATTGAATATTTACTAAATCTTTGATCCTCGTTATGTAGGCTATGGAAATTGTTTAACATTTCTAATAATTTCAGGCTGTTTCAGACTACATCTGTTCTTTATTATATAGTAAAACAGAGAGAAAATAGAAAGATTTCCTATTAAATGTTGAGACTGTCAAGAGAAATCATCCCTGCTAAGTAGATACTCTTCATGTGGTGTGATCAAGTCACAATTTTTGATTGTCTCTTTTTTACTTTAAATTTCTATGATCTGATTAGGTACTGCTTTTGGAAAGGCTTCAGTTGGTGAGACCTCTGAATTATTTGAAACATGAAAACTACTTTATGATTGTGAAGTCATACCATCAAAAGAGACCAAAGAAAAGAATACTATCCAGAAATTAAGTCCACTAAAACATAATTCTTACACAAATACATTTTTACAGAGGAGATAGAAGAGTTTTTGACTTAGAAGACACGAAGCTAAGTAAATCAGTTTTGCTCCCTGTGGTTTGGCTTTTGTACCTTGATATCCTCCTTGTGTTCAGAAAAAAAAAAATCCATGAATGAGTCATTACAATTCTAACTGTATGACATATTTTTTTCTTTTTAAGGAGTGTAACATTCTTTGCAAATTAGGAACTAATAGTGCAGATTTATCTGCTAATAAGGGCTGGCAATCTGAAGAGCATCTGAGAATGCCTTGAGTGCCAGTGCATTTTAGAAATATACTTTTGGTGCAGTCTGAGGCATGGTCGCCCTGTGTTTTGATGTGGAATGTTGGCAGTGTGATGGCAAATGATGTGGTCTAGGTTAGCACTGTACTCGGGATTTTTTTCGTTTGCTTTCCGCATTCCCTTGCTTCCTTCCTCAGTGAAGTTATTTCCTTCCAAACTGTTTAAATTGGTATAGACCAGCCAGAGCACAGTCTGGGCTGGTTATCAGCAGGCCTCACAACTGGAATGAGTGTCTCCAGATTTCCTTATCCACCTCCCCAGCACTTACTGTCATCAAAGCAATTGGATGGGACACAGATGAATAGCTGCTCTTAGAATAGAAATCTGCAGCAAGGTCAATGGTGTTCAAAACAATCTGACCAGCAGCAGGAAATTCCCTCCAAGATTTCTAAATCTTGTTTACAAAAGATGTCGTGCTGCAGGATACAGCCTACCCAATGCTGTGCTGGGAATGTCATGTGATGTAGCACATTTTCATGGGTAGTCTCAGAAAGCAGATAGGATGAAATCCTGGCCAAATTCCCACTTTCTTCAATGCAAAAGGGTTTGAAATGAGATGTTTCATTAGAGAAAGACTGGAAATTTTTGGCATCTAAAATCAGTGCTGTCAGGCCATATCTAGACTGGCACATTTGTGGAAGTAGAAGATGACATATGGAGATTCTCTTGCTGAGAATGGGTTTCAGCTAAACCAGACTGGCACATACAAAATAAATCCTGAACTAGACTACTTTGGAATAATATTTCCTGGAGAAGACTGAAGACTGAGAGTCTATTCTCTTAAGATCCTAAAAAAAAAAAAAGAAGAGAAGTACTCAAGTTGTGTCCTAAGTACCACTACTGGAATGCAAGCTACTTTCTAGAAATACCCTAATGCTACACCAAAAATCTTAATGTTTTCTTTCTCACGTGTTACTACATTGCTATCCAGGAAGGATTGCTAATCTGCTATGGGGATTTGCCTAAAAATTGGTAAAAAACCAATTACATTAAAAGCCTCATGAAAATATTGCTATTTGTTAGTCTGCTATAAGGATAACTATCCATTAGCACCATCACTTAGGTATAAATAAGAATGGTTAGTTCTGAAATGAAAAGCAGATTACAGAAATTTTATTGATTTAAATTAACACTCATGATATACCTGAAAAGAAATGCTCTTCACTGGATAATTCAGATTGTTAAATGTGTACTTTCAATACATTGATAATCAGTTTACTGACTTATACTTTTAGGTTGTGGCCTAATTCTGCTGATGAATTAAATGTACTGTTTGTGAGCGGTTTGATACATGTAGGGCATGCTCAAATTTTTTGTAGGGTAAGCTTTGTGCTTATAAGACACTACCTTCAGTGCTTTTCACTTTTTAAACACCCCCTAAGGCACAGGAGCAGGCAATTCCCAAATGTCTCAAATCAAGCAGACAAGGCAGGAGGCTGGCTTGGCTGAATAGGGACATTCTCTTGGAAATAAGAAAAAGAAAGGTATATGCCCAGTGGAAACAAAGTCAGGTGACATGGGAAGAATAAGAGATGCTGCTTGCCACTGTAGGGAGAAAATTCATGTGGCCAAAGCTCAACTGGAATTGAAGCTAGCCAGAAGTGTGGGTGACAATAAAAAGAGTTTTTTCAAATATATTAATGGCAAAACCCAGGTAGAAATAACATTGGTTCATTACAGGATGAGGATGGTCACCTCGCAAACAGGGACAAGAAAAGGCAGCGGTGTTTAATGCATTTTTTTCCTCTGCACAGATGATGGACCAAGGGGGTCTCAATGCCCTGAGCTGGAAGATTATTGCTGCAAGAATGATCAAATCCCAGACCCTGAACTTGTGCGGGATCTGCTTCTCCAGCTGGATCCCTGGAAATCTATGGGGTCTTATGGCATTCATCTGAGACTCCTCAATGAGCTAACTGATGCTGTCACAGAACCTCTCTTGATGATTTTTGAGTGGTCTCGAGAGACCGAAGAGATCGTAGCAGACTGGAAACTGGCAAACATCATCCCAGTTTTCAAGAATGGCATGAAGAAGGACCCTGAAAACTACAGACCTCAGTCTCACTCAGTGCTGGGTAAAGTAATGGAAATTATTCTGGGAAGTACTGAAAAACACCTGGAGGAGAACACAGTCATTGGTCACAGCCAGTACAGCTTCATGAGATGAAAGTCCTGCTTGTTGAACCTTCCTTCTACAACAGAGAAGACAAAGAAGGTTTCCTACCTAGATGACATAGGAAAGAAAGATGTAACCTTTTTGAACTTCAGTAAGGCTTTTGATACTGTCTCTCACAAGATCCTTCTGGACAAAATGTGCAGCACTGGGCTGAATAAACACATCATGTAATGGGTGAGCAACTGGCTCAAGGGTCAGGCACAAAGGGTTATAGTGAATGGGGTGATAATCAGGCTGGCATCTGGGCACTAGTGGGGTTCTGCAGGGCTCCATCCTGAGCCCTGTGCTCTTCAACATCTTCATAAATGACTTGGACACAAAACTTGAAGGAATACTAAGAATATTATGTAGTTTTGCTGATGACACTAAACAGGGAGCAGCTGTTGACTCCCTCGAGGGCAGAGAGGCCCTGCAGAGAGATCTTGACAAATCAGAGAGATGGGCAATCACCAACCGTATGAAGTTTAACAGGGCTAAGTGTTGGATTTTGCAACCAGGGCAAATCTGGTTTTGTGTGTAGACTGAAGAATGAGATGTTGGAGAGCAGACATGTGGAAAAGGACCTGGGGGCCCTGGTCCATGGCAAGTTAAATATGAGTCAGCAATGCCCTGGCAGCCAGGAGGGTGAACCTGTCCTGGGGTGCATCAGGCACAGCATCACCAGCCGGGCAAGGAAGGAGATTGTCCTGCTCTGCTCTGCACTGGGGTGGCCTCACCTCGAGTGCTGGGGGCAGTTATGGGTGCCACAATATAAAAAAAGACATTAAGCTCTCAGAGAGTGTCAAAGGAGGGCCACGAGGATGGTGAAGGGCACTTGGTCTGTTCAGCCTGGAGAAGGAGACTAAGGGGAGACCTCATTGAAGTCTGCAACTTCCTTGTGAGGGGAAGTGGAGGGGCAGGTACTGATCTCTTCACTCATGAACAGTGACAGGACTTGAGGAAACAGCATTAAACTGAGTTCGGGGAGATTTAGGGTAGATATCAAGAAAAGGGTCTTCAACCAGAGGGTGGCTGGGCACTAGGATAGGCTCCCCAGAGAAGTGGTCACAGCACCAAGACTGGCAGAGTTCAAGAAGTATTTGGACAATGCTTTCAGGCACGTGGTATGATTCTTGGAATGTCCTGTGCAGGGCCAGGGCTTGGACTCAATGATCGATAAGTCCCTTCCAACTCAACATATTCTATGATTCTGCTCTAAATTCTGATTACAGATTCACACAGCCCAGACTCTGCTGGACTCACTAAGAAGAATAAATCTTGTAAGAACTCAGTTTTCCATTAGGATAATCTTTGGCTGTAATTTCCATCTTTGGGGCATATAATTCAGCTTTATATAAACATATTTCCTCTGCTATCTTAAGTTGGTAAGAATCAAACCACTGTATAGTTTTAAACAAATACCAAGTGATCTGTGAACAAAAGAAACATAAATAAGCAAACAAACATTCTTCATAAATCCATTTTCCTTGAACCCTTTTATAAATGTTTATGCTATGTCTAGTTTTTTCTTAGGGTATATGAAATGTAAAATTTGCTATTGGTCTGAAGCCCTGGTTAACCTGCTGTGTTGACTCTGTAAGTGAATTGGATAACCTAACCTTCATAAATAAGAATGAATAAGGATATCACTCAAAAAAGGATAGGGTGGAGAGCACTTCGGGGAGTGATATGAAGAAGAGGAAACAAGCAGACCTATTTAAAGTCACTGCTTGTCTCCTTTTGCTGAAGAAATATGTTAGGTTACAAATAGAAACACTAGAATTAAAATTATCTGTTTTCCTTCCTGAGTAGAGAGAAGGGTTTCTTGACATATTTTACATAAGTTTTGTTTTTTTTCAAATTGTTCAGATTATTCCTGCATTCTAACAAATAAACAGGATGAGTCCCTTCCATTTTCTTTTTTTTTTTTTCCTTTTTTTTTTTTTTTTCTTTCTTGTTTTTTTGGGGTTTTTTTGTGAGTAATGCAATCACTCTGACCATGAAGTCCTGGACTGGAGACTGGATTAACTCAGGAGTTTGCAGTATTTGTCATCTTGTAAATACTGTTTCACCTATCTGCCAAAGCAGGAGGAAGGAGTCAACTGCACTCCAGTGGGCATTGGGTCACACCAACATCAGGCCCTGAGCACTGTCTTTATTCACACACGTGCAGTACCACGCAAAAATATGTGACATTTTGTTGCCTTTGATCAACTTCCTCAGCTCTGCATGCCAGATGGAAGGAGAAGGAACAATTTTTAGGACCCCTGTTACAGTCCTCTCAGAGAAAATTTTGTAAAAGACATTAGTAGATTAGCCTTTTCCTCACTTTTTTTGGTCCCTGTTCATTATAATTACAGTTCATCACAATCAGATTAGTGTTTTACAAATTTCAAGGGGCTGCTAGCCACATAAATATACATGACCACTTTCAGTACTAAAACATTTGTTCACAAAGTAGCTTCTAGTACATTTTCCAATTACCAGTCTCATACCATGGGGTAGTCTGTCCTTATGGGATATAAGTGCTATTCAATGAGAATGACCTATTGCAAAATCTTTTGTAGAAAAAATATACAAAAGTGAGTAAGGACGGTGTTGGGTGGGCAGTGTTTTAGTATGATAGTGTTAAGTTTTTTCTATTTGATAAAAAGTAGAAAAGAAAACATTTCTTAGAGATTACTGTTAAAAAAACATACTTTGAAATTTAGTATTCAGTATTTAAGCAGGTTCTCTCTTATTAAAAAAAAAGGAAAACAAACTGATTTTTGTCTACTAATACTCAGCTCTTCAAATGTGGTCCCAGTTAAATATGTTCTTACAAAATGATGATTTTATTTTGGTTTTTCTTAAATTTTGCAGAGGTTATACCATTCTTTATGATTTCTATCTCTTTTTCAAAAGCAAGAGCACACCTACAGATAGAGCTACAGATCCAGTCCTGGGCTTCTTTGTAGCTGGATGTAGATGCAAAAAGTACCAGCATTTGGTGCTATTTTGAAGGAAACTTAACTCCAGCAAAGTGCCGTCTAATCTTTTTATTTACATGACCCAGATGAGGGCATCACATCTCTTCTAACTCCGTAGCTAAACTTAGATGCAGCTTATATCAATCAGACCCATAACTTCATGTTAAAATGCTTAAGTATTTATAGAAAAAGATGGGCTGAAAACTGAAGTCAGCATATATTAGAAAAACAGCAATAGCAAAAAGCTTTGTTGTTGTCAGCCAGAAAGCTTAACCACATATTTGATCTAACAAAAACAGATGTGCAGGCACTACTGAAGGAAGTGGGGCACCTTTGATCTGCTGGCTTCTGCTGCTCACTTACAAAGGACAGTTGATTCCATTAATGAGGCTTTTCTAGTTTATTGGGTTCACCGATTTTATGCACCCAGAGCAGAAGGGAAATTGCACTACTCTCTAAGAAACCACTTTGATATCTTGTAAATACAGAGCTATAAAGCACTCATGTCACTAACAGCCTTAAGTGTGATACCTTTGTAAACAGCTGCTATGATTTCTTGATGATATTTTAAGGGTGTGAATGGTGAGGACAGAGGTAATGCCCTGTCAGATGGGCTGATCTTTGCTTATCTGTAAGAAATGAACTCAGGTGGGAGAAGAAAGAAATCATTCTTGAGAATGAGTCAGAATTATTCATCATAATTTTTGTAGAAAACTAAAGTGAATGTAATTTCTGGCATACTGGGAAATGCCTACTCAAATCAGAACAGATGGCTGAGAAACTAATGATGCCTTATTTGCATAAGTCAAGGGGGTCCCATTTACTCCTATTAATTGCACGTATCAGTATAGTATATTGCATGTAGTTAGCTCACCTAGTCACAGGATTTAATGAAACCTACAAGACCACACACTGTCTTAAATTCATGATAGTCCTGACATGCATACAAAATATTTTTTGAAGACAGTCTGCCAATTTTAAAGTTCAGAATTTTAAAGACATTTGCAGAGCCTCAAAGGTCATTCTCTTAGGAGTGCTCTTTAATGTAGCAGCTGCTAAGAAACTGTGAAGAGTCATGCCAGAAACAGATAAGATTCATCCATGTTGCTGTTTGCTTAGTTTACTAGCTGTTGCTGAAATAGATGGGTTATTTAGATGCTTGGTTTTATTGCTGTTTCACAAGGTTTTACAGAAAGCAATAGGTTAAATAGTGAGCTCCTTTCATTTTTCTCTAGTGAATGTCAATGCTGGATGATTTTTGTTTGTGCCTTGAGTTGTGCATGGCATTTTGAGCTTTGCTCTTGAATTTCTCCTTTCACCCTTAATTAACAAAACTGCCTAATAGGTATGTCTCAGCAGAGTTTTTTGTTTTTGTTTTTTTTACCTGTAGTGACATTCCAATTTACTACAAATTATTTAGTAATATTTAAAGTAATTACAGTACAACTATTACAGTAATATTTAGGATGTGCTTTGAATTAAAATTAAGGTACAAGTGGCAAACTGATTCTCCTGGAAGTCTATTTTATTGCCACATAGTAGAATTATATTTTGACCATAACATTTGATTTTGAACCCCACTGTATTTTTCTTTATGCATGGCTATTCCCATCTTTAAGTTCTCACACCCAGTGAAGTGTGGATGCATACATTTGCATACCAGAAATTCAGTGGTAAACCTATCAGCTCACCCTGCTTACCCCAGTTCACCAGTTCCAAGTACTAATTATTCTGTACCCATAAAATAAGTACTTTTATGTAATGTATTGGGCTTTTTAGTAGAATGATTTCATCTAGTAAACAAATTAAACATCAGGGAAGGGGGGGAAGTGTGGGGTTTTTTTCTTATTATAAATTTGTTCTGGTATACTGATTTATTTGTATTAGTCATAAGTACAAGAAGTGTTTTCAGGATGATGACACAAATTCCTCTGAGACTAGTTTTTGGACAGGTTGCAGATGTTTCATGAGAATTTTTTTGAAAAGTGTTAGGCAAATGGGAGAGCAAGTCTCAGGCAGAGAAGATTCAGTCTCAGTACAGGAATTTTGTTTCAATTTCCTCTCTTTTTTTAATGAGTTATCAGTCTTCTGTTGTTCTAGCTTTCTTCAAAAAAGCTATGCTGGGGCACCTTTCTGCTAAAAGCACCATGTTTTTGCCACTACCAGGAGGAGTCAGATGTCTGATGGCAATTAAGAACCTGAAGTCAAATCCAGTTTTATGGGCTCACCCATAAGAGTGATGATGACCCTACTTGCTTTCTACTTCAAGACCAAGTGCCTGTTGTGCTCTTGCCTTTAATTTCTTTACATGCCAGCATTCACACAAACAGGAAGAAACAGAGAACAAATCCATGTGGAAACTTTAGTTATGTTGCTAAATGTACAGGAGAAGGGGATTCCACTCCCCAGCTCTCATGATGATTTAGAAACGTACAAATAAATGAAACAAAAAATAAAAAGCCCACACTTGCTGGGTATAAAATGCAGTCTGCTTTTCAAGAACAACTATAAGTTAATTTTGTTCTCATGGAACTACTCCTGGTTTTTACAAATGCCTTTTATACTTCTGAATACTTTTTTATTTCTCATGCTTTCTAGTAAGCATTAATGGTAAAACAGGCAGGTGTGTAATCTAACCTTATCTACTTTGAGAATACAGGAAAATATCAGTGGAAGATCTGGTGTACTCCTATGTGTAGCTAAATATCTGTGCTACTCCTCATTTCCACTCATGTCCTTTTAATTTAATGAGTTATCACCAGCAAAATAAATAACAAAAATAATAAAAAAGTATAAGATGTACAGAACAGTAGATTTTAGTAATATTTTAAAATTGGTATCATTTTTGTAGTACAGGTAATTGCATGTATTTCTAGCACTAAGAAACTGCACTATAGTCATCTATGGAGGGTTTTTTTTTGCTATGTCTTTTGTGGTACTGGACTTAACATTTTAACTGAACTGTCTTTGAAAGATAAAAAAAAATCATGGTTTCTAATGTTTTTAATGAAATAATTACTTTAAATACTCTTACTTATTAAAGATAAATTTTCCTGGTGGTCTAATTCTGATCTCCTTCTTGCAACACATTATACAGCATATAAGCTTACTGCCATTCAGAAAAAAAGTAAGGTTTGCTCAGTACTGTGAACCCTCTGTCCTAAAGCAAAATTGCATGTACAGCACTGTCACTCTGTGGAGAGATGTATAAGTTAGAGTGTGCCCAGCACCCGTTCCAGGCATTGCATGAACATATGGTGTTGTCTAGCCTTGTCACAAACAATCTTCTACTTCGTATTGTGACCTGGCCCCTGGCAGAAAACTGAAACGGTGGGAATCAAATGGTTTGATGCACTGAAGACAAAGGAAGAACCAGAGTAAATGATCTTAAAGTGGGCAGAGAAGAGTTAAATCCCTGTGAGGATTTCCCCAGGTGGTAAATACTGAAACCTCATGTTTGAAATTACGTCTTGCTGTGGTAGCTCTGAAGAAATGGAACCAGATGTGCTCATCATTACCCATCAGGCCACCATGGCAAGCTAATTTTGCCAAATAGCCCAAATATACACAAAGCTGTAATGACCTTTAATTCCTAACAGCTTCAGTAGATCTTATTAAAAGCAGTGGTGGGCTCTCAGGGATCAGAAACTACTGGTTTCAGCTTTCAAACAGGCTGTGTGAGGATGCTAACCCCAATGACATTACAATATAAGATGTCTTATGAGCAAAAGAAGTATTATAAATAGTACTAATTAAAATATGGAAGAAGATGAACTCGTGAAAGGAGTAAGACAAGTTTCTTAGCAATCATTTTTGCTATCTGCAGTCTGAGGGAAAAAAATAAAGAAAGGAGATCATCATTATTTCTGTTCTTAAACACATAGATCTGATGGATGATAGAACAATATAAGAATTCAGATAGAGGGATAGTGGGAAAGGAATCAGGTTTTATGGTCACCCATAAATGTTGCAATGGCAGTAAAGTGTAAGGCCACCTGTTACAAGCATTTCTACTTAGGTTTGCTAAATCATTTCTACTTCTCATGGTAGTTGGAAAGATTGAGAAATGTGGACTATCTTTTTATTGGTCTTTGAAATCTCATCAAAATACCTATCTTCAATAAATGGATATTCTGTTGGACTACATTCTTTCCTCAGTCAAGTTATTGTTGCTTTAACATCAGCAAAATTCCTTACTCCTAGTAAGTTAAAAACTATTTAAATTTTCTGTAATAAGAAAGTATTTCAATTTGAGATCATCTAATTTTATTGCTTCACATCCAACAGCCTATTACAAGATACTTAAGAAATTTCCCAAGTTAAATTCATTAGCAATATCTACTATTTGATCAACAAATTGAAATTTTTCAAGTCTGACCTAATATCTCAGTTTTTCCACTTTCACTGAGTGTCCATTGTTTTAACTGTTCTGCATATTCAGTTGAAGGAAAAAATCTCCAGAGGACTGTAACATAGATGTACTCTGGTCAGCTTCAGTAAGGTGAACATACCATGGAACATAACCGTGCATATAATTCTCTGCACTACAACATTTCTAAGGGGTACAGGAGGAGGTTTCTTTTGAAATTATACGAAGTGAACATATGTAATATTTTACTATTTACTATTTACAGGTTGCAGGCCAAACCCTTAAAGCCTATAGATGACAACATATGCCCATAAGAAATGGAACAGATTTTATCAAGTACTTTCAAAGGACAGACTCAAACTGAAAAGTGGCTTCAAGTTATATTAAAAGCTGCCATGGCTGGGAAATAAGCCAAGGAATCTGTGTTTCTACAATACTTGTGCTGATGCCAGTGATAAATATTTGTGCAGGCATTTTCCCGCCCGCTTGAAGTATCTGAGTGCTTGATTGAGGGTCCTAACAGACTACAGATAATTTCACCTTCCAGTGAGCAAGAGACTCAAAACCAAATTATAGAGGTTACTACTAGAGTATGAAAATTCAGAAAATAGGTATCTGAACTTATAAATTAAAATGAAACATATAGAATTATCAAATGTGCAAGTTACTGTGTGAGATTTTATGGGATTTGTAACGTAGAAGGTTAGAGCTGCTGGTCATAGTATTCTTTTTGGCCTCAGAAAAGGAACTGTGGCAATTTCATATGATCTGAGACACAAAAAAGATGAACTGGCAGTCAACTAATAAAGCGGTCTCAGGGAATTCTGACCCCAACATTAGACTTAAAGCCAAGGAACAGTCTTATTAGAGAACCTTAAAAATTCTGACTGTGAGTTTATTTTTGCTTAAGGATTCTTTGTATCTCATTCACTTTCTTGTAGAAATCCAGAAGATCAATACACATAGCAAGAAACATATATATATATATATATACACACACGTGTGTATGTGTGGCACTGTATGTAGTAATATCTACTAGATTGAAAAAATGATATGGAAACATCATCTTCCTTTGTTGATACATCTGTGAAAAAATCCACACTTAACTCTGGCTAAAAGACTGAATGTCAGGATTTTATCAATACTGTAAGCCTCATAAGGTTCTCAGGTTTCTAAAATGTGTGGTGCACAGAAGAATATGGTCAGCATTTCTGTATTAGAAGCTGGAGTTGTGGATATGGCCATGCAGCAAATTCTTGCGGCAGAAAAACAAACAAATTCATCAACATAAATGTCTGATTACAATCCTGTTTGTCTTGGTTCTGCACAATGAAAGATTTTTAGGCAGCACCTTCTCGTGTTAGGAAAAAGACAAGAGTTTTTTTTCTTCAGATTCATTACATGAAATTCTTTCATTGTGTCATCAATTAAAACCAGGAGGCAACAAAATCAGTGTTCTGCTTGAGTTCAGCAACTGTCCTCAAAATTATTATCCAAGGTTTCTTAGCTTTTTGAAACCTACCAAACCTTCAGTTTAATCTAAACTGTTTTATAGCAAGATCATTCAAATTTATATCTCCCCCAAATTATTAACTTCTCTTAACAAACTAATTGATAGTAAAGTAAACCCTCTCTTAATCAGGTTGCTCAGTAAAGTTGCTTTCATCTGCATTAAAAAACATTACACTTTTTGTCTCTGTGTGGGGTTCAGCAAAAGTCAGGAATATTTGATGAACTACTGATCAGAGGAAACATCACGGCAGATGAATCTCACATACTTGAAGGTTTAATTTACCATCTTTAAGTGAATGTGTTTGGGATGAAGAGAAGTAGGCATGGTAAGAGCTAGTGCATCAAGGTAAGCAAAACACACGAAGAAGCTGTGTACCTCACTGAAGGAAATATAGAGATGTCTTGACAAGTAGCAGATATGGAGAGAAAATATAAGATTGAGGTCAGGCTTCTTTTGCACCAGCCTTCTGGGAACATTTCACAATGTCTCTGTCCCTCAGCTCTGAATACTGGCTGCAAGGATGGACAAATGATATTGCAAAGCACAAGAAGATGTTATACAAGAATCTTGGATGGAAGTGAACTGCTTACTTAGCCTTTCGAAATCATGATTTCTTTTATGTATTTCACAGATAGCTACCTGGAAGACTATGAGATTAATGAACAAAGTAAAAGCAAAAAAGACCATCTTGTACATTCAATGATATATAAAGTATACATGAGACACACAAATTTCTGTTTTTCTGTCTTATGGACCAACATCAGCTTAAAGCCTCGAGATTTTCTGCTGGCAGTGACTGGCAGTGACAGGCAGTTACCCACCCAACTCTTCTTGCCCATGGCTCATCAGGGCAGGCCAGCTGTTCCTTCAGCTCACATGGCAGATACTTTGCTACTGCAGGATGGCTGCCCCAAACTTCACCGTCAAGTAACTCTTGCAGAATCTCTGAAAGAATGCTGTGAAATTTGAACAGAATACTGATAGAGACTAAGAGCCTTTTGGAGCATCAACAAAATTATCATCTAAAGCTGAACAGCCTTGTATTGGTTCTGTCTTATCTCTCTGCCAAATGAAATTGGTACACAAGAGAGACCTCAAAATGTGAAAGAAGAAGAGGAAAGCAGAATGCAGATTTCCTTTTTCCTTATGCCTTTTCAGCAATCAGTTTCTACTAGTTCAGGTCCCTCAGAAAAATGTCCCAAACTCTCATCCCTATTTGCGAGAAACTGCAAAACAAACCACTCTAATTTCTACTACAGTATAATCCCAAAGCTACAGTCATGGATGGGCTCTACTCTATTTTCACATAAGAGAACACG
Source organism: Promerops cafer (assembly GCA_013398275.1). Classification (NCBI taxonomy): domain Eukaryota; kingdom Metazoa; phylum Chordata; class Aves; order Passeriformes; family Nectariniidae; genus Promerops; species Promerops cafer. Next base: position 1,248,165 of record VZSE01010647.1, on the reverse strand, counting down.
AGAAATTAAAGATGCGTCTGAAGTTCAAATCACAAGAGACATGGGTGTGAAGTAGGATGAAGTAAAAAAAGAAAATATTACCTTGTAACATCTTTGCACATCTGGTCACAATTTTCTTAACATATTGCTTTGAAAATAGCTTCTCAGATCTTATTAGCTACTTGTGCTATTGTATTTTTTTTCTGCTGCCCAACTAACTGACTGACTGGCTAACTGTTATCAATTTCTTTTGTTCATTCTTTTTTTGTATGTTTAATTTACCACTTGGAAGCAAAATCTGCCTAAACATTTCTCTCCTATTATTTTTATTAGCTGCCTCTGTATTAGATTAACACAAATATGTGCACCCTCAGACAAACACATCCATAACTCAAAAAATAAACCATACTGCTAATTGACCTTCTAACAGTTTGGAAATGCTGTTATCAATGAGCAAACTCCAGTACAGGGAGACACTTACTTCCTGCACTGGGATAATTTGGCCCATTTTTTGTTTTCCCATATTCCTGCAGGCTGGTGAACATAGCACTGCAGGAGGAAGCTCAGTGGATTGATAAGTTCTCTGCCTGTGCTGGTCTGAGTGGAGGTTGCATTTTTTTTTTTGGTATGTAATACATCCTTATATGGATTCTGATTTTACCTCCTCCTACTGAACACTGACAGTGATTATTTAACAGATTATAATCTCTTTGAAACAGGATTTTCTTGATCTCAATTTCTTTCACAGTGCTGCAACATTTAGTGAATAAGGATATTGATCAGTCAGGCAATCAGTGGGCTGTGATGCTTCTCTCTCTTTCACCCCCTTCAAAAAAATTAAGTGCATGGCGAATAAAATGCGATGCAAGTTTAGTCAGTTTTTGAAAATTCACTTCAACCTCTTAATAGGATGTACATTGCAAGGAAAGCTGTTCTGCCAGCACTAGTTCTATTTTCAGTGATAAAAAGCTGAAGGAACTAGTCTTTGGAAATGGTTTAAATTCTTATAAAAGCAATATGTAGAGAATAATAATTTGTATAATTAGTAAATATAAGGCATTTGTTGCCACAGAGATACTATATAGCGTCTTGGATATGTTTGGGTTTTTTCTGGTTTGTTTGTTGCTTTTTGGCTTTTTTTTTTTTTCTTTTTACTCTGTCTGTTGCCAAAGAATTATTCAGTGAGTTCCTAATGTGTAGCCTACAATGTAGTAGGCTCCCTCCTATGTCTGCTGCAACAGTGGCATTTCCTTAGAGTAATAAATATTCTCTATATGGCAATTAGGTTTAGGCATGATTGTAAATGCAAAGTTCACAAGGTTGCTATTAATATTATCTTATATCCTCATTTCCTGTTGTCTTCATAGCCTAACATGTTTACTTTTAAATTAGAGCATAATTAGCAAATCAAATAGCTAATTTTTACTGAAAATAGCAGCTTGGTGAAGTGCTTCTTATCATCTGGGACTGACCTTCCCACAGACTGCATATCCTGGAACAGAGTATTGTAATAAGAGAAATCAGTTCTTTTGGATCTGGGCCAAAGACTAATTTAATTTCTCTGGCTGCCCCCCTCCTTTCCAGCTCTTCTTTCCCCTCTCCACAGTAACACTCACATATGTGAGTTGGAGTTAAGAAGTTGCAGTTGGTAAACAAAACAAAGACAAAACTGCTAAGAAGTTAATGAAAACATCAGTAAGTCATAGCATCTGGATCTCATCATCCACCTCTGACGTAAGGAAGATGTCCAGATGTTAGCAGAACTGTAGCAGTTGAAATATTTTGTGAGCAAGACTCCTTCCAAACAATCAGATACAAAGCAGTTCAGCACTTTCAGCAGTTTTTAGGAATGTTTCAAATATATAGTGGTCTTTTAGATGTGCAAAGGGCCTGCTCAGTGCCGAAAGAATATATAGTCTGGGGAGCTGGGTCTGGGGATTGTGAGCCTCTGCTTTTGGTAAGTGCACATGAATGTTCAAAGAGCAGGAGAAGATGAGGCCTCCTGGTTGTCTGTCATTAGCACAGACTTCTAGCAGAGACACAATGCTGCTTATCTTGTGGTATCCAGTGTTCAAGATTAGAATTTAACAATATCTACAAAGATGAATTACAAAACTGGGCCTGGAGAGAGCAGACCATAATTTTCATCTTTCTCACTCATTTTTAATCCCCATTTGACAACGTGTACCGCATACAAGCCTTGCATGCTGAAAAATATAAATGATGAGGCTGGTTTCCTAACAGGTGGTTGCCAGGTGTATTGCATTTTTCCTTCCACCCCTGTTCGAGCTGCCTGATGGAACAGTGATATTTTTCTCATTTGGGTGCTCATTGTCCATGTGTAGAGTGACACTATTGCTCAGTTCCTCTTGGACATGATTTGTGGAAGGCTCTAGGTGTGCTCCCTTCCTCCTTGACCCATGCTAATAAAGAATCAATTTGGAGTCCCCAAGAAAACAGTGAAGTTATTGCTAAAAATTCCTAATTGCTGAAGTGCCCAGGGACTGGATTCTTCTGCACATCTCAGGCAGGACAGGACAAGGCCTTTCTGGCTGATTGCTGCAGTCCTAGAATTGACTACAATGACTGTGGAAAAGAACAGAACACTGAAAAAAGGGTGTATTTCCATAATCCTCTCCAGCTGTTGTAATCTGAATGCAAGAGGATTTTGTAGCAACCACTTTTACAATATGCTTAGTATACTGGGTTCTTACTGTAAACGTGGATTGAACAGCACCATTGTTGTTGCCTGATTACAGAAATGATGGTGGAGCTCCATGAGATAAATGTTTAAAATTTCACTAATGGAAGAAAATGGGAAAGTCATATATAAAACTTTCCAATTGTCCATCTCCCAGCAGTGCAATTTAGCTCTGTTGTATGAAAACATCTATTACAAACAGACAAGGTGACAGAGTATGCACACGTTCTCTTCCCTTTGAGAGCTCCAACCTCTTTTGGTATTAGACTTCAAATTAGAAGCATGAGAGGGTTGGAAACAAGACATTCCAGTAGCTGAAAATAAACACCAGTTTCACACTACAGGCACCTACAACCTTTTTGGCACTTCTCTACATTTTCATATAGAGAGTAAGAAATTAAGAAACAGAATACGGAATAAGAACCCAATGATGCATTTAAGTCCCAATGCCATTTTGAGTGAGTATTTTGACTGAAGAACTTTGCCTTAAATGAATTACAGTCAGTCCATGGTAAAAACACCAATGTAAAACAGGCATACAATACTCTAGATATTGTATTGGAATTCAGTGTGGCAATATTGTCAAAAATTAGACAAGCATGGGCTATTTATGAAATGTATTATTTCTGGTTGCATTTGATATTTGAATTTGAAAGATGTGAAGAATAATAAACTACAAGAATGAAACTGATGTTTCCTCAAAAACCATGCCAACACTATAAGCTTTTTTAGTAATTATACAGATAACAGGAAAGCTTATGAGCACTCTCATAGGGAAGAAACTGTATATGGTAATGATATTTAACCATTCAACCAAAATAAATTATTCATATGTTTTACACTGGATATGCTACACTTACTTTATTATAGATACAGTTCCTTTAGTTATCAGACAATTGTTATTTACTGTTTTCCTGTTTCTTTTCCGTAAATTATGGTCTTTTTACAAATCTGTATCAAATCAATAGCTGATCAAGCTCTACATCATGGTAGGTGTCTATATTTAGTATTTATATAATAGCCTGAGTAAAGCACCAAATCTATAGGAGATTGTCTCCAGATTGGGGGTCAGTAATTTCCTAAAAATGCTGATAGAGACAAACAGTGATATATCTAAAGCTATATATCAAGTGTCTTGGGTTCTGCAATGAATCCATTTTCTAAGACCTTATTTCACCTACACACACTGTAAATCTTTCTCCAATCTCAGAACAAAGCAAACACTTCAAGAAGTAATTTCTCTTCTGCGTGAGCATAAATTTTGGGGACAGTTGAAATTTAGTGCAAAATTCTTCACTTCACTTGGGGCTTAAAAAAAATTCAAAGGATAAAAATTCCTTTCTTTCCTTTCTTTACTTGCTATAGACAGCTACAGACATGCTTTGAAGTATAAGCAATATCTGGGAAATGTTTAAGAATTATTAGATATATATAGTCACAGACTTCACAATCTGTACATGGGTATGTTTTAAGGCATCAGAGGTAAGAGGAAAGTATAAGAGAAAACAGAAATTATAAATCCACTTGAAATACAGGGATGTTGATAATGGAGAAAAAAAATCAGGCATCAACAAGAAGAGAGAATATATAGCAGATGCACACAGTGTTCCTTGACAAGTCCTGCAAATTGATAATGGCCAGTAGAAAGAAAAACTTAAATAATGCTATAATTCTAGCTAATCATCAGGAATTAAAGAATAAAAGTCCTACCCAAAGGGTCCTGTAGAAAAACTTTTCATTAGGAGACTCAAAAATAACCCAGCCTGTACTAAAACCATGAAAACTAGATGAAAGTTGACAGATAGTCTTCTAAAAGTAATCTAAATGGAAATGAATTGTTTGACGGGATTACTTTTTCACCAACCCCAGAGTTCCCTCTCTGGCTATATCTTTAGCAATAGATTACAAGGACATACAGAATCTTTCTGAATGATTCAAGTACTAGCAAAGCAGGCATAATGAGAATTGGTCTGTAATAAATCTTGGAAATTGAGTAATTTTGCATTTCTTTGGCAATGAACAGAAAACAAAACCAAGAAAAACAATGGTGGCAAAAGCCCACTTAAGTAGGCTAAAAGGTACCAATTAAATTTATTCTTGGGGGAAATAAAATATTGAGAAATTTCAGTGAACTTTAAATTAGAAAAAAAGACAATTGAATATGAGAAATGGTAAGTAGGAAAATATAATATAATATAATATAATAGCTGAAAGTTTATCTTTAAAATACCAAATAATGAATTTTTTAACTCAGACTTTCAATGACTAAGCTACTGCAGCAAAACTGTCTACCAATCTCTGTAAACTACCTACACTTTTTTTTTTTGTCTATAATACCAGAATTTCAGAAGACAATGTAACTTTTGCACCATAAAAAAAAGCCCTTTAATTTAAAAGAGAGGTACATTAGTAGTCAGTTGTACTCAGTGCCTGATCATGCATTCCAAAAGATGGAAAATGGTGAAAATGAAAACCCCAGCATCTTTAGTCATGTGGTATGGTGCACATAATGGCCCTTAGTACAATGCAGATAAATGCTACATTGGGTGATGTAAATTCAGACAACAGTGCAGGCACTAGGAGAAATCTGTCTAAAATGTTTTGAGGGTGTGTGCATTTGAGAGCTGAGAATGATACTTCCTGTTCTGTGAAAGCTCATTCTGTGCTGCTGCCCTTCTTGTGCATGAAATCCTGGCCTCTTTGGGAGGTCTATCTACTGAAGAAGCCAGAATGTTCTTCCCTTCCCAGCTGAGGATGTGGTCTGGCATTAGTAAGGGGAATTAACTGGGAACTCCAAAGGAAATACATCTATTTCTTGTGAATGCAGTATCAGGAAAAGTTACAATTTTCATGTTGCCTATTTAGAGGCTCTGTCAACTTAAGCCTTCTTCTCCACTTAGTCCTTATTTTTAACCGTTCACTCCATTACCTGTTACCCCAAATTTTTTCTCACCTCTAATGGGCATTTTAGATGTCCTAGAAACTGAAAATATTTAATGATTTACCTAGCGAATAATTTTCCACATTTTAAGATCACCAGATATGACTACATACAGGTGTCTAGATGTTTTTTTTCTACGTAAATCAAGAAGGAGGAGAAAAAACAGAGTGGAAAACCACGATCTGTGCTGTTATGATGTGACTGTGATGAGCTGCAGCTCACTGCTCCTCGGGATAGTATAATATATATATATATAATATATATATTTATAAATATATACCATACTCATATGCTATACCAAATTTATAGAACAGTAGCAATATACCATAGTATGGTATAAAAATATACCATATTTATATGAGTGTGCTCCACCCCAGCTGGCCGAACCACAGGCTGCTCTGCCACACGATAAGGTGGCACAGGCAGTAACTCAGGCCTGGTGCTGGGGTTTGAAAGCAACATGAGGATGCTGCTCTGCAGTGCCCAGTATAGGAGAGCACACAGAGGTGACCTGAGAGGGCAGTCTGCATTCATTTGCATTCCTTTACTGCACCCACTCAAAATCAAAGGGTTTTTAGCTGCAGTCATTTAGTTCCATACAATTTTAACAGCATCTCAAGTATTTTTTATACCTTTTGTCCAGGACTATTGCTCCCTTTCTTTTGTGTCAGTAAGACTACATGATCATAGAATCCTAGAATGATAGAGTGGTTTAGGTTGGAAGGGATCTTAAAGATCATCTAGTTCCAACCCCCTGCCATGGGGCACCTTCTGCTAGACCAGGCTGCTCAAAGCCCCATCCAGCCCTGTCTCAAACACCTCCAGGGACAGGGAGTGCACAGCCTCTCTGAGCAGCCTGTGCCAGTGCCTCGCTACCCTTATAGTACGGAATTTCTTCCTAACATCTAGTGTAAACCTACTGTCTTTCAGCTTAAGTCCATTACCCCTTGTCCTTTCCCTACATGCCCTGGTGAAAAGTTCCTCTCCAGCTTTCTTGTAAGCCCCTCTTAGATACTGGAAGGCTGCTACAAGGTCTTCCCAAAGTCTTCTCTTCTCCAGCTATTCTTATCTAATGGAAAAATACATTTTCCATGATATATTTCCTACTTAGGAAGTAGATAGTACTCCCTGTTTGATGATTGTATCAAATTACATTTCATGAAGTGCTATTTCTGTGTGCAGGCTAGAAGGATTTTTTGAAGGCAAAACATTTACTTTGTTTTGAATATGCCATGAAGAATACATATTTCAGATTTTCTTCTTTCTTTTGCAAATAATGTGTTTTTTTAAAGGCATGTCCTGATAAAACAAATTGCTGATCTAAGAGGATTTCTTCTTTCAGTGTCATGACCCTGCCTGACCATTTTCAGGTAGTCAGCAGTTTAAACTGCTGATATCCCAGAGAACAAACAGAACAGCAACACAACTTGCTGTTTTGTTTCTCTTCCTGAATCTCTGTTAATCTTGAAGTATTTTCTGGAATACACCCTGATATCTACTCCAACTACATACTGTACTTATTGGGGGTTTAGCCTGACGATTTTTAGATTTTCTGACTGACAGCAGCTCAAATATACTATTGGACTTGACAAGTCTACATCACCAGCACAGCCTGGAAAATGGAACTGTCACTGTTTTTAAGGGTCCTCTAACATCTAAGCCTTGTATTGATAAAAACTGTGATGGCTCATAACCAGCTGCCAAGTAGAATAAAAACATGCCGACCCTTATCAGTGCAGCTAAAGGGGCTAAAGGGTTCACGTTCACTCCCCTTTTCTAGGAATGTGACAGAGTCTCCAGAAATATAATTAGCAGTTGTTTAGCCTCCAAATATTTGATAATCATACGCAAGGTTAAATATATACATTTATCAAGTTCTCTTTGTATCCTGATAAAATCTGCATACTTTCATATGTAGGTCACATTCTGAAGGTATAAATTACATATCATTAAATATTTTCCTATGTCAGCTGATGAGAGGGAAACAATTTTATAGAAGACAGTTGGTAGCAGTTGTTGTACATGGACACAGGCCAGAGGTAATTGCAGTCTGTTGATGCAAATGCCATTCTGAACTTAATGATAAATTAAAAAGCTTACTTCAAAGCATTCATATAAACATCTCCAGCAGGTAGAATGGCAACGAATGTCAGAGTAAACAAGTGTCCAGCTGACCATGCAACACGCAGATTAAACAAAGGCTGACTTGGCCCCACTGGCTTCCCTTTTATAGATTTGTGTAATATCCATGTCTTTTCACTCGGAATTCCTTTCCTCTCAGTGCTTCTTCCAGTGGAGCTTCAGCAATGTCCTGAACACCAGGACCTGTGTTGTGACTCCTGCTCCATGTCCTGCGGTGGTTAAGGCTACCAAAGAATCCCAGTTTTATAATACACTTCTGAGAGATGAAGTGGACTGACTGCCCAGTTCTGTTTGCTGTGAAGAGAGGTTAATGTCTAATGCTTTTACGACACTGCCATATTTGTGACCACCTACAGAGCACTAAAGTATATATGATGCCCTCATCTCCTGTGACCATGAGTTTTTACTGTAAAACAGTGTAAAGCTGAGTTCCTCTGCCTAGGAAACTCACTTTCCTTTGCCATCTATGGGAATAGGCACAGAATTAATCCAGTCACTTATACAAGTGGGCAGAACAAGGTTTTATGACTAGGTCTAATTCAGAGCAGATTTTTGCCCACGTGTTTCTTTATAGGCAATGGTCACTCACCGCCTGATTATCCAATGTAATCAGTTTTGGAATCAGTACTCAACCAAATGTCTGTTATGCACTTAGCTACTCTTATTTCTCCAAAACGTAAACGCAAGAGAGTGATGTAAAAGTTCAGTTTACATTAGTAAGCCATAAAGCCTGCCTCTTGGTCATCTCATCCTTGATCTTATCATTATTCACATTTCTCCTCCCTCCTTCCCTCACCCTGGAATAAACCACCCCCACTGTAAGTATACAAAAAACCCAAAATGATCCCCGTGGCAGTCACACCCATTGTGCATTTCTGCTGCCTATTTTGAAACCTTTAAATGCTGCAAAACAAAAGTAACAACCCCAGCAGGGTGAATGAGAAGTATTCATCTAACAGACAATAATAGAAGATAAAAATAAACTGAGTTAAATTATCTTCTTCTCCAGCTCTCTATTATGGTCCGCCCCAAGATTTTTAATACTTGCAAATCAAAATAAAAATGTGGACTGAAACTATATAGATGGCTGGTAATTTATATCTCAGAAGCCTAGCTCTGACATACCTGATACTCACTTGGAGCTCAGAGCACTGAAATCCTTGCCAGAGGAAATACCAGTAATTGCTCAGTGCACAGCCCAGATATTCCAACTGACACACTCCTTGGCTACAAAACGCTCCGTAACGCAACTCACTGAAGCACATCACAGCAGTGAAGCACAAGGTCTGAGCTAACAGCAAAATCAAATGCTTCGGCACACTTTAGTCTGCGGCGTTCGTGCCGTAATACTGGACCAAAATTCACTGCTGTTTTTCTTTTAACAGAAGTTTGTCTCATCTAGTCAGAGAAGCACATACAGTGCCACCCTAGGCACAGCACAGATGACACACAAACAAAAGGCTGGAGAAATACTCAGAGGCTACATCGATAAATATGCAAATGATACCACTAATTACAGTTATAGCTTTTGATCCCTTATGAATTTTAAAGTATATTTATGTAATGTCCTTCTCACCTGCCAGACGTCTGTCTCTCGTGTTTTTCCAGATAACATCCAAGGCTCTAGCAGTGGAGTCCCTGATATGATCACTAAATGATCTCCTCAGAGGGGCTTTCACCGGGTGATGCATAATGCAGATCGATCACACATCCAGGTCAAACGGCTGTAGCTTAGCCCCAGGAAAAAGGGCATTCTCTGCCCCGGGATCTGTTTGGATTTCTCTTTGCCAGGCAGGCAGGTTGTTACTTTATATAATTTGTCATCAGCCTTGTGGAGCTTTTCCTTGAAGAGTCAGGCATTGCAGTTCTCACTGCGGATGCAGGAAAGCTCAGACTGCAGCCAGCCTACTGGAAAGCTGCCAAAATCTTACATCTGGAACAGTTTACAAATGAGCTAACGATACAGTCATTTAGATTTGGGGCTTTATTTGTGGATATCTGTAGGATCCTAGCTTCCTGTTTAATCAAATAACTTACCAGGCACATACTTGCATGCTCATTTATTAGGATATTATTTCCCTGCTTAGCTGATATTTCAGGTAATCTTTCATATTTGGACATGAAAAAGGTAAGAAATAGAAGAAAGAGAAAGTAATTTTAAATATTGAGAGATCAGGTATTACTTCGTTATCATATTTGTTTTGCATTTTACCGTAGTTAAGGCAGAGAATAGGGCCCGATCCTGAGTTCCCTATATTTAGTACTTCATGACAATGCACTAATGAAAGGATGGGAATAAAAAAAAATGAGAGGAAAAGGGGAGATAATAAAAAAGGAGAGAGAACTAAGCCTCCACATCTTTGCTGAGGGGAAATGTAAGTTCCCGTATGAAAACGTATTTATGAATGTAACTGAGATTAATAGTCACAGTAAATGAAGCCATTTGACCTTGCTTATTTTGACCTTTTTAATAGATTACTGTGTCCTGTGGCTTCCCTGAGGGAGAAAGGGAGGAATAAAGGAGTACCTGAGACTCTCTTTGCCTTTTTAATATTATGTGGTAATATGTGAAGAGATGAGAGATGCCAGTTTAAAAACCTAATCCTGTCCACTATATGGGAAAGCAAAAACTGTCAAATAAAGTTGTCTTCACGATCATTCTACAGGTAGTCCTTAATTTTTTTTACAGCAACTAGAGCTATTAATATTAGATACCATTATTTTCTTTAGAAGTATGATCATTAAAATTGATTGATTAACTTCTTACAAAGTTGGCATACAGAGACCAAATTACAGAATTGTGAGTTTTAACCCTTAACAAAGGGATTTTCACTCCCTTTGAATTTCTTCCTAGAACAAAATAGCTTTTCTTTTCATAACATTAGATAATTTATTTCACACTTTCTTATTTGTTGTAATTTTTCTTCTGATGTCTTCTCAGACCTTCATTTTCACTAGTCCTCATTTCCTTTAAGACAAAATGTTATCTCATTCTGACAATGAAAAGAAATCTCTGGGATTTGCAATAGAGTAACTGAGGGAATAACTGGCTCACCATCTATTTAATGCAGATCATAATTTCTTCTCATCTAGGCCTTAGTCTTTTATCTTCATAGAGCATCTGCAAACACTAATATCCTCTGTGTGTCTTTGAAGAAAACAGCAGCAAGTGATCTCTATAGTTTGCAGTTGCTTTCCTCATTACACCCCTCCTCCTTTCTGAGGCCGGATGGACAAAGAAGCAGCCAGCTCTCTAGAGAAATTCAATATGATAACACACTCTTGCGTGCTTGCGTGTTTTGGTTTTTGATTTTTTTGTTTTGTTTTGTGTTTTGTTTTCTTCTTAATTACTGTTCTTGCAAAAATTCCTGGTAGAGCAAGTGCAGTGCTTGCACAGGCAAATACTGACATAGGCAAATGCTGACATGATGACCAGAGCACAACGTATCTGTTTGGAAACACGCACACTCTGTTCAGAGGAGTTCTGCTGTTGTTGCTATTAGTGAACAGCTCGGAAGAGCATTATTCATTTTTAAATGAAGATGCAGTAAGCGGTAACTTAATCAGGAGCTGAATTTCTCTACTTAGAAGGCAACAAGGGCGAAGACAGTCTCAACAAGGTTTTAACTACCACTGGCCGTGTCTACGTTACCAACAACGTAGCCCAGAAAGAATGGATTTATACAGCAAAATAAATGGTATCAAATTTTTGACACATCTCAAGGTAGAGTCACTTTGAACTATGTCTACCTGCATTTTGTGAACTGAATGAATCCTCGGGGTTTCATGAACAGGTTCGAGATCACTGGCACACTACCAGGGTGTATCTTTTGGCTCAGTTTCATTTGAAAATCACCCAATTCACATGCTCCAAGGCTGCTTGGAGACATAAACCAAAGAGTGGTGTTGGGGGAACCTTTTCAGAATCATGTGCCTAGTCCAGGCTACAATGTCAATAAAAACATGCTGACCATTATTCATTTTAGAAGCTAAAACAACTTTTAAGAATTTAAAAATAAAATCAGCAACATACATATATTTCTAATTAGGGTTTGATTCTTTGAGAGTTACCGCGGGTTATATTACACATATCAACATAAATATATTTAAAATATTTAAAACAGTTCTTACAACCAGTTAAACAAAATGGTCTAGAAAATGACAAAGGAGGAATATACTACAATGAACCAGAGAAATACTGCTAAAAGCATTTGTTTGTGTGATGCTACAACACAAATAAATAGGTGATCTAAGTAAGATTGTGTAAAGAATTAAATGTTAGAAAATTTTTAATGGGCCATGGTCAGGTAAATAATTAGATATAGATAGGCGAGAAATATGGATAGAAAATAAAGGACATTAGTTTTAGAAAGGTGTAGGCAGAGATATAATGGGGAATACAGTTAAAAGCAAATACATATGATCAGCAAAGAAAATCTGAGATTCATGACATCCAATACAGCCACAAAATGAGATAAGATTTTGCCATGCAATATGAAAACACATGATTTTTAAGGGTTTTTTAATCATGTTAAAAGATGATATTGGGGCAGAGCTGTGCTGCAATTTCTATTCTTGCATTATTTAAAAAAACACCCCTTGTGGAACAATACACTCAATTTTGGTCTGCACTTCTCAATACCCACATGATGCTGAAAAGGCATCCATGAGCCCAGTGTACAGGCACCTGGTGGCAGCAGGGCCAGCGTGACAGTGACCAGGAGTTCTGTGCTGGAAAACACCCATGTGTTCAGGGGAAAGCTGCTGAGCTGCCACCACCACTGTGACGTTGTTCCATACTCTTGTATGCTCTGAATCTCAGACAAGCTCTTCCCACATCCCCAGTTGCTACTGCCTGGACGATGTCTGCTTAGGTGGAGATATTTTCCACTTCAGCTCAGGCTTGTTCCTGCTCCCCTTACAGGTGTAGCTGTTTTCACAGAGACATCTACCTGAATCACAGGCCTGCAGTTACTTGCAGATCATTTGCGTGGAAGAACTTCCTCCATTTCTCTGGTAAACTCATGCTTACAGTCTGAACTGGGAGGGGGGGCCATTGGTACCAAGTACACCAGTACAGACCAGGTGAGTCTTTGATGCTGATCAACATGAGTGTACTAGATTAATTTATTCCTAAACTGAACAGCTGAACTGGAGCACTGTGAATGACATTACAGGTAAAAGGTTTTAATGATGAGATTTATGGGTTGGCAAAGAATATAGTTTTAAAGAAAATGGCAAAATGTTTTGCTGCTCTATTTGACAATGTACTGGAAAATCTCCTGAAAACAGATATCCTTTCTGTAACTGGGAAAATGCACCCTTCCATGTCTTGCATCTGCAATTCAATTAGTTGTATCCAGATGTTACAGCAAAATGCATGCAAAAATAAGCAAAGTCCTAAACCACCAACCAGTGTCTAGGTAAAACTTATGATGCAGCTCTATCTTTTGGCTTCACTGTGTCTGGAAGCTTAAGGATGACCACTATCAGACACAGGTTTTTGTATTTGAATAATTTTGTATTTGAATAATTTTGGTATTGACCACAGTCATAGTGCAGTCAATACACCAGCTATCTTGCAGAATAATTTTGTTTTATTCAGTGTTTTCTGTTTAATGGCTTAGATGAAAAAAAGTAAATTCTTAAAAATGGGATGGGTCAACAAAGATGTGTGCTGAATCAAAAATAATATGAGGGGAATCTGAAGGAGAGGGCTCTGTTGCTGACAAGAGGGGATTGCAGCAGCTGGTGTTAGTGGAGTGAGCTGATAGTACATCCTCAGGAGAGAGACAGCTGCCCACTCCATGCATGAGGAGCAGCATGCATGCCCAGGAAGAGTTTTGTGTAATTCCAGAAGCAAATATTTAGAAGGACCAGACCTTACCTTCCCTGCCCTGCCAGCCCTCCCACCAGTTCAGACCAGTTCCACCCCTGACTCTCCCAGGGCAGTGTCTTTCCTGTCCCCCTGGCCTCGCCTGCCTTGGGATTGCAATCACTGACTTCTCCCACTTCTTGTTTTGGAAATATTTTTAGAAACCTCTTGTTAGCATAAGCAAAGCTGTGCCTCTCCACAGCCTTTCAAGGCTGAATCTACTTGTAATGTGCTACTCATCATTCTTAAACACATAATTCTCAAACAGCCAAGGGCAGGAGGCAGAGGCTAATTCCCTATAACCTTACCCTTGCTCAGCACTTCCAGCTGAAGGACCTACACTTGCCAAACCTACCTGTTTTCTGTCCTTTAGTGGTGCCATCCTTACTCCAGTCTGCAAAGATAATACCAAAGACCCTCTTTGCTCTTTAAGACAAAGACCAGACAAAATGCATTGGGTACTAGGATGGACAAGAATGGTGATATTGTTTTTAGTTCTGGCAACTAAGTCCAGCTCTCAGGAAATAAACTAACGGTTGTGCAAGCCTCATGCTCTTCAAGCTTGCTCTAAAATACATTGACTTCCCCTCTGACTCTTCACGAATGTGCAAATTCTTATGTATATCTCAGGCTCTTCTGTGTGATTCTGGCCCCTTGGGTCTGGAAGGTTGTATGTACCCATAATATGCACAGGCAGTCAGAGATACATATTTTTTTAAATATGATGCCAGTTTGAGCTTTGCTGTGACTTCTCTACAGACTGCAACAAATGGTGTGGCAAATCCAGAGCATCTTTGCTGAGTGGTTTATACAGCCTGCCTGATCTGATGCATGCAAACATCTTTCCCCTTGTTAGAGAAGAAAAAAGAGCAATGCCATAATTCTCAAAAAGTATCACAAAACAAAAAATTGTTTCAGAATCAGAATTTTCTATCTAATTAAAAAAGGCTGATGGGCACATGGCATGAGTCATTGTTTCATGTCTCAGGAGATGTCTCCAAATGCTATCTAGGAGACCAGGCTGGGAAAGAAGCACTTTGAATTTTGAATTTTACGTGTGCTGCTTTCCAAAAGAAAATCTGGTTCTGCAATATCTGCAGTATCTGAGAAATCTGATATGTATCAGATTAAAAATAAGCCACCAATCAGAGCAGACTGGAAAGATTTAGAGAAATTCCCGTGGAAAGACAGGAAAATAAAATATATTCTGTTAAAACCTTAAGGTTTCAATAGAAGCTTGATAAATCTCAACAAAATTCTTGAAATGACAAAGACACATTTTGATTCATTTGGATTTTTTTTTAAAAAAACTCTGTTTTTCAATTAGGTAAAATAAAAATATGCAGAAGTTTCATTTAGCACATAGGTGTCCTTTTGTAACTGTGCAAATATCTGGGCAATTTATCAGTCCCCGGACTCAACCCTATGTGTCCCACCATATTTGGCATTCAGAAAAGTGCCCATTTGACTCGTGTCAACACCCTGGTGTAAACCTTTGAACAGCCTAGGGGCTAAATGGGTGCAGTCTGGAGAAGAGATAGTGGACCATGAGAGAGGAGACCAACAGAGAAAGTCTCCTGAGTCTCCTCCATGATGTCAAGAGTGCACTGCCAGGCATCTCTGCATTCTCCTTCCCCGTGGTAGGAGAGGTGAGGAGAAGCCCCAAGGACAATCACTTTCTCTCCAGGTAACTGTAATTGCCTCTGTACACACTGCTTTTGAAAGATGTACATACTTTTTACCCTCATGCCATGGTCCAGACCTGTATTTTTTGAACAACAAGGGTGTATAATTTTAAGAAAGAAAATGCTCAAAATCCACCCACCCCAGCAGCAATACATGATGCAAACTACAGCTGTTGTTGCTTTCATGAAATATTCAATGTCTAAACCTTGAAGCCTTCTTCTGGTGGAACACTGAGAAGCTCTTGTCAAAACATCTACCTTAATTAGCTTTTGTGAATTAAATACATACTAACGGGTTTATATAAACTGGGTAGCGTAGCCTTCTAATACACATCCATGAGTCTCAAATTAAACGTGGTCTCAAATAAATATTAACAATCTCCATGGTGTGATTATGGCCCTGATTCGTAAACAGCCCCACAGCTTAATTAGAGTTCTGTGCACTTCAAAGTGTAAGCTTATCTGGCTGTTTCTGAACTACTGTCTCACTATCACTGTGTGCTCCAAGAATAATAAATAAACCAACACGGGAATGCAGAAAGCATTCCTAATCACAGCCATAAATACAAAATAATAATTAACTGAATAACATGAAAGAAGATGTGCTTCCAGTTTCATTTGCACATAGTTTCATTTTAACCTGTTTTTAATGTAACTGGTTATAAATTATTCTTACATTATTAAAAAAAAAAACCAAAACAACAAAACACAAGTTCTGCCCCTGCAGAACTGAAATACTGCATATTGAAGAAAAAAAAAAGAGACATTAGTGCTGGTGCCATAGTTTAAAATTCAAATGAGAAAGGAAGTGTTAAAGCTTCATTCTGTTTAGCCATATGTGAGGCACCTGCTTAGAGAAGTTTATGGGAGTATTAATCCATGGGAGTGTCCAAACACTTCCAAATATCTAAACTTGAGCAACAGAACTTTCTTGGTTATAAAATAGTTGATGGCAATAAGCTGTGAACTGAGATTAGTTTTTAGCATTAGCCATGTGTTATGCTTCACCACAGCAAGAGTATTAAACAGCATTGTTTCTCCTTCCTTCAGTGACCCGACAGGCAAATTGCCCATACATAGCCTTTTGTTAGCTGAGTAATACATTACAACTTCACTGGTTCCATCACTGGAATTAGGGCAGGATGAATAAAATTTTGTAGAATAAAAGGCATGGCAGAATGTACTTCTCTCTTTCCAGTGGAAATGAAAATTAGGCTGTATGTGAAATTGCAGTAATAGAAAAGTGCAAAATCCATAAAAAAATCCCCAAACCCCAAAGCAAAACAAACAGCCCAACACTTCCAAAAAAAAACCCCAACTCACTATTGTTACTCTCTATTCAAAATCTTCTCTACAATCTTTTTTCATAACTGGAAATTTTCCTTCCCTCTCTTCTGTTTTTTCTCTTTTCCACTCTCTCTGTCCCTCCTGGTCATACTGAGATGGTGTTTACCTGATCATACTAAGATGGTAAGTTCCTTCAATTACAGGTCTTCCTCTTCAGAGATCTCTCATACAAAATGGCACAATAAGACATCAAAGAAATAAAGCCTTTGAGCTTGTCTACAGTGACCTATACGAACAGTGATTGTGAATAGAGCAGATTTGACTCAGTGAGTTCTATATAATCTAATGGTGGCAGACTGGTGTCTGTGTACAGAGCAGGGAGCAGAATGGGACAGTGAGGAATGTTATGTGAGCTGGACTCACCAAAGTCAGAGGGTGAGCAGGGAGATAATTCAGAGTACAGAGATCAGTCTGAACAGAGAGATCAAAGAGCGGCAAGAAATTTTAAATCAAAGAGAAAGTCCCAGGGCTTGCAGGGAAAGATGGAAAATGCTTACTCCTGAGAAGATTTACTGAGATTTAGGCATCTCATGTAAGTCATCTTCAATTATCACTGCCCTGTGTAATGTGTGTTTTATTAAGTGATGCAAAGAGGCAGAGCTGTCTTCTTGCCATCTCATCCCTGCTGTGCCACTGCAGCACTGTGAAACACCATCTCTACAGAAGGTTTGTTACTGTGAAGACAAGCAGGATGTAATAACCATCCCTGACTTTCTGGTTTGGGGCCTCATTGGTAGAGAAAACAGCAGAAAATCTGGAATTTTCATGGGGAGGAATGACATAGAAAGTAGGATCCAAACTGAATCTAAACTTTTGAATAGGTATTGGACTAAACCTTCAATAGATTTCAAGATTTCACTAATTAAGGCACTGCTGGACAGTTTGTTAATGCTAACTTCTCCTTGTGTCATTGTTTTGTGCAAATGTTCATTTACATAGTTAAATTTGGGATTTATTTTTAAAGCTGTTTAACTTCCTCAGACTCCCAGTTTCTGTTTGAGGTATTCACCACGCTTTAACTCTTTGTCCTGGAGTTGTTTGTGGCATGACTTCTTTGAGGTGCTTTATCTGTGTATTCATATTATATCCAGATTTTTGGGAAATGAATGAGAGGATATGTTATTTTCCTGACATTGAGAAATTCTAGGAAGTTATCCCTAAATACGTGATAGTGATTTGCTCTTTTGTAGACATAATCAATTTTCATCTGTCTGGAAGTTCATTTGTTATAGCCATTAGCCAAGCCTCTGAGAAATTCTATTTCACAGCAGTTCTGCAACCTTGGATATTAGTGACCAACAGCTCAGAAGATATTTTCTCTTCTGGGTTATCTACAGCCTGGGAAGTATTTGCAGACCTAGCTCCAGGCTGCTGCCAGCCCTGAAAGATGAATGAGAGAACCTATCTCTCCCAGGCTTTTACTCATCCCACCTTCATCTCACAGAAGGGTGGAAAAGGGTTGGTCCCTCATGAAATGTGAATACAGAATGAGGAAGTTGTGCTAGTGTCGAGAGGGAGATGGGTACACAGTGCTTTGTGGAGAGACAATAACTCAGGGAAAGAGGCAAGGGGAGGAGAGTGCAAGTCTATCTGTAATCTACTGAAGTTTTAATTGCATGCTTCCGTTTGGGAATTAAAATTCAGCCACTACATAGCTAGTGAGAACTTTCTTTGAGTTCTGCTCTGATGGAAATAAACATAATTTCAAACAATTGGCTTCTCTGCACTGAACAGATATTTTTTTCAGAACATTGGTTACAATTAGATTACTTTTTCTAAAAAAAAAAAAAAAAAAAAAAAAAAAATCAAAAAGCAAACCCATGCTTTTTCCAAGTGTTTAATGCAATTTTGTGGGATGTCTTTCTTCTGGGGTTTGTTAATTGAACTGAAGTCTTGCTGACTCCAAGTTCCAATGCCTAATCTTTAAAAGATAAAGAATCTAATATTTTGCTTTACCTTTTCTACCTTTAATGTATCACAGATGCAAGTTGAAGCTTTATGGGCACTGTGTCAAATATAATTATCTGGAAGATTAAAGTAATCATCATCTTAACTGAAACATACATTCTGTTTTCCATAATAAAGTCTTTGTGAATACTGAATGTACACAGCATACTGTAAAAAATAAAAAAGAAACCTAAAACTCTAGCTAAAATTATTATTAGATGTTAATGTTTCATATTTGCTCTATGAAGTTAGCAACATGGTTAAATGAGGTTTTAATAAGACACTCTGGTTTGCTATTCTAGGAACTGGATTTCTCCTTATCTTTACCTAATTTATTTCACAGCTAGTCATCCAAAATTGCTTCTGTATGAAATTTGCTGTTCCTGCTGGCATCTGTTTTCAGCCATGACATATCTGCCCTCTGGAGTCCTACTGCAATGTGTGGAAAATCTTCACTTAGAGTTCAGGTTATGACACTTGTATTTGAAGGCTGGCTGTGGAAAAAATAGAGAGCTTGGACTAGATGGTTTGGGGAAAGGGACGTTGACAGGATTAAGCAGTATTTAGCTTTAGGTACTGAGACTAGCTACTGGCTGCCAAGTTCCCCTAAACTATTTTAGTAGGTAATTTTATTAGTATATGTTTAGCAAATTACACATTCTCAAAAACAAGGTGAAAATGTGAACCTTGTGTTTGTAGGGCTGGCAGCCCAATCTGTATCTTGCTATATCTGACCTAATATTTTTCTATTGTCAAGTAATTTTGAAAATAGACATATATGATGGCATCCCCATATGATGAAAATTATCTGGTCATCTCTTCTTCAGTCTGAACATAGTTTTGTAATTTCTTGTTAAAAAGGTATCTAGATGATGAAGTGGGTTACATAGGAGAACCTAAAATTCTATTTACCTTCTGTAACTTAAAGTTTTTAGAGACATCATTACAATAGTGAATTCATGCAGCTCTTAAATAAAATAAGAAATATGAGTCTTGTACTCAGGTTCAGTGAACGATATTAATGACTCTGAAATAATCCAAATTAGGCCTTGAAAAACTGTATTTAAAATAGCAGCTGCAACACATACATGGAAAAGCTACTCACAAATCTTGATGTGGACTAGAATCAAGTAAGTACAAGTGTTTTTTAAGTGCTTCATAGCAGAAGGGGGAAGGGAAGCAATGAAAGACCTGGTGAAATATAAGAGAAGTTACTTCATATTTATGAGTAGATGATGTAGAAATTCCTTGGAAAAATGTGGTATTTGGAAGAAGGGAATAAAACACTCCCAAAGAAGTTGAGGAAGAAAACAGACAAGAAAACAAGGCTTACACCTGAAACTGATAGGTTAAACTAATATTTTAAAGGCATATTTATTAAAAATAATGTATTGCACTAATGGTGAAAAGATAATGGCAAATGTTTGACAGAGAAGTGTGGTAAAATATATGTAATTTCTTCTTTATTGTTTCTGAAGTTTTCATCATTATTTTTTATGCATCTATATTATAAAAAATAACTATTATTTAATTTCTCAGTATTTCCATAAAGAACAACAAGACATACTGTGTTTGGGACAAATGAATTGCTTCTCAAATGCAGCATGTAGTTTTAGTCTCTCCAGTACCACAAAGACGTCAACAAGTTTTGACGGAATTCAGATAAGAGCAACAAAAATTATTAAGGGGCTAGAGAGTTTGATTTACAAGAAAAGATGAAAACCTCTTCTGCTCAGCCAAGTGATAGCTAATAATGCAAGGGAAAAGTAATGATAAAAGCCAAGAAGTATTTAAAGCATGAGCACATCAAGGAAAGTGTGGACATGTTTTAAGGTGGTAGAAGGTTTCAAAACACTGACTTGGTATTGGGGAGAGTATTGTGTTTGTGTATGTTTTTCCTCCAAACTAAGGCTAATTAATCTGTGGAGCTTATGTACGGACAAAAAAATATGTGTGTACAAAGGAAGAGACCCTGTGCAAATGTAAAACAGAATGACGCATCTATCAGCTGGGGTGCAAGTCTTCGATGTAGTGTAAATTTAAACATAGGAGTTAGAAAGATCAAAACTGAAAAAAAAAAAGATTTAGTATGACAAAGGAGAAGAATATAATATTAGAGGAAGCCTATATCAGTACCACAGTGCATAACTTCTTTAGAAAGAACCTCTGCTGAAAGTAGGTTTGCTTTGCTCAGAAAGTTTTGTAGTTCCTTGACAACCTGCTACCCCTTCCCTGTGAAAAATGAAAATTTTATTCAGACATAAAATTTGTCATATCAAAACTTCACTCATAACTGAACGTTTAATTAATTTTTGGATTTTTTTTTCATGGTTTAAATCAGCTCAGCTCTGTTTGCTGACACTGGCTACTTTCTGAAGGCATTTAGAATAAGTGTGTGCTTAGGAGACGTTTAAAAGATATCCAGGAGATTTTTTTGAATGTCATTGGTGTTCTATAACACTTTATGCATAATGAATCAAAATAAGGAGAAACATTAAAATTCTTCAGGAGATGCAACGAAATGATGGCATGTTTAAATGTCAAAACTTAGATGTTGCTAATTTTTTTTCAATCCAAACTTATTATCCTTTAGTCAAGTACTAGAAAAATTGTGTATGGAGGTATTAAATATTTCTTTACATTCAATGAAAACTCCCACAACAAGTTCTAGGAGAAAATGTTTTTGTACAACAAGCAAGTATACCCTTCTACTCTTGATGTACTTTTCATAAAAGACTGACTACAGACAGTTTGAAATTTGAAGTGAGCAGCTGTCAGTGTGCTGGTAAATATTTTGCGCTTGGATAACTGCCTATAAAAGTCAGGAATAAAACAAATATATTTCAAAAGGTCAAGACTTTAATCTAAACTGTATATCAAAATGCATAAGAAAAACCAAAGGGGCATCTAAACTCCAGGTTTTAATATATGTCCTTCAATATTAAACTTTGCGAAGCTCTGTCCCTATCAAGTCATGATGGCTCTGCATTTCAGTTAATAGGACTAGATTCAGTTACTAATTAACCTCATTACAACCAATTAACCTAGCTATTTGATGATGAAACCCTCCTCCTCTATGTAAGAACTGTAAGATTTCAGCATCTGGACAACGAAATTATTAAAAAAATAAATTCTAGCACCTAGGATTAATAAAAATGTATCATTTAGAATACATTTCAAGAAAGTTTTTAAATACATCCTTGACAGATACTGGAAATTATTTTAGATCAGAGATAAATTAGATTTTAGATTTTGGCCTTCAAAGTTAAAACACCTTTTATTAGTCTTCATCTAGAGGAATGATGCCATTTTTAAGGCTTACCATGCCTTGGAGATGAGAAGACTGCAGAAAAAGTGTTTTCACTCTAATTTCAACCGAAGACCTTCATATGTACATTGCCCATCTGTGCCCATGCAATTTGTACAATGTTTTCAGTAAAGTACTACTGATCATCAACCAAAACAAAGTGTCGTAGTTACCTATGACATATTAAACATGTAGAGCTCACCAAAATCCACTGCATATTTTGAACCTCAGTAGATATGGTTTTTCTCTCTAAGAGGCAATACAAAGTAGATGTAAATATATCCAAAAGAAATATTTTCTATTTGACCAAGGAAGTTTAGATTGTATCAATTTTTTCAAAACATTTTAATTTCTTCTATAAATGCCTTGCTCACTTGTCAGATCTAACTTCATGCTAGTTGCAAAACTTCACAATATGTTGAAGGTTAGATGTTTCCATACCCTTTTATGGAAAAACGGACTTCATCACATTGTTGTGCATGGCTTGTAAAGACATGAATGAATCCATGGAACTTAGGAAAGGTCATGCAAACCTTTGCAATTACTATATTTATTTTATCAATGACAACCCTATGAAAGGAGCTCTCAGAAAAATAAAGAGAGACCAGCTGTTAACTCCTAACATCTACCAAGCAAGTAAGCTCAAAAAAGGCCAGGTAAGTGTGGGGCTGAAGCTTGAAACAAAGAACTGAGCTGTGCATTAACAGCAAGCACATGCTGACCTTAGGTCCACTCTGCTCCTCCTTGCCCAAGAACCCATGTGCTGAATTTGTGTTGGGCAAAAAATTCTGACTTACTCTGAAACAGTGTCTAGTGTTACTGTAAACACACACTGCTTTTACAGTTCCCAGCAGAGCACTCTCTGCACCAAGGTTACATGATCTTTATATGCCTGAAAGGTAATAAAAGATGTTAACGGTGGGGACCTCTGTTAGGAGTGGTAGCCCTTAGCAAGGAGAGGAAGGACTAGAGCATGGCAATATATCAACAGTCTATGTAAAGACATGGTTTGACTGTGAATGTGTGGCATAAATTTGGAAATGCCAAAGGATTGACAGAAAAATCAGTTCAGCTGAAACAGATTAGGGGACCGATGCAATGGGCACTGTACACATTGGAGCATCACAAAAGGCAGTGGAACAGAGGCAAGTCACATATTGCAAGAGTCCAGATGAGAATGTCTGTGCAGCTCCTACAGGCCAGCACAGCAAACACGAGGGTAGAAGGGGAAATGTTTAGTCTGTAAAAGACAGTCTGTAACAGTCTCAAATTTCTGAAGGGACTGCATAGTTTCTATTAAATAATAGAGGCTGTTGTACTATCATTTGAATGGCTGTGTAGCCACATAGTCCTAATTCTTGGTCAGTTAGAATTGTGTATTTTAGTATTTAAATACATTTTCTATATCAAATTCTCTATGTCACTCAGTCTTGTGCAGCCTCTTTAAGGCACTTATTTCCCAAGACACTAGCAGCAGAAGGCTGCTACAAGTAATATTTCAAATTCTTCAAAGTCTTTTTGCCTGTGTCCCTTATTGCACCAAACTGTCCTCTCATATGGTACTGGGGCAACTGTTGGCACAGCTCACTGAAAGTCAGCTCATTAAAACAACACAGGGTAAAAAATAGACCTAATATGAATAATTTCAATGATCCAGTTTACAGCAAATGGTTGAATTCCTGAACTTAGAAGGCAGTGAAATAAAGTTGGGGATGCAACACTGTGACTCACCTTCAAAACAAAGCTCTCTTTCAGGTGGTTACAACTTTCAATCTATTTGTGCTAAGATGAATCACAGTCTGGCCCACTGAATACATGAAGAGGGATATATATATTTTGCAAACATAGCAGATTAATGTGTAATGAAACCCAGGAATTATTGCTTGCACTGTAAGCCAGCCAATAAATTCCATTTAAAAACTGACAGCATGCATTTGAACATAAATCCACATTGAGATATGTAGCTAAACAATTATGAGAGCTTTTAGGGATTCACATGCCTATCTCAACATTTCAGGTAGAAAGACTTCCTAGGGGTGACTGAACATACTACAGCTGATTGCTGTAAGAGATGAAAAATGAAGTATAGACACTGCAAGAATGTGGAGAAAAGTATCCAACTCCCCTTGAAGAGCTGCATATTCTCCAATTGGTAAGCTATTCCATATGAAATATGAGATAATTAAGAGTGCTCACCTGGTTGCATGTTGAATGAACAATCTAAAAGAACCATGAAAAAATGCATACAGGAAAGGTAGACAAGGGATACAAGACATACACTTTATGAGAATCAGTAGACTCTCTTGGCTGCTATATATGCTAACAGAGGAATGTGCTTGTGAGCCTTTGTAGGTGCTACTGAATGAGGAAGTTTCATTCCAGGCTCTGGTTCAGACTCTAAGAATGCTTTCTGGTCAGCTCTTGCTGGGTAGAGAGTTTATGACAAATAGCCCCAGGGGAAATAGATTTCTTTCCTAGCTGTGAGGAAAAGGCTTGAAGGAATGGAAACTTATCGAAGAGAAACTATGAATGAAATGAATTGTTGAATAGGTGTCAAGAAAACTTCAGCAGTAGATAGTAGAGACAAACTTAGTTTGACAGTTTATCATAGACTGAGTCATTGCTTTCTCATGATTGCGCTCGTGAATATGAAAATGCTCTGAAAAATGAGCTGGAAAGATTCCCCTATTCAAGTGACACAACATGACCTACAATAAGATCCTAAGCTATTCAAGATGACTGGAGTTAAGCCAGAAGTATAGATCACAAAAGTAAGGAAAGTCATTCAAGAAAAAGAATGCTGGGTTTGTTATTTTTGTTTCAGTGTAAGCTAACTAAAAAGAATATTATTAAAAAATACCCGACACATTATGCAAAATTGGTTGGTTCACTTAAAAACTTTAGCTATCCTAGAAGAATTAACTGTCCCTTAGAATGAAGTCAGAGGTCTGGCAAACTAGTTAGGGTCAGCTTTGGAACAGGAGGCTGGAAACAGCACAGGCCTTGCTTGGGAAAATCCATCAGGAGATGTTTGGGATAAGGCAGTGAAGACAGAATGGCTTGGACAGGAGCATATAGTTGAAGGGCCTGTGGGCTGGAGTCCAGCTCAATTGGACTGTTGAAAGCGGGAATGAAGTCCCAATTTTTTATGAAATTCATTTGAGTTTTAATCCAAAAAGTCCCATAATGTCCAGAATAAATTAAAAGGGTACATAGAAAATGTAACCAAGTCTCAATAAAAATGAATCAGTGACCTACAAGGTTTAGCACATTCCTCCATGAATTCATACTGCTCTCAACATGAAGCACTGCAGCCTAAGCTGCAGAGTGGTGCGTACCCTTTCCAGGTTAGATGTGAAAAGATTTGCTGATTTTGGACTGCAAGTTAGGCACTGTGTTTCTCTCAACAGATCCAGAGCAGGCAAAATAGGAAACAAAAAATACTGTATTGCACTTTCAAAGTCAGTTAAGGATAATCATATATTACAGAAATGATGATAGTTTAATCATAATGGTATATCTATTTTCTAACATCATTGAAGAGCAGAAATATGCCTCTTTGATTTTCTTACTATAATCTATTTGGATGCTCTTCAAGAATAAACCTTAATTTAAATTTTGGTAGCTTTTAAATTTCAGTTTGATGATAAGTGCTCCTCTGAAATTATTTTATTCCTCAGTTACAGTTATATAGGATCAGCTGATGGTCTCTGTGCTAACATAGGGATATTTCTAATGTCTGGGAATATAAATTAGCTTTTTTTTTTTTTGGTCAAGGTAACTTGCTCCAAAATTTTTACTATTTCTAGCCCAAACCAGAGAACATAGCACAATTTACTTGTTTCTTTTAGGACTGTTCCATGAATGGGTGAGTGTCTAATTGCTGCAGGCTCAGGAAAGTAATGTGCTTTAGAGCTCACTTGACAGTCACTTGACTGAATCAGTGAAATCTGCTTCTTATCATTGAGATCTGCTGTTCAAAGGTCCATTAGAAATAAAAGCAAATTCGTCCTGACTCCTGCTGTGTGAGGACATTGGTAAGGCAATGCTTACTCAATGTTGATAGGGTCAGGATGTTAAAAGTGGGGTGGTTTTCTACTGAACTAATGTGGAGCCCTGTACCTGAGCTTCTTTATTCTCTGTCACACACATGTAAGGCTTACTCAAGTTTCATCAATTTGCTGTTAGGTTGCTGATAGAGTGAGCATTCATGCAGATAACAATTTTCATGCAGGCTATAATTATGGCTACAGTGACTTCCACTTACCCTTTCTAATAAGTCAGCATGATTTGGGAGTGATAGATGAGTAGCAAGTGCTAAGCACAGCTCAGCATGACTGCCCATTCCAAAGGTTTGTCTCAGAGGAAGGGGAGTGTTGGAGCAGCAATCTCTGGTACAAAAAGCTGCTCTACAGGGAGCATGATCTGGGACAGCTGCTAATGCCTGCCAGCACACTGTCAGCCACACCTTTCTCTACAGTTATGCCAGAGATTACCTTGCCCTGACATTTAGGGAAGCGGCTGAAAGTCATTTTTGCCCCACTTTCCAGGTACTTGTAACAGAACAGCAGTATAGCTAATAGCTCAGTGTTTTTTCTTTTTTTTTCCCCCTCCTGAACTACTAACTATTGCATGATAGGTAAACAATTAAAAGGCAAAAGTGCAGTTATCAGATCCAGTTGTCTGTAAACAAAAAAAAAATAATTTCCTAAATCTCCTTTGTAGTAAAAGTTCAAACATAAAACCTTGAAGACAGTTTGTCAGAAGGAGGGGAAGTGAAGAGAAGAGGTAGGTGAAAGCAGTGGTTCAAATTCTTATGCTAGAATCTCACTGAGGTGTATTTTCCATGCATTACAAGAGACTAAAGATCTTTCCAATGAGAGGAGGATTTGCTCATACATTCTTATTTGAATCCTCTAAGCAAGGACTAAACCTGGAGAAGTCTGTGGTAGACAAAGGATGTCAAAATGAATTAATCTCTTTGACCTTTTTGATCAAGACCACTCAATGACAGACAGTAAGTGTGAATCTCCTACCACTGCTGGTTTCAAACACTTCCTGGATCTTATCTTCCAAGCATCCGTGGGTCTTTTCTAGAAAACTACCAGATGACATGGGCCAAAACTAGAGCAGGGAGCATAATAACTAAAGAAATGGGATAACTCTATGCCAGTACTTGAGTCTTTGTCTTGTTTAATTTACTTTTTCAAATGCTGCTGTGTGACTGTGTTCTTGAAACAGGTGGCCTTTAAAACTTGGTGACTGATTGCTGGATGTGTGCATTCCAAGTTATTTTTTTTATTTAGCCCATACCTTCTTCTGACAATACATATGAAACAAACCTTTGTGACTCAGCCCACAGCTCCTTTAAGAGGGAAAAAAATCCCAGTTTTGGAAGTACTTTGGTTGTGCTACTTTGTTTCTGTCATAATTATATTTCTACACCTATCTTCTGGATTTCTAAAGAGAGAGGCAAAAAGTACTTGTAAGCAATTGTGTAGCACTATATCAGAAACAACCAGAAGGCAATAGAGGAGGCAATTATTTTCTGGTTGTCTGCACTGTGTGCATTTGGCCAATATTTAATTCAGATTTTAAGCAGCACTGCTTGTGAATGGTTCATGGCAAATAGGGGATTTTGGTGCTGGAGTGTGTCTAAAGTTCTATTTGCTAAGAGCAGCTACAAGTCTACAATAACAAAAAATTTACTCCTCTTTTACCTTTGACAATTTCAATTATTGATCTCACTTCAATCTGTTAAAATTGTCCATACTGCAGCATAGTACAAAGATACATTGTCCTTTTTTTTTTTTTTTTTTTTTTTAAAGTTGCTTTATTTTTGAGGATTTATTTTGCTTTGTTTAGGGAAACAGGTAAGGAAGCTTAAATAACATATCTCAGGAAATGAAATTATCACTATATCTTTAGGTGAATTGGAATGCTCTTCCATTGGAATTGGACTGCTGCTCTGGGAGAGGTTCAAGTTAGAGTCATGGGAACTGGTGAACAAAGCAGCAAAAAGCATGAAACCCCAACACAGATGAAGCAAAGATTTTCCAGATGTGGATTTTTTTCTATGGATTAGTAGAGTTAGCTTAACTTAAGCTATAATGATTATTTTGAGGGAAAAAAAAAAAAAAAGCATGGCTCATTTCTTATCTCTCAGTCTTTTAATATAAATACATGCAATTTACTTTGCTGAAGTTTTTTATCTAGATTTGCTTTATGAAAAGATGCCTGTTTCTTATTTGTCTTAGTTTGTCTAATGTGTAATACATTGCCTCTCTGGAAATGCCTTTGAAATGTATTGCAAAAGTTAATACATGTATTGGAAACATACTTGGTTAGTTTTCCAATGTCCATTTCCTCATTAAAGACAAAATGATGCCAAGTTATGATTACAACTGTAATATATATATATATACACACACACCTTTACAGTTTATAATATGGTCTTCGGTTATGCTTGTGTTTTTTATATTCTTATAAGATGCACTCATATTTTTTCTCTTTTCTATTTTTTAAACTGAAGAATTGCATTGACTTACTTGATTCTGATCATTGATTGGTTTTCTGCAAATTTTAAGATCCCTCTAGCTTTTGCTAGAAAGTTTCCTAACATGTAGAAGTCTTTTGCTGTTGCTGTATAAGTTATATAGGATTCTTAATTTGATGATTGATAATTGGTACTGTTTCCTGGGGAAAAATCATGACTTTTACAAAAGAGAAAAAGAAAAGAAACACCCATGCAAGAAAAGTATATTCAGTGTACATATTAGGACTGAATATTCAATGTACTTTTACTGCAAAATACCAGTTTTGACCCATTAAAATAGAACTCAATATTTAGAGAATGTACTGCATTACTAATTTGGCATTCTAGGCAAGTTTTGATTTGGTATATGGAAGGTAATGATTTGGGTAAGTCCTGCAAAAGTCATTGGTAAGAACTTTTATTAATTTTATTGAAGAAAAGGCTATACTAATTAATTTCTCTGTTACTAGTTTATCTAGTCTTTTTCAAACCTCTGCACAACTTTAGCATCTGCAATCTACTGAGGTGAGGAGCTCCACAGCTCAGCTCTAGATTACCTCCCCATGTTTGTTTTGAATCTGTCACCTCTATTTGATGTCCTCTCATTCTTTTACAGTAAGAGACAAGCAATTGCACAAAGAAGTCAAATGTTTATCAACACAGAATGATAAAACACGGACAGCTATGGAACTGGGAGTTAAAAAAAAAGATGAGGTGCAAAAACTAACTGTTGAAAGGAATAGCAGGTATTAAATCTGTGACTGAAAAAGCCAGTTCCACTTCCAAGCTAGGAGAAGAAAATCCTGCTCTATCTAGTTTGCCAGGAACAGTGTCTTCTACATCATCCATTGTTATTGTCTGTTCCTGCAACAGCTCATTGAATGGCTGCTAAAAGACATTTTTCCTACAAATGCTAGGCTGGATCCATGGTTCAAAACACAGGGCCAGTCCTAAGGGTGTTCTGTATAGAAAGCACTAGTCTGAGATCTTCTAAAAGGGGGAAAGAAATTTTAGGAAAACGATATAGTTTTCATTTTCCAGTTAAAAATTCACTGACAATGATGAATTTATACCTGATAAAACTGATTAACCTGATACACATGTTAAAGTGGTATATGGGTTACAAATGTGGAGCAGACTTGCTGAAGGCACACTTGTGCTGACAAAAAATGTCATCCCACTCAAAGAGTTACTGTGAGCCATACCACCAAAACAAAGCCTTGGAATTCTCTGAGCATTCTGTAGCTTCATCCCTGCTTTGAGAGCCTCCCACAGTAACTACATGAGAAAAATCTTTCTGGTGTATGGATGGGTTGTTCTGTAAACAGTATCCTGTGTTAACCAGTTGATAGATGAATTCTTGACTAAAGTCTCAGTCTTTCTTTTTCTTCCTTGCAGTTTGAAAACACATTCCAGGACAACACTGTAAATTAGACACCTGCCTAGAGGATGTTGTGGTTTATTTCATTATTTTCCTCGCCTTTTAACAGATATTTCAATTGCTCTTCTCTAATTTCAAGCCTGTATTTTGATATGTATTAAAATCCATGGTTACTTTCCTCTTTGCCTTTCAATTCTGTTCATAGGCATCTACTGAGATATACCTGGCTAACACTCTGAAATTGATTACCAAATATTTCCTCTTCTTTTAGGCCAACGTACAGCAGCAGGTTCAACTCAATCCAGAATAGACTAGGATTTAAGTTAATGACGTACCAAATGAATTAAAGAGAATATTCACACGGAGAAACTTTCAGAGAAATCATTTTAGACTGGGATGTAGCACATCTCTACTTCGAAGCTTAGTTCAAACTCATGTGACTACAATGATTCTCTGTAGGAATAACTCCTTGCAGATTTATAGTTTAGAGACCATTAGGCAGTTTTGTCTATCAATAAACTTTGTTTTCAGGTACTTCTTTATTTGTAATGCTTATAAATTAAGCAACCATTTCAAGTAGTTATCTGATTCTTTCCTAAAATGTCACTAAGGGGAAATTCAGGAACAGTCAAAATTAACAGAGAGGTAGATTGACAGAGGTAATAAAGCGTGAGGCAAGTGACTGAATTTGCATATAAGAACAGTACACTGGTGCATTTTAAAGACCATGGGCATCTACCACATGTTAGAGAATCAGCATTTGATTCAATTGCCATTTCCTGATATGTGCAAAAGCAATCTAATTTTACAAGAGTATTTGGAGAGAAGATTTGAGAAGATTTAAACTTGATGACTAGATACCACAAGTTTATTAAAATCTTCAGGATGATGAAAATCACTCTTTGTCAGTGTAGTTGGTATCTTCCAGTTTATAGACAATAAAAGGTCTACTTCCTCAGGCTGAACACACTAATTCTCTCAAGCACGACTTGCTATAGCAGAAGATATTCAGAGCACAGGTTGACATTTCCATCAAGGAAAATAAAAAACCCCAGTCTGAGCCACCTGTGACACTGCAGTTACATCCAGACCTATCATTGTCCTGCCAAGGATGGTTCTGCATCAGGAGGACACTTTGCCTCCAGGTGTGTCTAATCCAAAATGTGCTCTTGGGTGTCTGTCACCTGAGTTTCCAGCATGTCCTTAGACAAATGTAAATCATCATGTTGCAGAATCACAGATAAATAATCATGTCTTCTCATCAGACATCAAAGACCTCTCTCTTTTCCCTAAGAATTTTTGAATAGCAACTTTTTATTCTAGTAAAGTGAGCATGTAAGAACCCCAAGTGCATAAGCAACAAAAAACAAGCTCCAGTGATTTGGAATGGAAACCATTTCTTACCCTTCTGTTTTAACAGACGAAAAGGAGGTTATCTTGTCACACTTAATTTTAAGTACTCTAAGCTCTTCATATTAAACAATGCTTAAAATTGTTCAAGTTTTTTTTTGGTTCATCTTCAACAACTCTGAAACAATTCAGCAGTTCAAGTCTGATTTTCAAATATGACAAGAGGAGCATAATATATTCCAGATGTTTTGAATGTTGTCTAGGAACCCAAAGAAGCAAAGAAAAGCATCTTCATTTTTTCAGAAATGACTAGATATCATCATAATTTTGTGCCATGTCCAGACTTTACTGCCCAGAAGTAAGCTTGACAGGGAATTGGTGCAAAATTAGCAGGTGTCACAGAGAGCTTGTTTTTCATCTTCAGGTACCTAAATAGCTATTAAAATTTAGTCAAACGTTAATTTTAAAATTAGCTGTAGGCACCTCAGATTTTCAGAAGCTATTTCTGGACACTGAAAAAGGAAGACCATCACCTGATTTCCGAATCAACAATCACATCATTACTTTGGAAAACACGACCTGATGACTGCTTGGCAGTATCAATTAGGACCAAGTGAACTAGTTTATATTTAATTTGAATCAACACATATCTTTGCCATTAACTCAGTCTGAAGAAAATTAGCCTAGAAATAACTTGATTAATTGGTTATTAGCATTCTCTGTTACACTTGCTATAGCCAAAAAAGGGAAGAAAGAACAACTTGATCATGTGTGATTTGACTTAAAAGCTATTTTTGGTCAGGAACTACCTCTTTTAGAATGTTTCTGATGTCCAATTCAATAAGAGACTACAACGTGGCCTGGGTAATATAAAGGCTACCGAGTCACTGTGTAACTGATACACAACTTTACACTGACAAGCCACTTGATTAAAATTCATTATATGACACTAGCCAGAATATACTGAGCACCAGTTTACAGTCTGTTTGATGATACTCTAAAATCTGAACATATTATAATTACTTATAATGTAATACAAAATTGAACTGGCTGAAAGTAACAAATTTGTGGGTCTCCTGCTCTATTTTCTGTATTGACAACAAAGAGCACAATTTCCACAATATTTTTATTTGTAAGTTGGGATTTTACTGGGTGGATAAACAAATGATAAAAACTAGCTGGAGAGCAGCTCTATGGAAAAGGCCCTGGGGTGTTGGCAGACAGTGAGCTGTGCATGAGCCAGCAGTGTGCCCTGGCAGTAAAATGAGCGTGCATCAGCCTGGGATGGATCAATAAAAGCATGGCCTGTAGATGGAGGGAAGGGATTATCCCTCCCTATGCAGTGCTTGTGAGGTCACATCTGTAACAGTGAGTCCAGTTCCAGGATCCTCCCAATACAAGAAAGACATTGACAGAAGGGATGTGCAGGGGACAGCCACCAAGCGGGTCAGGGTCTGGATCACTTGTTCAGCCTGCAGAGATGGCATTTGGGGTCCTACCAGCAGCTCCCCAGCACTTCACAGTAGGGCAACAAGCAGATGGAGCTGGGCTTTTCATATTCTGCATGTGAGGAGGACAACAGAAGAGACAAGAGGCGTAAGCTGAAACCAGAAAGGACCAGGCTGAACATCAGGAAAATGTTTCCTTTGTGGAGAAAAGACGGCAGTGGAGCACGTACCCTACAGAGGTTGCACAGGCTCTGTTCTTGGAAGTGTTCAAAACTGGACTGGACAAAGACTTGAGCAATCTTTAAACTCAGGGCTGGCCTGCTTGAACAGAAAGGTGGAGAAAGAACCTCCAAAGAGAGTTATTCTTTGAATAACTCCATGAAGAGAGTTATTCTTTAACTGTATTTCACTAATAGGTGATGAAGTCTGTTATGAGATATGTTCTTACAATTTATCTGTGATGAAATATTATTAATAGCAAATATCTTTAAAATAATTCAATGCTAAAGCTTGGGGTTTTTTTTATAATCACATAATTTCTGTGATAAAAACACCTTGCATTAAATAGGTAGGCACATGTTGCCTTAGAAACACATTGGATTGAAAGATTTAGCATGATGGCTGGGAGTAGTAATCACTCAGCTTGTATTATATAAAGTTTTATTCCTATCAGAGAACTATCTTGATTTGAATAAGGTAATTTTATTACTTAAGAAAAGACATTAAAGTGGCAGAGAAATCAAAATTTGATTGCTCAGCACAGGAATATAAGGCACTTTGGCACAACTTGTCTCCTCTAAAATGAAAAATGACATTTGAATATTTATCAAAGAAATATTTAAAGTTGTTTCCACAATTAACAAAACCATTGAGAAACCTAGAAAGATAATATAACTACAAAAACCCTGAACTGTATGATAAAGTATATGTATGTATAATACAATGTAAAAATAATGGCCTATCCTTGTTACTAACCTGAAATAATTCAGTTAGGCTTTTTTATTTAAGCATTTAAAGATGTAAATAAATTAGATTATATTAAAGATATGAGCAAAATTAAGCTCCTTTGAAGATAAAACCAGCATATTTTGATTTAAGATGCTCTTCCAAAAAATGTAAGAACAGGTCCATACTAATGGCCCATACTTTCTCCACAAAGGAACTGGGGAAAGAAAATAGAAGCTGACTGAGGAATTTTATGCACAATAGGTTCTGCTAGTTCCCAGATACTGCAGATGTACTTAATCACTATAAAACTTCTTAAATGGAAATAGTTTCCATAAAGCACCTGTTTTCCTGTCCAGGCTGGAACCTGAAGTTTTGTGTCCTTCTGCAATGGTACACAGCCTTCTTATCACTGGCTCTCCTCAGAGCACATTCACACTATCTGGCCCTACCCTTCACTCTTTAAGACTAGCAAAAGTAATATACTAGAGGCAACCAAGAGAAGTCTTAGGTGTCATCCTGCTTCTAGTGCATTTAGCATGGTTTAAAGGGGACTTTTATATGAAAGCTGCAGTCCTAGGACCTCATGTTTCCTCTAAAACATAAAGAAAATTGCAACAGCACCTTTGGCTTCACACAGTGCTATGTGGATTTTAAAGTTTGTATGTTTATGTCCACATACCTACAGTGAATATGGTGTGACTTTTAAAAGTGAAGTCATTTATTCAGAAGAACAACTCTGCTAGTGTGTGGTTAATAAGCCACTAAAACTCAAATACCAAAAATCCTGACATCAGCTAATTTACTGCATTTAGAAAAAAATAAAGAAAACTAAACAACCAAAAATGATTAGGAATCTTAGCATGAAAGGTCAGCTTTCAGTATCTATTGGCATCATCATTCCTTCTGGTAATAAAATGAATAGCAGTGGAATAAAAATAGATCTATTAACATCTATTAGTGTTTGGCAGCCATCCATGCATTTTCTGGCAGAGCTTCTATAACTGTTTTTCAGTATGACAGATTGAACTATGAATGCTCACCTGACGTTATTTAGAAAACAAACACCAAATTTTATAGCTGTTGCAACACTGAAAATAAAAGATTACATAACTAGAAAGTGGTACTTCATACTAAGGTCTCACAAAAACTCTAGTAAGACTATTCTACTAAAATCAGATAAAACACTTGCTAAATGGAACAATTAATAATTCATTTTGCCCAGTTTATTCTACAATACTGGCTAGAGTTATTGTAAGGCAGCCAGAAAACTAGTAACGGTGCCAATTACCTTGTATTTCTCTCCAGTTTATGTGGAAATTGATATCTTGTAGCCAAATTGAATTTTTTAATGTTTGCTCTAGGTTCAAAACAACTTATATATGCATGAGCCCTTAATGACTTTATGAAAACAGAGCATCTAGTGAATACTGCTCTTAGAAAGAATTGCTTTCTCTGGATCTAGAATATGTTTGTAAAATCTAGTGAAGATTGTATTTTTTTTCCCTTTTGATTAGAGCTGCAGTTAAATAAAATGGAATGAAAAGACCTCTACCTAATGAGCCAAGCATTTGGTCTTTTATGTGCCTTGTTATATGATAGTGAACCTGTCGTACTGGATTTTCCAGGTCCTCCTGCTGTGAGTTCTCACAGACAGCCCGACCCACCTTGTCATCACTCCATCACCTCCTGTTCTGCAGCTCATCTCACCATGAGGCTGAGCACCAAGTGTCCTCTGCTGCCTGACACTGACAATTAGAGCCTGTGAGAGGAAAAGCCCTGCCATTAAGGTCTCTTCAATCACCTCTGTATTTGTCTTCCTTCTGAACCTGTACTTTATTAAATTGTGTCTTTGCCAGAAATCTAGAATAGATGCAGGATATTAAAAAAAAAAAGAAAAAAAAAGAGTTGTTCACTGCTAGGCCCATATTTTAATACTGACACTGGGCAGCTTTCAAGAACTGTGTGCTGGCCAGAGATCCACTGATACTGCTATTTTTTACTGTACTTCATGTTTTATCCTCTTGTTGACTTGCTGATCATCAAAATGCAGATGAGAAATGGGCTATCAAATCTCTTGCTCTACATATCATGGTCTGACACTTTTATTTGTGCTGAAGTAGATCTCTCTAACCTACTAGTTAGAGAGAATACTGAGATTTACCCAGAGGCTGTGCACTTTTTCCACGGTATATTTTTAAAGCACAAGGAATATTTTGATAGAATAATGAAAACTCAAAAGCATGTTCAATTGCTATTCTCACTTAAAAGAGCTCTTCTTTCAGAGCAGCAACTATTCTAAATGTATGCTCAAAAAACAAATTACCACAGGGCAGTTGTTTTATGCACAGAAAAAAATTATTTATTATAATGCTGAGCACTATGGACCAACGGTGTTAATATTTACTTAAAATTTGTTTAGGGCTAGACTAAACCTTCTGCCCTGTTTATTGATAGCACATAGCTCCATCACCTCAAGAGAAATAAGCTGTGCTAGTCTGTGACCAGACGTGGATATTTGCTCTACCTCTCCCACTGGCTTTGTTGTCGCAATGTTTCCAAGCCACAAGCAGAGTTCACTATTCCCTACAAATATTTGAGGATAAATTGGGAAAGCATGAAGCAGGTACACAAAGAGACTGAGGCAATAATTCTAATATTGGCTTAAAGTCATTTCACCTTTGTTTTGGGAACACTGCTCCAGAAACAGAAGTTAGCCCTGAATTAGGAAGCTCACAGTGGATTCATTGTACTGAATACTGGTGTCTGTGTCAGGAGCCATCTCGAGTGTACAGTTAGTGGAGAGTTAAACAACACCATTCATGAAGTCTCACATCAGTAAAACAGATGCTGATATGCAGCCATGTGAACCAAAGGTTCAGATGCTGATTATTTTTATATATAAATGGAGTCAACACTACAGATCCTGACACAGACACCTCCATTATTGACAGGTGTGCTAAATTCTCCATCCTTCAAATTTCTTCATAGTTTTTGGACAGAATTTGAGAATATAAATCACAACAGTCAGCAAGGTAAGTAAAGTCATGCAAATATGTAATTTACTCAAAAGAAAAACAGATGAATCTGAAAAAAATAGTGTTTTGAATCTGGTTTCTGGCTTGCATTCTTAATGTAGGTGCCAACATTACTAGTCCTGAGTCATCTCTTGGCTTGAGCCACCATTTTCTCTGACTGTGCATACTCCTTGATCTTAACTTCTACCTCAAAATATTATTTTGAAAGATTTATTTCTCAACATTGCCAGAAATGTCAAAAATATTGAGACTTCTTAAAAATGCATTACTCAGAAATAGCTGATGCCACAGTACATAATTTGCAGTGCCCTAATTCACAGAAGAAGCAATTGTGTACATGTTTAGGCATGACCAATGTTCTGCTCAATATACTGATCATTTATAGATTTTTGCCAAAGGCACTTTGCAATTGCATGTTTTATTGCACTTTCCACTATTAAAAAAAAAAATAAATTTGATATGCAACTCTTGAATTATTAATTGACAAAAGCAACAATGTTTTCATATGTTTGGCTTTGTTCCAAATCTAAAAATGGTAAGTGAGTGTTTCGGTTTTTTTAATAAGTACTCCATCTTATGGAGTTTGCGTTTGATGTCAAAATTTACTGCTTGTTGGAAAATATATAAAATCAAAAAAATATTTAATTTCAAGGATTAAAAAATGCTATAAACATAACCAGTAATGTGTGAACTTCTAAGCTGCTTAGGCAGCTTTGTCCATTTAAGGATCTAAATGTTTGGTTGCCTATAGGAAAAACATTTGAAAATATCAAGGCGTCTGGAATCTACATAATAGAAAGTCTTATTAAAACAGGGTTTTATTTTTGTATATGTAAAATTTCTAAATCAGAAACATTGGAATAACAGCCTTTCTACTTTCTTGTATTTCTCATTCCAGTCCCAGATGGAATCAAATAGTAGTAAGTAGAAAAGAGGGACTTACAAGAGAATATTAGTTCAAATTCTCAAAATGAGAAAAGATGTTTCACTAGAAATTTTGAGTGCATTTCTATCCAATTGTAATACAATGCCATTCAGTCTCTTTACCTACGATGTTACTAGCCTTGCCAGCAATAAAATAAACAACTTCATTTTGTTCTGTAATATTGTGTGATACATTTTACTTTGCTTGTGATAATATAGACTAGAAAACTTTAGATTGTTTATATTTCCAAATAAATATAAAAATTAGCATTTCTTTTGTTCTCTTACAGCAGACAAGAAAATACGTTGTATTATTTTGAAGGCTTTCACACCTTAGGTATGTCTTTGTCATTCATGACTATAGGTAATGTCATTCTGGTGAAGTGAAAGCAGCAATGATCAAACACTGGCAAGTTACCTTGCAAAGCATGGGATCTGACTGTCTGAATCAAGATCCCATTGCACTTAACTAAAATAACACTTACTGCCCCTAGAACCAAGTGATTAGGTCTGATCTTAATAATTATCTCCCTCATGAATTCTTAATATTGCAAAATAACCCATCATAACCTCAGGAACTCCTTAGCTGTAGAATTAAATGAAAGCCAATACTGATTAAAAGGCAACCACGTATTCATTCTCAGTCTAGCTTGTGCTCATGTGCATGGAAATGTCAGCAAACTGACTTGATGTGGCATGAAGTTCCACTTAATATTTGTGATATTAACTTTAATACTGTCCACAGAAAAACACAGCACAGAAGTCTGACCAGAAAGAAGGAGAAGAGAGAGAGGCTCATATGCATACGTACAGGTTATAAAGTGTATGTCAAAAATACATTCATTTTATATCATTACCAACACTGACATGATAGGTAGTTTTGACACCAAAGAGGTAAGCATAGATCATTGAGTTTGAAATTAGCTGCAAATGGTAAGGCCAGTTATAATCAGTTTGCATGTTTTGACATAATTTACAACCTCAGAAAAAGAAACACCAAATAATGCTGCTTGTGAAATTGATAAAGAAAAATCTTATTAAATTTGGGTCAGGATTTGGGAATTATATCTGAACTTCAGGTAAAGTAGCAACATCCTGAGCATCCTGAGCAGACAGCTCCATAGCTTTTACAGTACTGACTGTTACTGTGGACTTTCTCTGAATCATTCTTTTTAACCTATTCCTCTCCTTCAATAAGCAATAGAAAAGAAATAATCTGAACCAGGGTAAATGCAAGAAAACATCACCAATAAAAATCAGACATAAATCTGAATGCCAGGTTGCATTTGGATCTTTTGAGGTATTTTTCAGGCTGTATTCAAAGAACAGTAGCAAATCATCAATTAAAATAAAAGACAAGCAACCAACAGAGATTCTCGAGAGCAACAGTGCTGAGTGGAGTGTTCCCTAGGGTTTATCACAACAATTTGACAGTGTCTAGCAGGCAATAAGTAATAGATTTCACCTACCAACACCAAAGCACATATAATGTTCAGAGGACACATGTAACAGAAAAGAGCAGAAAACCAATCTTTCAATATTCTAGAAGTACTTAGCCAAAACAAATGTTATTATCTCCAGTGAAATACTCCAGGTAACTGAAATTTCTTGCCATATTTAAAGATAGACTGTAAAGCTTGCACCAAGTCAAAAGTCAAATTCCACTGACTTGAGAAAACACATTTGCATCTATGTTTGTTAATTTAGACATCTAATAAATCATAATACATGTTAACATCAAATAGCAAGTTCATAACTACAGGAATACTGACGTGTAAGGAGCAGCTGCAATCCAACTTTGTAGGACAGTTTCAAACATCCTTATGAATATAACACAGAAAACTGGACTGCTTTTTAGAAAGAGAAATTACCC
Source organism: Promerops cafer (assembly GCA_013398275.1). Taxonomy (NCBI): domain Eukaryota; kingdom Metazoa; phylum Chordata; class Aves; order Passeriformes; family Nectariniidae; genus Promerops; species Promerops cafer. The sequence goes on along the minus strand of VZSE01010647.1, from coordinate 1,208,747 downwards.
TATTCAGGGAACAAATAGCCTTTACATAGACATTAGTCAGAGTTGTAATCCTATATGTTTGAAAGCCCACAGTTGAAGCCTGTCTTTTATCACTTAGTTAAGTAACAGGGTATTCCAAAAACAAATACAACAAGGAAATGAGAAAATGAGTAAATATTTACTCACCAGCCTTCTCCTTCTCTGAAATAACTGGCATAGCCTGAAAGAAAAAACAATACCACTATTAAAAAACATTAGGGAGTATTTAGGGGATACCAGTAATATTAGGGAAACATTATGAAATCTTGAGGTAAATTTTGTGAGTGTCTAGAAGATCTGGAAAAAACTGAGGTCTCACCTTGTTAAGCGCTCTGGAGAGAAACATACAGTTCCCATTTGAGTGTCTTATAATCTATTGTGAAACTAATTACCATTAGAAAGAACTAGGAGAGAAGGAAGGAGATGGAGTTAATAAGATATTCCTATGATTACATTTTGATATAATCATCCTAGAACACATGATCACAAAATTCCACTGGGAAATTACTTAATAATTTTGAGGGAGGAAGACAAAACCCGTATGGCTGAAGATTAGACTGAAATGCCAAATCTTTCTTCTGTAGGCTCAGATATGTGCTGTTCTATAATACATCAGTTTCTTACTTTTTGTATCAATTTTCTGAGACAAGTAATAGAATTGTTTTCATATCGGCTGCAATTGTTTCTGGACTTGGAAAATTGTATGTGACTTCTTTTTTCTGCAATGGATGCAATTTTTTTTTCATAATATGCTTTTCGTTCAGACTAATATAGAAGGAACTTCTGAGTATTTTTTCCCTAAAAAAATGAGGTTATCAACTGAATAAACAGTCAAGTGAAATTTATATGTCAAACATATAAAAAGAATTTTAAAATGTGCATATAGGATACAGGCAAGAAAGGCTGGATGAGAAATTGAATTGGGTATGCAATGTATGCAGAACTGCCTCATGAGTTAACGTATCAATTTTACTTCCTTTTCACTTATGCTAGTCCAGCCTTTATTCAGCAGATTTTCCTGCTGCAGATTCAAAGAAAATGAAAAAGAGGAGAGATGGGCAGAAATAAACCAGTCAGCTTCAGACTTGCTACAGAATTTCACAAAACGGACTTTGAAATTTTAATTTCTTTCGATTTTTTCCTGTTTTACAAAATAGTGCTTCATAGAATTTTCTGGATCAAATTTCAACAAAATTTCAACTAGAACATGTCTTAGATGTTAAACATTAATATATGCCTTTTGTGGTTCTTTCTGTTTCATCTGTACTCTGTCTGGCTAAATGTGCATTGTTTGATTTTGACATTCAAAAATATTACACAATCAGATTAATATTATTCAAACCAAAAATAGCCTTTTGCTGGAGAAACATTTTCCTTGCATTTTACAAACACGTATTTGTTCACAAGAAGGACCACTAATGCAACAAAGTCTGAGGAAAAATAGACTCAGGAAAATTAACATGCTAAAGAAACAATGAAATTACAGAGTGAATCAAGGTCTTAGTTTCAAAAAAAGAAAAAGTGTATAATATATGAATTCTTATAAAAAGTTGATATAGTTTTGAAAATGAGTATGTATTTTTCTTCTCCTTCCCACACTTAAGTGGTTGCACTGGCTAAGATAAGTAAGAAAATAAGAAAAGCTCTATTCATATTAATAATATCAATAATATTAATAATATCAATAATATTAATAATATTCATAATATTCATAATATTCATATTCACTATTCATATTAGACTAAGAAAGAAATTTGTAAAGACAGAACTTTGTATAGAGGAGAAGGTGAGAAACAAGCAAACAAACAGGAAAAAAAACCTCTTAATGGCACAAGGAACAAAGAGAGAACATTAGTGTGACTCAAATGGGAGGGTCAGGACAAAAGAAGGAAAGATGGGAACAGGTCAACATCACACTTTAATGTTGAGTTTTGTTAGCTAGAAGAGGTATGACGGCTTCCTCTAAGAAAAGCTTAGAGAACACTGAGGTGGCTGAAGATGTGGCAACCAAGAGTGTCTGCACTGAAATCATAAGCTGTGTCATGGAAAAGAGATAACAATTTGATGGGGACAGCCTCTGGAAGGTCAAAATGCAAAGCCAAGATGAACAGCTCAGGGGAAGCAGTTACAGGACTCCATGGGGAAATGATAATGACAAGTAGAGATCATTTTCTGCTGGCTTTATGATAAACTTGAATGGACTTTGGTCATGTTTATAGCTGCACTGTGAGTCACTGGCAGTGCCTTTAGCCTGAATGAACTCTTCCTAAAAAGCTGTCATCATCATGCACATCAACATGTAGATTTTTGTTATGTTGGCATAGCAGATTCAGATATTGTTAATAATGCTATTGGTAACATCAATTTATTTCCTGGAAATATACAGTATTTATAATTGATGATCATTAAAATATGTTGATGTACAATGAAATATACATTTTAGTGAATTTGTAAAATGGCAGTCTTAAAGGTTGCGAGGGTTTAGTTGCAGGAAATACATAAAATCATCAACCCTCAGAGCAGATGTGGATTTCTACTTCTGTTTAGTAGGATGAAGAAGCACTTTAAGTTACAGAAAACTGAAAGGTAGAGTGAGGTAGATTTCTTCCAAATATCTGTTTTCTATAGGGTGCAGTGCTTCTGAATTAAGATGTAAAATGAGCTAAAAGTTTCATCAGAACATTCTTTTGCTGCTCAAATGCTGAAAGAAAGAAGCCTAAATGGACATAGCATCTCTTGAAAATTTAAAATAAAGTAAACCACAAGTAAATCTTGTTGAACAAGATCTCAGACAGTCGTCCTATTGTTTAGTTTTTTGTTACTACAGCTACACATGCTGCTTACATGCTGCCCAGTGGGAAAACATGATTGTTACTTATGAGAAATGCTCTCATCTTCAGTACAGTTTTGAATTCACTGGAGACCTTCCAATGAGTTCCATATGTTCCAAATGAATTGCATTCCCAGGAAGTGATTTAACATTTCTGGCAATAGAGCAATTAAACTGGATTTTCCTGCTTGACCAGATGGGTTCACTGTAACTTCACATTATTTCTCACTCTCCTCACAGAACTGAAGAACTTCACTAACAATTCCTGTATGATCAGATCACATGTGTTTTAGAAAAAAGCAGAGACAAACCTTTCAAAGATTTCAACAAACATCTCCCAAACTCAGGCTTCTTTCTATGTTTCTAATAGTATGTACTCTTACCAGCACCAAGAAAGAAAAGGAAACAAAAAAGGAGAGAAAAAGAGGAAAAAACTAGACCACTGCTGAATTATATTCAGCTTTTTATTCCAAATTAGAGGATGGGATTTTTAACTTATGAAAATATTACTTGAAATGTTATGTGAAATTTCTGTGTGCATCCTTGCTGTATTGCAACTGTGTCACTGAAAAGATATTGTGTGTGCAAATGTGACTGTAAAGTGTATGTAAAACGCTATAGAATTATGGAATAATTTGGGCTAGCAGGGCCATTTAGAGGTAAAGCCTCTGCAATGAGCAGGGACATCTTGAACTAGATCAGGTTGCTCAGAGCACAGTCCAACCTGACCTTGAATGTTTCCAGGAATGGGGCATCTACCACCTCTCTGGGCAACGTGCTCCAGTATTTCACCATCCTTATTCTAAAAAAAATCTTCCTTATATCTAATTTAAATCAACCCTCTTTTCAATACCATTGCCCTGCCAAAAAGCGTGCCCTCATCCTTATTATAAGCCCCCTTTGGATACTTTAGGCCACAGTGAGGCCTTCTCTTCATGCTGACCAATCTCAGCCTTTCCTCAAACTTTACTCACAGGAGAGGTACTCCAGCACCCTTACCATCATCATGGCCCTAGTCTGGGCTCCAGCATGTCCATGTGCTTCCCATGCTGGGGACCACAGTGCTGGACACAGTGCTCCAGGTGGGGTCTCACCAGAGCAGAGGGGAAGAATGCCCTTCTTCACCCTGCTGCCTACACTGCTTTGGATACAGTCCAGGATATGGTTAGCTCATGTCCAGACTCTCATGCACTAGCACCCCTAAGTCCTTCTTGGCAGGGCTGCTCTTGATCAGTCCATTCCCAGCCTGTGTTCTTACTGGGGCTTACCCCAAGTGCAGGATCTTGCACTTGGTCTTTTGAACTTCATGAGTTTCCTAGGAACCCAGTCATCAAGCTTGCCCAGGTCCCTCTGGATGGGATCCTGTCTCTCAGGTGTGTCAACAGCACCACTCAGCTTGGTGTTGTCTGCAACCTTGCCGAGGGTTCGCTCGGTTCTACTGTCTGTGTTGTTGATGAAGACATTAAACCGTGCTGGTCCCAATATGACCCCTGAGGGACACCACTTATCACTGATGTCCACTGGGACATTGACCACTACCTCTGGATGCAACCATCCGACCCACCAAACTGTACAACCACCAAATCCATCTACCTGCAATGTAGAGAGAAGGATGCTGGGGGACACACAAGTCAAAGGCTTTACAGAAGTCCAGATAAATGACATCTGTAGCCCTCTCTTTGTCCACTGATGTAGAATCAGTAGATTCTAGAAGTCAGCTAGGGTGGTCAGGCAGAATTTGCCCTTGGTGAAGCTATGCTGGACATTTTTAACACATATTAGACATTTTTCTTTAAAACTGCTGTTATCTTGAACACATAGATATTATTACCTAGTAATATTGGGTTAAATAGCCACTTCCTGTGAGTTTTATTAGATGTTTTGTGGAAAAGATGTCTTCCAGCAAGAAAAAAATGGTGAAAATTATGGTAAATCAACACATAAAATAAAAATTTGGCACAAATTAAAAGTTTTGTCTGACTAAAGTAAATTTTTTTTCCAAGCTTTGAAGAATATTTTAGCAGGAAAAAGTATTAAATATGGAAAAAAAAGCCCACAATTTCATAGAGAAACCATTCATTTTTGCCATGAGCAGTTCTTCACTATGAAATCAGGCAAGAAAGAATCCCTCCCCACACCCCAAATTAGATTACTTCCATTATAGTGTCAACATTCACATATTTCATCTCTGATCTTGGATAAAAAATTAGTGCCATAGCTTTCCAGACTAGAAGCTGTGTAGTCGATAGAATGTGTGCAGTGTCTTGGCGGTGAAAGCAAGAAGCATCACCTGCAAAGAAGACAGATCATGTTTGGGGGCATGGTGAGGATATGCTGGGCTGCAAGACTGCCATTGTGAAAAGTTGAGGCACACTCAGTCTGACCTAAACACAGCTTGGCTCTCCCTTAAGTGTAGGCAAAGCTAGATTATTTGTATACTGACTCCAAACTTGCAGAAGAAGCCACTATGAATAAAATTAAACTAGCTTTTGTTTTGGTTCTTTGCACTCACATAACATAAACAGCTCTATCATGAATGACTGGTTTGCAAAGGGCTGCACTGGATGGCAAATATTTGTATAAACTGGCAAGTTATTCCAGAGGAGCATGTATTACACTATTCCTGAAATAACTATCCAGTTATATCTATTTATTGTTGTATAATCTCATAAACACATTGGAATGTCTCTTTGTAATATTTCAATATCACAAAATATTACAATATTGCAAAATAATTGTAATATTTCAATATTACAAAAAAGATATAGCATCTCTATTCAAAAGTTAATAAATCCACTTTATTTTTTTGTTAATTACAGGAGGGAAAGTGCATTTGGCATTATGAAAATCACATTTATTTACTGCCATCCAACTGACAATGGATATTCTATGAAGTCCTTCCATTGAAAAGGTCTGTCAGCTATTCAGCTTTTTTCAGGTATTTGAATAGAAATGCTGGGAAATTTCCTTGCTAGTGATTAAATACATATTGATTTGTAAGCACTTGTCTGTAATTTTGCATGAGGAGATAATACCTTTTACTATCCAAGGTGAAGGGAAAACTCCAGGGCAAAAATTAACATATGGGGATTTGACTAGAAAGAGAAAATCCAGCCTCCACAGGTGACACACAATTGCTGACCTCAAGATGTTATAAATACCTTACCCTACTTTTGGAATCACTTTTATGTTATTCACTTCTTATTTCTGCAATTAAAAATCATGGTCTAAATTCTCACCTTAGTGGATGCTTCTGTTATGAAAGATAGAGATTGTAAAAACTGTGGTTTTCACTGAAATTATTTGCTTCAAGACCAAATCCATTTCCTAATCCATAGAAGCTTTATATTGAAATAGAAGCAGAAAAGAGATCAACCTCCAAAAGAGATTTTCTATATAGACATAGAAAATGTTATATTTATGTTTTAGAGAGGATCTGTAATTTTAAGACCAGAAACAACTATGTAGATTGAAATATATCTTTGTTGTCTTTCTCCTCAACTGATCAAAACAAAAATTTAAAATCCTCTTAATATGGATGATGTACTGAGCTTCTATCATGAAAGAAAGGAAGTAATATCAACACAATGAACAATTACCAAGGAAGGATAGTGGACCAAATGACAGAGAATTCTATTTCAGTAAACAAGAAGTAGTTTGTACCTGAAAACTGAGGTCAGAAATGCTCAGACAGAAAACAAATTTTAAGCAATATTCAGTTTATCATTAAACAGAGAATGTTCTGTATAATCTGGAACCCTTAAATAGACTTCTAATTTAATTTTATTTAGAAGGTATGTGCCAATTTTCTTAATTTAGATAAGTAGTAATTAAAAATTAACTGGGCTATTTTACAAAATAAAAAATCCATGATCATTCAGATGGTTTGGAATTTGGAAATACTGCAGTCCATAAGCAGAATTTTCCTCAGTAATACATCCCCATTACTGAATAAGTATCTCTACTGGTAAATTCTGATCTTTTGAAATGAAAACCTTTCATGCTAATGAATCAGATTAAGAGAGTAAACACTTAGAAAACCATTTCAAAAATTCTAATTAAAGTGCCATAATATTTTAGTATTTGCATTGAACAGAAATAGTAGCAATAATATAGAAAAAAAAGCCCAATAATGATTAGTTTATCATTCAGACTTATTTACAAAACATTTTATTAAACTGTTTTAAAACTGGCAGTTTTTAAAACTAAGTTTTATTTTTTTTTTCCATCTGGATGAGGAAAGAGAAAAAATAAAACCACCAACTTTCAGGACAGACTAGCTTTAGAAGGGGAATTAAGCAAGTTCTTTCTTTGTGGTCTTTAATTTTACTGAAGAGTAGAGCGGAAGGCAATTAAAGCCCACCCAACAATAAAGCTGCATCAATTATCTCATTTTTAAAAAGAAATTAATGTCACATTCAGATGTGTCTGGCTAAGGTTATGACAGCACTATGAATTTAATTCTAGTGGAAGCTCAAAGCTGTAAGCTTGCCTGCACGTGTTCTCCTCCAGTCTGTTGCATGCCTCCCTACACTTTGTTTTCTGACTAGATATTTCTGTTTGCTTGAGCCTCTTTATGCCACTCAGGTCATGCACAGAGACCTCTTCTAGTTAGTGCTGGATGGTTGGCAGTTCTCCTTCCATGAGGCAATTGACAAGAGCCTTCATTTGGGGTGGTCTGATAATTTCCTCTGTCCTCGTCATTCAGCTGGCAGAGTGTGCCTCTTGTTGGAATGGAAGCACAAAACAAAGATGCAGGATTTCTGTCTTGTGCTCTGTCTGGTGTTATCATAGACTTCCCACAGATCAGGGCAAGCTCCCAATGCTCTGAAATCTGCCAGGACCACATGAAGCTGGTTCATATGACAGATAAGACAAAAGCCTGTCTGCAGCTTGTCCAGACCATTAAGTAGAGTTCAGCCATAATAAAGAATTAATTTATTTCTTTATAGGGATACTAAAGAATTCACAGCAGCATCTGGGGGTCCCTAAATACCCCAAGAGTTACTGTCACACATTTTGCGAGAAACAATTTTTTTTCAAATTAGCAATTGTTAGACCTCAACTTCTTTATATACAAGGACTCAGCCTGAAATAAAAGCAAAGGTTTAACTTATGTATATATTTCCCAGGAGTTCATGAAATAACGAATTTGATTTCCTTTTAAACTGCCCTCTGCTTTCTGGGATAGACATACACAACCTGAAAATGGGGTCAGTTAAATTTTAATTCAGTGTTAAGGAACATTTATATAGCTTTGGGTAATAACAAAAATCTGCACTTCCTTCCATTCCCCCAAACATATGTATCTCTTCCCTAAAAAACTGTAACTTGAATGTTAACACCAAAGCTGAGATGTGACACACTATGTCTAGAACTGGAGCAGCCCCAAGAGTACTCATGCTTTTCATCAATCACCAGCTGTTCTATTAAGATTCATTTACACAGAGAGCTTTTTCCCAAGCTCACAAGTAACTTTTTGGCTAATATTTATCTTATAAAACCTTTTACAATAACAAACATATCAATAAACCCTGCAACACTGACAAAACTGAACTATTTGGGAACCAGAATGCATGCAGCTCTATAAGACAACAGTAAAAGATTATTAGACTCTCATGTTTGGCATTAGTTTCAGCATCATGTAATGTCTACAAATGTGATTTTGTCTTAAGGCCTTGGAGTCAGAGGAATGCTTCTATGTGGCTGACAGGAATCCCAGGTAATTTCAGTTTTTACTCATCCCCTTATATATAATACTAACAACGTTAGAACATGTTTCATGTAAACAAAAAATTCACAGTATCGTGTGATGATAGAAACTGAAATCTGTTACATGATGAGTTCAAGTTACAAATCAACTGTGAGCACCCACTTGCAGAATAAAATGGAATTTAGACCCAACAAAATCCTACCGTTCCTGTCTTTCCTTAGACACCTCAAAGAAAACAAAGGAGTCCTTTGCCCTTCATCCTGGGAAAAGCAAGTCACTCTTAATAATTTTCAAGGGTCCAGATATGAAAGTGAGGAAGCTCACCTCATGGCTGCAAGTGCCAGAATCTATCAAAACACCAATGCGGCATCTTCATAAGCTAATTGAAAAAATCTTAGCTGTAGAAATCATCAGCTATGTAAGTGAGCAATCTGATTCTAATGATCTTTCTGATACTCAGCCTGTATCCAGTGGTTGATTGCTATCTACATTTTTGTATTCCACTAGTGTTTTTCTCCTGGATTCAGATATCACTGTGTTTAGTGGCCATAACTCTGCAATAGTTTCTGGAACATTATGTGTGAAGGATTGGTATTTATGCTAGTCAAAGAGACCTCACTGTGTTCAGGTTTATGTTCTGCAAAAGAAAATCAGTTGTAGAGCATTGCAGCAGCTGACACCTACTGGGAGAGCATCAACTATTGAGATTTACTAAGACTGATCCTGTGTGAGTTTGTGCTCTTGAATCTCTGCAGATAATCCCAGCTGCAGAGCCTCTTCCCATTTTTAGCTCCAGCAGGCTATTACAAGTGTTTGGAGTTCTCTAGCTAAATAAATTTTAAAAATAGCAAACCCCAAGAAGCTAGTGTTTTAAAACATGGTATGTATGTTTTGGAATGAATATTGATGCTTACAGTCTCATGGGTATTCAGTCACTGTGATATTACTTTTGTTAGACCAGCTGGGAAAGGATCTAAAGCAGATCCTCCAGGAGGCTCTCGATCTTGAGCTTTATTTCAGGCATAAAAGAATAAATTACTACAAAAGTTACATTGCTTCTATGATGATGAAGCCTTTACTTTCTGGAGAGCCTCATAGTTCTTTGCTCAGAAAGCTGTACAGTCACAAAAAGTGATGCTAATCATGGGAGGATAGAGACAGGAGAAGAAGAGCATGCCTGACAGAAACAGTCATGAGTTTGGGAGCATCAAGGGGGTGTTTGATTGAGGAAAAAAAGTACATCTAACTTTGCAAGGTAGCAGGACTGTGCATAAGAGAGTAAGTGTCAAACTAATGAGTTTCAGTAAGTTATCACCAACCCTGATAAATGTGGTAATTATCATATTTCTTTTTGGTTTACTAAAAGACAGAGAAACATAGATTAACATAAACCACCCTATTTTCTTTTACAGTGAGAAGAAAAATGACAAGCACTAGAAGCACAAAGGTGACAGTGGTTTTATCTTGGGCAGGAGGTGGAAGTAAAAAGGAGGAGAATAAAAATTAAAATATGTTACCTGGACCTTATTTGCTTATTTGTCCATACTCTTGGAATCTCAGCTTGTTCATGCTTCAACATGTACATATAACAAGCGTGAGCTTAAAAAATAACCATACACCAATACTGTGACCTTAATAAGTCAGTATATTTCTAGGTCATTCAAGAGAAAAAGAGATGAAATGAAATGAGTTCTTCTTCTCTTTGCATACCTAGTGTGTTAACCTTTAAAGATTTGTCAAGGTTTTGGGTGACAGAGTCAGTAAATCAAAACCACAGGTTCTCGGTGAAAAGTAGAAAATTAGCATTTTAGTTCATTCAAGAACTTCTGGTTCTTTCAATATAGTTAAGTTCCAAAAAAATTGAAAAGATATTGCTTGCATGAAAATGACCCAAAGACAGAAAAAAAGAAATAAAATCATGTAACAAGTAAACATGAGAACTTTCTTTTTCTGAAAAGAAAGAGGAGCTTTGACTCCAAAAAGAGCCTGTGGAAAGGATGCAAAGTAGTTTTTTTAATCCATATATAAAAATGAAAGCTCTAAAAAATACCCCGAGCCCTTGAAAAACCTCTTTGGAAAACAAAAGATTTATCAGCACAGCTGTTGTATGCTAAAAACCTAATATCCTTTCCTTTCTTTGAGAAAAAAAATCCAGTTATAGCCATTTCTATTTTAATATCAAAACTTTGGTCAAACTGAGTATCAAATTTCCTCAGCTCAAAGCCCCCGATACCTGGTTCTTCTGGTACAGTTAATAAATCAGAGAAATATATGTTTCATCTGCCATATAATTTCCTCAGCTGGAAGTACTACTGTAAGATCATTGCTCCAGGTCTGTGGTATAATCAACTCCTATTCCGTGTCTTCAGGGTCTTTTAACACCTTGTTTAACTGAGTAATGCCTGAAGTAACATTTCCTAGTACATACCTGCATGGAAAGACACCAGCACAGATAACACATATGTTACATGTCTTCCATCTCTGCAGTAATTCCATTTTTTTCTCAGGTACTCTCTGCCAAGCTGGGATCTCTGATGCCATAAAAACACATAAACCATGAGAAATACATCTGGAAAGTTTTGCTCATGCTGCTGACATATTTTAAAAACCTGGGAGGGAGGAGGAGCTTTGCAACTGACTGCAGGGGATTCTGGGTTCCATTCAACACCTTAATAATCAGCTACATGTGCTGCAGGTTAAAGTTAGGATGAGCTTACTGCATGGGTAAGATGACAGAGGAGTTTTTTCTTAGAGTAAGACTACTGGGGATAGTCATGGTCTGCTACTAACTTGTTATTAGTAGTCTGACAATCTTTTTTGCCACTTACAAATCTTACAAACATCTAATTTTTCTCATTTTAAAATGTGAATAAATAATGCTTTACCATTGAAAGGAATGTTTGGGGGCTTTCAAGGGCCTAAAAAAACAATTCTGAAAATATTCTGATTGTCACGATAGACTTTTCTATGCCTCATGCATAAAAGTGCAGTATCTTGCAAGATTAACACATAAAAAAATTAATTAATCTTATTTTTGAACATATACACATTTTTCTTACGTTTACTAAGCTTTTCTTTTCTAAATGATCTAGCAAGCTTTGTATTTCTGTAGCTTGCATTGATATAAAAATACTTTCCATTAAGAAGTTCCCTATTTTAGTTCAGTTGTTTATAAGATTTTGACTGTTAGATTCAGTGAGAGTTAGACTAGACACAACTCCATATATCACTGTGATGTATAAAAATGATATTGCAATTTTTATCTTATTTAACAGGTATACTAATATTGTATTCAAAGAATGACCAGCTAGAGCTGGTGAAGGATATGCTTTGTCTGAAAAATCCTTACTTTATAAACTCTTTTTTATGAGACACTTAAAAGATGGAGATGATTCAATACTGCCATTCATTTATCCGACATAAATTCCAAACAATTTTGTTTTCTATACACTATACATTTCTAATTCATAGGAAAAAAGAAACTGATACAGGGCAAAATATAGAGCTGTAGTAAGTGAAGCCTGGCTCATAATCTTCTGTCTGTGTCGCGTCTATTTGCTTTTTAAAGACACAGTTCTGTTTAGGCATATATGGATAGGCATAAAAGGTAATAAAAATCTACTCTTAAAATGCAGGATTTCTATCAAAACTTTTACAAATTGCTACATTTACTATGAAGAGAGCCCTTTTAAAGTCCTTCCTTTTCCAGAAGTTCTAAAATTGTTCTTCTTTCAGGATTGCTTTATTTATTTTGTTCTGAATTTTATTTTTGGTTTCTGAGCAAAGAAGTATCTCATCAATGTCTGTGTTCCCACGCTATTCCCATGAAAATCTCACTCAGGCGTGCAGACAGATGCACTGCAGATCCTGAGAGTACTGAGAGGGTCCAATTCTGTGAAGCATTTCCTGTATTTCCCCAGGATCATGCCTTAGTAGTACAGTCTCTTCCTGAATTGTTCCAACTTTCCCAAACTTTGTGTGGCATATTACAAAAATGTAGTTCACAGTTTCTAATCTTTCAAAACTTTCCAGAGGGAAACAGCACACAAGAGTCCGAGTATACTTTTGGCTTTCATACCAATACCAGTTCCCTGAGGAGAGTTTGAATTATTCTGTATTTTAGTTAAGAGGGACTATTATAAGTATGAAGCATTTTCTGCCAATACACTTTTGACTGAATCTTATGTTCACACTCAACTCTTCTAGAACCAATTTTTCTCAAGCATTTACAATAGTGCAAAAAACTCTAAAAGGCTGCAAATCCCATTCCATCACACAAAAAGAAGAGATGCTTTTTTTAAAGCAGTTAGTCTGCTGACTGGTGGAGAAGATTTATGACAAAATAGCTGTATTTCATATGGAAATATGGAAAAGATATATATGGAAATATTTATATGAGTAAGATAAATATAAAATTTTGTATCCACCCATCTTAATCCCTAGGTTTGCATGTAAATTTAAATTACAGGCTGGCTGCAGGAAGGGTAGATATCTCTTTTAAAAAAACCCTATTTCTTTCTTGTGTCTTGGCAGCAAAGTAAGCAGAAATATGGCTTAGTGAAAATAAACCATCCAACCAACAAACAAAACAACAACACTGTACCAATTCTTGTATGAGTGCCTGTTTTTCATTGGAAAGAATGGGAGAATGCAATACCCTTGACCACCCATGTACTTTAGACCTTCAAACCCAGTGTTTGCAACCTGAACTCAGTTCAGGAAGGAATGGACCAAGTTGTAAAACTTGCTGTGTCTATCAAAGCAGCAGTATAAAATGAAAGTTTTATTTGTATTCGTCTGTTTTTTAAGTAATGTGGTAATAGCTGTGATAAGCTAACCCACAGATAAATTACATCAAGATTTTTCAATCTGCCTTTTTAATGTCTATTTCTCCATTGTTTTGTACTTCTAGTCTAGTCAAAATTTGCACCACTCTGATCACTTTTCATAGTCAAATCCTACTCCCTAACCTCTGGGCTTAACATGATTTAGAAAAGAGAGGAACATCCAGATGTGAGGACCCAACAGGCTAGGGACTATTCAGAGAAACTGAATGTATTCTAACCTGTGAGACTAGAGGAAATCTACCCAGGCATGCTGAGAGAGATGGCTGATAGGATTGCAGGGCAACTTACATCAGTGGAAAATCATGACAGCTGTGGAATGTTCCTGATGGCTGGGAAAGACTTACACTTACATTCAAGGTAGGCAAAGGAGCAATGGCTTTAAGCCTGTAAGCCCATCTTAGACCAGGCAAAGATCATGGAGCAGACCTTGGAATCCAGTACCAAAGACATGAGTCACAGGGAGGCAATTGGGAGCAATCAACATCAACTTACTAAGAACAAATCCTCCTTGACCAACCTGATTTGTCTTTCAAGATGCAATCTCTGGCTACATGGACAAGAAGAGTGCAGATGATATACCTTAACCTTCATAAGATTTTCTCATCTGAAATCTGGACGTATGAGCAGACAGTGAAATGGGTTGAAAACTGTCTGGACTAACATAATTTGAAATTGCCAAGCCATTAAAACTGACATCTTTAGCTAAAGTATCTAATTCAAAACCAGCTTATCTTTTAGAGTTTTTAGAATGTGGTGGAACTAATTTGTTCTGAGTTCCTAATGGAATCTGTACGCCCCTTTTAGATGCAGGACAAAATGGCTGAGAAGATAATGCCAAACATTGCTGAACACAGAAGAGCAGTTCTGCACTCAGCCTCAGGAAAAGATAAAATTCTATGAAAACTGGGATCAGTGATATTTCAGGGAGTTCCCCAAAATGCAAAGGATTGGGAACCCTTGGAAGCTGATATATCTCCTGCTATGTGCACTGAGTCCTACAAAGTGTAAGAATTTCTTGTGAAGACATCAAAGAAATGCATAAATTCAAGCCTGAAATCCAAGCAGGAAAAAGATGGTGGCTCAAAGTATACCCTTACAGTTGCTGCAGATGTGACAGATTATCTTGAAGTATTTTCCACAGACATCAAGAAAACAAATAATGGCAGCAGAAGGAGATGGTATTGCCATAAGTAGTAATAAGAAATTTCTGTGGGTTTCCAAGCGGTCTGATTAATTTATGTTTGTGAGAATGTGACAGTATTTACAAGTGTACATAGCTTCAAAGTTACATTTGAACAGGACTAAACAATCCAAACTTTCAGCTTAGTAAACACCACACAAAATACCATATAATTTAACACTTGCTCTCCTGATTGGTATGAGTGTTATGAAACCTGACAGATATTCCTAACAGAGCAGTCCTGAAATCCTGGCACTAGAAGCATCTAGTTTTGGAGAAACCATAAGTTGTTTGTATATACATAGAAACAACCCTGCCATACAAACAAATACATTGCAGTAAGTTTCCTGATTTTTTTTTTTTTCTCCTATGCTGAAAATTCCATAGTTAAGTTATCAGGAAGTTGAGATTAAGGAAAATATGTCACAAAAGATTGATTTAGTATTTCATTACTAGAGGGGCACTTCAGGATAGCCTTTACCTTCAATAACTCTGTTCTCTCATATGAAGCTATAGAAAAGCTGCTGCAGGTACAGATTTCTGGCTTCCATTAAAAATCAAAATGTTCTGAAAGTAGTTAGATACTGTTCAGACCATCACTGATTAAAATGTACTGAAAGTGCTGAAAATTATTACTTCCTGTTATTCCTATTTCTTTTTCAAGTTAACATACTCATGTATTGTAAAATTTAAAGGATTTCAACAATGTAGTTAGCTTTTCTCCTAGGTTCTCCTCTCCTCTCCTCTCCTCTCCTCTCCCAAAAATTGCATGAAACAAAGTAGAAGAGAGCAGCTAGTCTGACCTCTATGTCGTATAGGCAATTATCTACCATGCATTTCAAAGAAGTAGTCTTCAGGAGACTAAAATATTCAGGAGAGATTCAGGTTGCAGGTCAAAAGATTTGGCAGTAAATTATTTATCAAATTAATTTAAATAAGCCAGATAGAAAAAAGAAAGAAAATTTTGTGGAGGACATTATGATGAAAAGAAAGAAAAATAAGTCAGAATTTCAGCTAGTTGTGTCTAGCGAGTCCTCTTGTAGATTTGTTTAATAATGTGATTGGATGCTAAACAGAAGAGAAGAGAGTCTTCATACCATCCTGGGCCTCTCTGGTCTGTGTCTTATCTCTATTTGTGATGAATGCTTCAGACAAAAGTATAGCCAGTCTTTTGTCCTTTGAAAACCCCTGACTAGCCAGGGATAATAATTCTGTTCCAATGCCTAGAGATGATGAAATAAAGTTTGAGCTTTTATTTTAGTTCTTATTTTCCTGGAAAACTAAAGCAAGGAACTTGCTGACATACTGATTCCTGAAAAAATCTCAATCCTTTCATAAGCTAAGAAAGAAATTACTGTGGATGGGAACAGTTGGAATAAGAGAGGCTTCTGAAATCATGTCACATCTTTCCAAAGACATGGAAAGATGAACCCAATCTTGTTTCCTAGGAAGTAACCTAATTTGTTTTAAAGACTTGAGAGGATTCCAATCTGCAACTTTCTCTTGTAAATGGTGTAAAAATTAACCATTCTTTTGCCATTAATGCAGTACGAGGTTGAACATTTAATTGGATTCTGTAGCAAATGACTCAATCTTCTTACGCCTTTGCTGGCAAGACTTAAAAGCCAGTCACTCTCAGATATCTTTTCCACATTCCTACATACAGTTATCAAACCACTTGCTATACTTTGGTCTGATTCCCAAGCGCTTGCCAGGAATGAAAGATATGATATACTATAAAAGCATTTACTTCTGAAGTGACAAAATTGACCTCAGTTCCATCTGTGAATATTTACTTAATTTGAATTACCAGTGGATAAATGAACTTTTCCAGGAGTTATCACTGATCATGATCCCATGTAAAACCTTGAACACAGATCTACCACAGTAATTTTGTTAATTAAGCTTAAGAGAAATCAGTGGGAAGCCTTCCTTGACTTTAGCAAGCACTGAATCGTTTCCTAGATCACTGAAGACTATCTTCCCATATATTTTCTGACTACAAATGCTAAAGAAATTGATGTTTCTTTGGTCAATTCAATCTCAATTTCATCAGATGCTTTATTTGCTCTGTCAGTTTTACAAGCTGCTACAGAAATAAAGTTTGAGAACCAATTTTGGTGCCTGGGAACCAATTGAATGTACCCCATCAAAGAAGGGTCATGACAGGCCTGTGTCACGTTGTACCTCATGTGAGAAGGAAGCAAACTGTTGAGCCACGTCATGCTCAGAAAGACCTCTGTCACCCAAGTCACAAATCCAACAAGACCATTTCCTACTGCCAGCTATAGAAAGGAGTCATAAAACAATTAATTAGCCTTTATAGTGCTTAGTTACAGGAACCAGGTTAAAAGCAATCTTGAATCTCTTTTCAAAATGCCTAGTAACATAATACAGCTTCTGATACCAAAGCTATCTGAAAGGAGGCTATAGCAAGGTGGGGATCAGCCTCTTCTCCCAAATAACAAGCAGTGGGATGGGAGGAAATGGGCTCAAGTTTCACCAAGGGAGGTTAAGATTGAATATAAGGAAAAAAATTCCACACTGAAAGTATGGTCAAGCATTGGAACAGAATGCTCAGGAAAGTGGTAGAGTTACCACTCCTGTAGGTGTTCTAAAAACATATAGAAGTAGTGTTTGGGGACATGGTTTAGTGGGGGAACTTGCAGTGTTAGATTCATGGTTGAATCTTAGATAATCAGCCTTAATGATTCTATTATTCTACTTGAAAGTAATTTTCTCAAAATAATTTAAGATCTTATTACATGGAATTATTTTGTACGTGTTGTGCAAACTTTGGCGTGAGCAACTTACCTATTACCTATAAATGAAATTACCAAAATCTTTTAAAATTACTTCAGTCCAAAATAAAATAGGCAGTGGAGCAGGAATCCTACAATGAAATGTCTCTCTCATTTGGATTAATTCCTCCTGCAGGTGAGGAATACAGCTCTCTAGCACAATGGGATCAGTATGCTTTTAATGATCAGCTGAAGGGGCCAAGACTTGGGAGAGTCACAGGCAGAACTGGCAAAATTTTCCTCAGGTACTGCCTTTTAGTGGAAGGACAGCTGCACTATTTGGGAAAATCTTATTTAGCTGCAAGTCAGTTCCAGAGTATCTAGAAATTGACAGAGCACATGTGTTTGTTGAAGAAGTGGAAATTGAATGCTTGGTAAACACCAGAGCTCCCAGTGCTGGACATTACAGCTGACCTACACCAATGCTTGCAAGAGTGGGAACTTCGTACGTGCAAATACACAGCCCAAAACCTTAGTAACAGTGTAATTACCACTTGGACTCTAGCTATTAGAATTCAGTGAAAACTGTAAGGAGAGATTTAATAGCTAATACAGCTTCTGTGGGAACTTCAGATAACCACACAGACCTCAACAGGAATTAAGCAAGAATTTCCCACGTATTTTATGGAAGTTGCATATTCCATGTGGATTCACACAGGAAAGTGATTTACCAGTGGGAAGAGCTGAGTCAATTTCTCATTTTGAAAGGTGATAGTGATAGTGGTTTTGGAGTATAATTTGGTAATAGTACTGTCAGATCACCAGACAGCAGGAAATGTACATTTGTGCCTTTTTTTCAAGTAAATCTTAAAGTCTATGGCTAGAAGATGACAATGATGTGTGGAAGAAGATAAAGGTATAATTTATTCACATAGATTAATGAAAAAACCCACTCTTTAATAGCTAAGAGAAAGAATCTTTAAAAAAATCCCTACAAACTAGGAAAAATAATGACACTTTTTTCTTTTTTATAAATTCCTCAATCCATCATGTATCAATAAAAATAGTCTTGCATGTAAACTTTCTACCTAATTCTTCATATACACTTTTCCATCATAGCTACATATCACGTGCATTTCTCAAATGATGCCTTTACATATATTTATGCCATAACATTTCATAACATTAAATAGAAATTATTCATTGTATTTGCTGTCTAAAACTGTTTTGATTTTCATTTGTAGAGATAGTCAACACCCACCAATTTCAGATGAAAATTATCAATATTTCACCTAACACAGGCCAAATCCATACCTTCATTGCTATTGTTTTATTCCCTGCTTCTGATCTCAACTCAGACAAAGACTGTGCCCATGCTTATTTCTTTCTTTCTCACAATATGCCTCTTTTCCTGGATCAAAAACATGCTCATAGATGCCTTGTTCACTGGCTTGTTTTGTCAAATACAGTCAGTCATTGAATCCAGCAATTATTTCCCAAAAGACTTTTAAGTGTCCCTTCCCTTGTCAAAAGCTAGCCCACTGTTATTTGAAGGCAAGATAATGAGAGAGCATTTTTAAAAATGTTTTACTCATTAACAGTTCTGTGATTTTTTTTTTTTTTGTCTGTCTCCTAGTGAGGACTGCCTTAACTTGGTCTTTAGACTGAAATCTTCTTGAAATAGGACTGTTACTGAAATTAAACACCATACTTACAGCAATTGAAAAAATAAGAATAATGGTGATATTGGTAGCCTACAAGTATTTTTGCTTTGGTTCTCAAGATCGGACATGATTACATTTCACAAACCTATTTTAAGTAGTGACAACATTATTTGTATTACTGAAGCACTCAAAAGCCACAGACTTGGACCACAACCTCATTGTGCAAGATCCTGTACAAACAGTTCAGAAGAATTACCCATACACCGGAAGGAATGTAACCAGCATAAAGCAACAATCCTCATGCAGACTAATGTGGGAGTACGAGGAAAATGATCATTGGTGTCATACAAATAACACACTAATTATTCTGGGAACACTGGGATCTTGACTGATATCTAACGTTTTCAGATACCCCAGCAAAAGAGTACAGTACTGCAAGCACTTGGAACAGTCAATGAGAAAGCTTTGCTGGTGTATGTGGGCATGACCCTCATGAGGAAAAGCGTGAAGGATTCCAGCCTCCTGTCTTTTGCCTCTTCTCACAATTGTGAATCTTACCCTGTAAAAGTGTTTTTCTGAAGAATCTAGGCTCTCATAATCCTGAACATTACAAAATATTGAATACTTTTGATCTAGAATATTTTGGTGGGTTTTTTTTTCATTAACTGTTTTATCTTTTTTAGTGAAACATGAACTGTTGTTATCTTTCTCATGTCCCCATTTCCACTTTTCTTTTAAAGAGGATCATCCATTTCCAATATTCAGCCCCTTCAGCCCGCTGCTGCTCCAGGGGTCAATATGCCCTTATACCTCTTTTCTCTTTTTCTGCTTTCATATATGAAAGGATTATCAGAAACACTGAAAATTCTGGAGCTTTTGAAGAACTTTCTAATACAATTTATGTTCTTAATGGACTATACTGAAATGCCTTTATCTTGCAGGAATGAGATAATTTCTGAAGTTCTATCACTGCCATAAAGATTATATTTGTAAAAATTTGTGAACTGTCCAAATATATAGTACAACTCATAAAAATATGCATTAAAGATTTTACTATATCATGAATGGCATCATTGCTACATTAACCAATCCTCATTAGGAGCTACTACTGGGTATCTTGTTACAGACCACAAGACTGAATCATGTTTTTTGTCAGTGCATGCTTGCATGCTGAATTTGTTGCAAGATTAGAGTGTGAAATGCCAGTTGTTTTCTCTACAGTGTTTCGCAGGGTTATGCAGCAATGTAACATACTCATTGTAATGCAGTTATTGAAGGTAATACTAATAGTCAAAGGAGACTTAACAGGAAAAGGGCATTTCTCAACAATGTTATCACTGTGACTTAACAACAAATTATTTAAAACTTAAACTGTGTACGTATGTGCTTACATTAATATCAGTCACAAAGCACAGCACCAAAATCATACAAGGTATGTTAACTGGAAGGAATCTTTTGCCTGTGTTGAGATTACACCTACACCATTTGCAAGAGATTAAGGAAGTTTAGAATTAGAAGACACGTGCCTTACGGAAGGATGGCAACCCAGGAAAGCATTCTCACAGGCAGACAGCGATGAAATGCTGCCTTGGAATTCGTGAATCCCAGCTTTCCCTCCACCCTGCCGGTAGCCTGGGCAGGAGCAGCGGGACATCTGATCAGGCTCACGTTCTGCAGGGCCCTGCAGCAGAACCACTGATGACCCCGAGTGATTAAGGGTCAACAAACTTTAGCCTGAAGCAACTGTTCTATGAACTTTGGCACATTCTGAGTTGGCTCCTGCTGGTTTGTTGCCTTTGGCCCTTATCTTGCAGTTTAGCAAGGATTGTGAAATTCTGAATAAAGTTACAAGACATATCGGTTCTGTCTCAGTGACTCAAGGTCTTGCTCTTCAAATGTTCTTGGTCTTCAAAATTCCTTTGGCAAATAATCTCATCTATCAGCTAAATATTTTCCAATAGGTGTGGCAAAGGATCCATCAGAAAAAAAAAAAAAAAAAAGAAAAAAATGGAAAAAAGAGAAAATTTTGTGTAAAGATATAAAAAAAAGTATAACTATCATGTGGGACTGGGAAAAATTATCACAGATTCTCTGTGGTAGCACTTTGGAAAAACTACCTGCATTCTATGTATGCACAAACTTCAGCCCATGACTAAAAAACTATGTTTTGAATTCAGTACTGTGTGTTGTGTTCGGATGGATGAAGGGAACAACTACCTCAGAAAAGTTCAAATACCTTTGGGACTTGAAAAGAAAAAGAGGAAAAGAGCAATATACTTTTGGAAGTACTTATAAGCCTAATCCTATTGACTCCCAAACATTTATGTTGCTTACAGAGAGAAATTTTATCATAAAGTTAACTAGACTTCTGAAAATTTTGTTATGCTTTCAAGGCAGAACTTAGGCTCTTGGAAGAAATTATAAATCCTTCCTTATTAAAAGTGTAAGGAAGAGAACATATAAATCCCCAAAGTCCTTTATTTCTTGGCAATATTTCACAATATTTCACAGTCACATGTCTTCCTGAAGTGCAGAATGGCTTCTAGGTAGACAGGTTCTCTGAATTAGAAAAAAAAAAAGAATAAAATATCTATATTTTCCATATATAGAATCAATATGCTCTGATTTTTCCCTGTAATTTCTGTATTTCCTAGACATTATCCACAGGATGTGCTAAACTATGTGGGAAACCTGTTAAAGATTTTTTTTCCTTTCCTAAGAATACAGAGGTTTTAAAAAACCCTGAAATCCCTAAGCATGTTGAAACATCACTCAGTGCTGGCAACAGCAAAACTAGATCTTTCTTTAATTGCTTTTTTATTGTCAAAGCAGAAAAAAAAGAATTAGACAAATTGCATGTGACTGTGTAACAAGCCTCCACAATGAGCAAACACAATTCTGTTTTAATGGTTTGAAAGCTGGATATGAAATTGGCTCTATCACTTTCTGTCATGTTTTTTGCTATCTGCCTTAAAGATACCACCCCATGGATTCTCCTATCAGATACTGAATTGTTGAATTTAATAGCAGAAAATTCAGATTTCTAAATATTAAACATTTTAAATATTAAATATTTTAAATTTAAAATATTGC
Source organism: Promerops cafer (assembly GCA_013398275.1). Taxonomy (NCBI): domain Eukaryota; kingdom Metazoa; phylum Chordata; class Aves; order Passeriformes; family Nectariniidae; genus Promerops; species Promerops cafer. The sequence goes on along the minus strand of VZSE01010647.1, from coordinate 1,186,661 downwards.
TATCTGAAAGTTCCATCAGGCTTTCAAGGACACCCACCTCAGTCAATCTTTCGAGGTATTTTGAAACCCATCACATTTCAAAGGAACAGTATATTTAATCCCACATAATCTTACATTTACTCATTGATACCTGTAAAGCTCTGCTCACAATCCTAGGGCTACAGCATGGCAGTTAAAATATGCTGGACTAAGAGTGATGGCTTTGTAAAGAAAGTGCATTCTGAAGGATCACACACTACTGAGTGATTAATTCCCTCATCTACTCCACTCCCTTCTATGAAATTAAACCCTACTTCAAATTCACATTGCAGTCTTCAGACTCAATGGCCTATAATTCCTCACTGGATGTCTCCCATGTGCAGTTTTTAGTCACCTATCAAACTACTGTGGGAGAATAAGCTTCCCAGTCCAGTGCCATTCACATACAGACAATATTGTCTTCTTAGAGGGGGAATCCAAAACTTCAGCATAACTTTGGGAGGTCAAAGGATCTCCCCTTTCCTTCTCAAGCAGTACCCTGCTTGCCTTTCTGTATTCTTCATGGCAACACTTTACTATTATTTTCTATGTAATATGTGCAGTATTATTTAAAATACAGTAATCATATTTCACGATTTATTGAGTGGTAGGATACAGGGAGTATCAAGTACCATTACAGGTTGTTTGGATTTTACTTCTCTTTTAAAACCTGGATAGTACAAAAATGTCATAAAGACAGTTTGGTAAGAGAAGGTAAACAGAACAAATTTTCAGAGCACAAACTATGTATTAGGGAACAAAAACAGACAAACGAAAAGCTTTGCTAATCTCTATGTAACATAAAAAGGTTCTTCAGTTAGTCTGAAGAAAAAAAAAGTGGCAACACACTGGAATGTACAGTTTCTATTTATAGAAAGCCCCACTAACTAGAAGCCCATGCCATTCAATTAACAATTTACAACACCTTCATTGTATAGTGCAGTGCAGAAAGTGGAAGGTTGTTTCATTTCTGTATTTCCAGACGCGTGTCATTTCCAACCCCATATTTAATAGTGTGTAACTGCCTGAAGGGGAGAGATCAGAATGTGTGGCATGTCTCACTGAGAGGAATTTTGTGCATTAAAAAACCCCAAACCACGTTCTTTCAACTATTAAACAGAGAGCTAACCAAATTCCTTGCTTCCACCCCGGCTTTGAAGTCCAAAAAAAAAAAAAAAGAAAAAAGAAAAAAGAAAGACAAGAAAAGGAAAAGAAAAAGGGAAAGCAAGCAAGCAAGAAGTGACACATGGAAGAGAGTGAGAGAAAGGTGGGAAGAAGGAGAGCTCAGAAGGAAGAAAGTTCCTTACAAGAGAGGTATATGTAAAGGACAAAAAGAAAAGGTTTTCCATGATGTCACTCACAGCATGTCTGTGTCTGGAAAAGTACTTGAAAAGGCAGACATGGATTTATTCCATTTCAGTAATGCAAAATATTCATGCCACGTTTTCAAACCATGTTCCAGAAGTAAAGAATACTGTGGACTAGGCATGAAAGAAGATAATTATTTATTTGCTGCCAACAAACTGATTTGACCAAACTGAGCTGATACTTTAGAAATTGTCATTTCCTCTTTACTTTTCAGAATCCATCTTTTTTCCCAGTTTCCTCTTGGTTTACAATCTGTTCCCTCCCCTCACCCTGCTTCTTGCTTTTTTCTTCTTTCATCTCTCACTCCCTTAAAGAAGCTGATGCAAGGTTTTTTCCTTCTTTCTTTATGTGTGTGCTTCTACTTTCCTGTGCTCTCCATCTACTGGCAGAAAGATTAAACTGTTGTCACTCTTTTTCTTACTCAATTTCTGTCTTCATTCCCTCATTTTGTGTGCCTTTATTTGTCTTGGATTCAAGCCTGAAATTCTTTCCTAGATAAAACACAGGAAATTCTCACAAAAGCCATATTTACATATTACATTGTTTCTTTCCCCTTTAATACAGCTTTTCTTTCTTGAGGTTTTGCATATTCTCTCTTCAGCTAAATACACATTATTCCCCTCCCCCTCTCCTGCCCGCAAATCACACTTAAAATAACCACAACTGCAAGCAGAGACATGAATTTATGGAGTCTGAATTCAATACTAGCAAGACTGACAGCATAAACAGTTATTAGTGATGTACTTGTCCCCCAGGGGCACTGGTCTTCAGTCCATGGCTGGGATAATATCAAATATGTATCTTTGCACTAAGTGCCAATATTCTACCTTGTTCAATTCACAGGTAGACTTGTTGTCCAGATGTACATTGGACGAGAAGAAATTCAGATGCTTATAGAAATGAGCAAGACTGTGGCTGCACAGCCATCCAAGTGATCTTATTGGGAATGATCTGGTGAAAGACAGCCATGGAATATGCAGGAGGCAAACTCTACTTTGGAGCAGGGTGGGTACAATTTGGTGTAAGTAACTATAGCAACTTTAGGCAAGATGCAGAGCCAGAGTAAAAGTCAGAAAGGTGGAAAATGCAAAGAAAATAGAAGGAATATAGCAGAAAAAAAAAAAGAAAGAAGAAAGATAATAAAGAAAGAAGAATGAAAGAAGAAAGAAGAAAGAAAGAAGAAGGAAGAAAAAAGAAAGAAGAACCCAAAAAAGGAAAAAGGGAAAAAAAAAGAAGAAACAGGAAAAAAGACACTTTAATGATTCAGGAGTGTAAAGTAAACCATATCTTTAAAATAATTCTGATCTTTCCTGTGTTTATATATACAATTAGGCCAAAAGAGATTTAAATTTCATAACATCTCAACGTAGGCCAAAATCCCATCAAGCACCAAATTTTAGGATATGAATAATAGAGGATTACTTAAAAACAGTTTTACAGTAACACTATTTTAAACTAAATTGAATAATTCCTATCTTGTCAAGACAACTTAATATTAGTTTAAATGGTCACTAATTGTTCTTCTCATTTTGGAGATTAGCAGTAGGCTTCTCAGTAATTTTTTTGGCAGCTCAGATATGATTGCCTGCAATTGTGTATCTCACCCGCTTTACAAGGCAGTACTGCTGGGTGGTTTGAACCCCCTCCTTGAATCACACAAAGGAGGAGACAGAAAGCAACTGCACCCCTAAACTTAAGCATTATCTTACAAATGAACTCCTGAAATAACACTATTTTTTCCATCTTCAAAACACTCTGATCTTTCAGTTCTCCTGAATTGCTGAGGGATAAGCTAAAGGCTCTCAGGCACAAGATAGTCTTCAATCCTTGCTATTTAGTTTGACTACTTCTCTTCCAGTGATCTAAGTCCTTGGAGATGTAATAAGTACTCACAGGGTCTGATAGAGATATAATGTATTTCTTCATAGAGCTGCCCAAAAGTAAAACTGAAGGTGTCCTCGGCAAATTATGAGTTAATGAACAATACAGCTTCTAACAACAGTTTGCCCCAGCTGAAAGCCTTGCACAACACTGTTGGGCTGTATAAAGTCACAGTCTTTTGTCACCTACTGGTCAGCTGGCAAAAAGTTCAAGTTTTTTCATAGCTTTAAAGCTCCTTATCCCCAGTTCCCACTAAATTTGTAACCTAGCTTTCTGCTGCAAGTCTCCAAGTTCTCTTGCTTTTCATACCTTCATACTGTCCAGCAAGGGGACCCACTGACCCATTCTGAAAGTCTACTCTGGGTGATTTTGAAAGTACCTTGAGTTATTATTGAACAGGATGGAAACAGTCACAAATGTATGCATACTCCTTTTTCTGTGGTGTTTATTAAAGGCTTTCACACAGAACATTTTTTTCTCATTTTGGCACAGATCTTCAATGCTGTTTTAAGGAATTACATCATTAAAATCCTTATGCTAGTCTGCATGTGGTGTAATTAATCCCCCATCATATCCTCCAATTATTTCCTTTCAAAGAGGTAGAATTCTAAAAATGGTGAGATGTACAGATGCAATAACTGATGCAATATATCTCAGTACAATTTTAACAGGAAATTTCAAATTCCTTCTTTTCAACAGTTTCCCAGAAATGTTTGGCATTTATTACTTGCTGTGAAAGGCTCTATCAGGCATGAAACAGAGAAGGCATGTGTCACTAGGAGAACTTATGTTGAGATAAAGCTCAGTCAAAAGAAACAGCTTCCATGTAAGAGAAATAGCCCAGTAAGGGCTTCCATGAACAGCTGTCAGTGGTTCAGAGCATGTCTGTGGCTGTGCTGGATCCATCTAGACTACCTTCCTCTCCCCAGACCTGCAGCAGACTAGAGGATGTGTATAAAAACATGGAAATCCCAATGACAAACTGTGATTCTTGAGTAAAATGCAGATCCTGCATTAGGACTTCATTGCATGACTGACAGGAAGCCTGTGATGATAATGTGCACCATCTGTTGTTTTGATGGGCTATAAACTTTTTCCCAGAAAAATGCCTAAGCACGTTTTGAGATCAATTTACTTTTAAATTCCAAAATATCAGTAATTTTCACAGATTTAATCCTTAAGAAAGATTGTCCCTTGTTTTTAAGAAGTAGTGATTACTTGCTGTGTACCTCACCTTTCAAATCACCATCTCCTGCAGTGATCATTTTTGCAAGTGTTGGCTGATAATAAAAAGAATGCAATTCCACACAGATGTATACACCCCTGTAGCAAATTGTAGCAATTTAAACAACAAAAAATTATTAATAAAACTTTTCAGTGCTTAGTGGATTTTGTTTTTCTTCAGAGAAATGAATTCTTAACGCCACTGACATTAAGAAGCAATTTACATAAGTTTCAGCAATTTTGCACTCACAGGCTTCTAATTGAAAATTATTTAGGAATTTTACCCATCTTTCCACATGCATGCAACAAGAATGTCATACTCTTATCTCAGAACTGAAATTCTTCAATGCAGAAATGCACTATATAGATTACATACTGAGAGGGAAAATTTGCAAAGTATTTTTAAAAAAAACCCCTAGTGATATAAATGCCATGTAAGCTTTTCTTGGCAGGTACTGAAAAAGAGTTAAAATTTCATACTGACATACAGTTAAACACACTTGAGCAACTTCAGGAAAAAATGGGAAACTTGATAGGGATTCAAATCAATCCATATGGAAGAGCACAGAAGATAGAATTGAACTAAACTTATCAGGCATTAAAATTGGACAACAAATGGGAACATTTCATGTAGTGTCTGGCATTCAGAACATATTGTCATGGAAAGTAAAGCCCAGCAAACTCTCAAAAATTTAGGCTTGACCAGCTTTATATCAGAGTTAACTAAAAAAAATGCTGATATCCTGACATTCTATCAAACCTACCATGTCTAGAGAAACTTAGCCTTCTACTGTTGATCTCACAAGAGAAGGTTTACTGATGAAGAATAATCTTTAAATTTTTTTTAAAGCACAAATACACCTAAGTTTATACACAGCACAGTTTTGCTTTCTTCCTCTCATGCTTATGTCTAATGCAGTAGGCTGAATCCCTGTCCTCAACACTGCCAGTCTGCAAAATCAGACTGTGTGTGATAAAACAGAGTATTCAACACAGCGTTAATGCAGGCCCATCTAAAATTTGCCATTTGCTGTGCTTTGAAAGCTCTTTAGGCTCTTTGTCTTGAACCAAGGGAACATCAATGTCCACCCACTGTTACCATCACCCTAATATTTAAGTTAACCCTTTAACCTAATGGTTGGAAATAGCTTTTAGAAGAAGTCATTTGCTCATAATTATCACCTGGAAGATTCCATTAAATGAGACAGTTTAGGCATATCCACAAACCACTGGAAGGAGACAAGGCTGTGCCAGGAGACTTATCTGGCAATATGTGTGTCATCATGAGAAGCATCTCTTTGCTTGAAAGGGGTGCAAATAGCTGAACAGGTTATTTTATCCATGCGTTGTAGAAAAAAACCCCTTTTTTCCCTTTTGCAAATTGATGTCTGCATATTTCTTTACTTTTCCAATATAAACATTGCTTTGGGAACAATTTCTAATTCAGTAAGTGACTTAGAAATTTTCACTTACAGTTTTTTCTTCAGTCAAAGCATTTTGTTATCGAAGTTACAATATGTCATTTCTAAATACAAACTAAAAATAGACTGTGGTAATTAATTTTGATCATTAAACCTTTTAACTGCGGCATAATGCCCTAATTCTGCAAAAGCATATCTGCCCATGTCCAAGTGCTTGATGTTCCCCGTGCAGTGCCCCTCATCTAAAAGAGCAAGACACCAGGTGGCAGCATAGAGTGAAAAAAAATGTACTTTACATTTCTAACAGCACAATTAGTGATGTTACAGCTGACAAAGTCATAAACTTTTTCTTCAGTTTATAAAAAATTATTATCAAACACAACCAGATGGAGACAGTGTTGAAGACATTGGCAGCAACTCTACAAAAGGCAGAACACATGAGAAAAAACCAGTATATAAGCATGGCTGCTATAAACAAGTTGCAAGAAGAGAGAGAAATGTAAATGTACAACTTGACATCTTCGCAAGCCTCAGAAGTCTTCATGCTTAGCACTTCAGAAACTGGGTATTTATTTAGATTACCAATGTTTTGTTGGGATTGAACTTGGAACTGAGAGCAGATAGCCTAATACATGTATTTCCTGGGTAATGCTGTACCTGTATAAAACTGCAAACCTTTCATTGCATTGAGAATTTACATTGATTGCTCAGGATTCAATATTGAGGGAGAGAAAAAGTGGGAGAGAGAGAGAGACTGTCCCTGACCAAAGCAAAGATGTCACAACTAGATTCAGTGATTTTGCTTCAAATAGTAGGAGTAGCTTGCTCAAGGAAAAAAAAAAAAAAAAAAAAGGCTCACCTTTACGATTTACAGTGCTTTAAAGACTCCACAGAACAAAAAGCTCTGTCATTTCATTTGAAATTAAATAAGTACACTTAGGATTAACATAGGAAGACATACTTAAAACAGAATACAGATTCCTTTGGGGAACAAGACAGAGTCAACGAAAAATTTTGAGAAGTTCATGTAACAAATACATAATACTCCTGCTGTTTTCTTATACATGATTGGCAAATGTAACTTCATGGTATGTAACTTCATGGTATCCTACTTTTTGTAGGGTAAAATAACAGGTTGTTAGAATTCAAATGAAATTGTGATTGTGTGAAAAGTTAATTTCACAATTAATTCCCTTCCCTTGTTTTCTAAAACATTTTCTTTTAAACATAGATATGAAAGACAATACTAAATTAATCAACTTGGTCAGGTCATGAGATGACTTTTCTCATCTTGTATTCATAAAAATTATCAAGTTTTAAAGAAACAGTATTTGAATTAATGTTGCACAGTATGGGTCTTTCTCCCTGATTCTTACCAGATTAACTTTCAGTTTTGCCTGAATGAGTAAAATAAGAATTCAGAGAATATTATAATGGCAGCAAAATTTAGAAAAGTTATATGAGGACTTTGATAAATAGTCAAATATAACATTAAAGTATAATTCAGATACCAAAATCTATTACCTTTCAAATTGTATGACCCACTGCTAAAGATTTGTCAGCACAAATGCACTGACATATTCTGTATGTGTTTGCACACCTCATGGTTCACTGAAATTACTATACAACCTATTGCAGTAGGAAATGCAAACATTTCAAACTCTTGAAATAATTTGATAATTGTCTGTCATTAATAATTAATTTGAAATAAAGGTTTCCTTGTACTTCCAATAAATTTTATCCTCTTCATAATTGAAAAGCAGTGCAGTTAAGCAGCAAGAAACTTGAACTCTTTCTTACTCTACAAATCTCAAAATTATTTTTCACAAAATGATTTGGCTTTCTTTAAAAAGCTCAAATTTTAAAATATGTGATTATGAACCAAAAGCACATTTGGTTAAATTATTTTAGTGTATATAAATCAAAAGTTTGCAAATCTGTCATCTAGATAATGCAAGTTTTTGTCCCAATCCAGTAACAAGATTTGTGAAAGTGGACTCCAAGCTCATCCAAGGCTTCAGTGATACCAGCAGCTATGCCTGAAGCCCATTCCAGTGCTCAGCCAGACTAGGTAATTTTATACTTGCAGGCATAACTGATGCCTTAAATCACTTTGAGAATTGAATGTGTCTTAAATGAGTCATTATAGGTAATCTGAAAAACAATCTGCTCCTAGGTACCAGCTATTCTGGTGATAATAGATGCCTGATTACCTTTGTACAGTGTGATTAAGGTTAACTTGGACACTGTTGAAGCAGGAGGGATAAGACTGCCAAGACGAGGAGTAGAAAATAATCACAGCTGCTTTTTTTTTTTTTTTTTCACCTGAACAGAAAATAAACAGGCTTTGCAGAGCAGATGTTCAAGGACAAAATTTTGGCTACAACTTTTAGGTCTTAGTTGCTGTTGTCCTTTAGCCAATTTTTTGTACAGAGAAAGTAAAAAAAAAAAAAAAGGACAATGATAATTGATTCAAGTTTTCCTTAACTGGTCAGCTTTTAACTGGGCATTGGAGAAGGATATGGTAACTTTCCTTTAGTTATTAAAACACATTTTAAGCACTGTAGTCCCATATTGATTCTATAATAATAAAACTATATTTAAAAAGAAATAATTTCTTGTCTTCACTGTTAAGAATATTTTTAATTGTCCAGATGTATAGCATTGGTTTGTAGAAGGCAATGACATGTAGAATATTTACATTCCTTTCTCTACAAATCCAGACAGACACTCCCTTTTTCCAGTGTTTCTCATGGCTGCTGGGGCAAAAGACTGTTGATTCCTTATTTTTTTAACCCAATTCCAACTCTCATGTGATCAGTGCTAGCCAAGTGTATATACTCAAGTGTTAATATACAAAAATATTTGTCTATTTTGGAGACTGATTAATAAACCCCTAGAACATAAAGATGTGCTAATTATAGAAGCATGATTCCTTTTTTTACTCAGTAAACATAAGTAACGTAAGGATGCCAAAACCATTTCTTACTATCCCATCCTAAGTTATGTAGGAAATGTATCTGTTCAGCCACATGAATCCTTATTTTCTCAAGGACTGTCCATCTAAGCACCTTTCCAAACATGTACAATTTGTGGCTCAAACACCCTATTGGTCACATGGTGCTATTTCTCCCTGACCATAACATCGCATCCTAAATTTAGCATGGAGGTTATTCAGCTCCATGCTTCTCATTAGCCCAAAATGCCAAGTACATCTGCATATCAAAGGCTGCACCCTGCAGAATCATAGAGAAGCCTTTCCATGATGCTCTGTGGAGAATCCTGTTTTTCCTTGTCATGCCTTTATTCAGTAAGGAGTTCTGTGTGTGTGTGAGCATGCAGGGGTGTGCTTATATGTATGGATGTGTACTGTAAACAGGCATTCACACTGACAAGAATGGGTTTGACTATCCAGAAGTGAACCTTCATGAAATGTTACATAACTTGTCACGAAAATGTACACACATAGCCTTAATCTTAATTAAAATAATATCTATTATTAATTTTCAGAGAAAATTCTAATTGACAGTGGATTTTAAATACAATTCTTGTTCAAGATTTTATAAAATATTCTCATGCAAATTTAAAATGCCCTGCTATCCATAAACCAAGGAGTGAATAATTTCCACTAGGAATATCAAACCAAATTACGCTTATGGATATCCCAACACATTGTGACACTCTTCGAAATTTTTTGGTTTAAGTCCACATAAAGCTGAATGAATATGCATGGATGTGGTTTGTCTGTACACAAATTTTCTATCTATGAGCTATATATCCTGTGTAGTTAATATCTTTTACAAGTTCTTTATCACTAACTAGATCCAAACTTATGTCCCCCTGCCCTGCCTTGGTATTCCCACTGCCCAGGTCTGCATATGATGTGGTGTTTAACTTTACAGTCTGACTGATGCAGTAACGGTTTGCTATAGTTTGTTTAAAAATACCACGGATCATTCCATAATATAACTAATCACCCTTGCACTCCTGTTTACATACTATTAATAAACACAACAAAAGAAGTTGTCATTGGAGACTAAGCATCTGGAATCCTTGGAGATCTACAGTTACAAACTCCAAAAAGGGAATAAAAAACTTTGAAATAGTCCATTACCATTAAAAAGTAGCTCACTGAGTTTCAAGTGCAGAATAATTTTTTCCCTGTAGCTAGTCTGAAAAAAAAATCCCAAACAAAATCCAAATCAAAACTAGAAAAACAAAAACAAAACAAAAAAATTCCCCAAACCCCAAAAACTACAGTCTCCTTTATAGACAGAGCACCACATTGTGGATTTTCAGAGGAGATCACTACATGGATTGCTACACGATATGAGGAGTTGAAGGCTGCAAAACTTTAGAAGAGAGTTATGTTTGGAGAAACTTTAACTTCACTTATAAAATTTATAAAATTGTATAATAAAATAACATTTGCATATATGTTCAGCATGATATATTCATCACAGCAAAAGTCAAAAAATACTTGCTGAAGCTGAATTAACACATAATATCTAACTCCCAGGAAATGACCCACACTTCTGCAAAGCCAGGTGTTAAGTGTTTCCCAAATACTAGCAGAGAAACTGAAATTTAAAAGGGGTGTTTAATACCTTAAAAAGTGAAAAAATGCTTCTCAGGATCTGGTAAAATGGGATATCACCTTCCAGCATAACATATGTACTTATTTGAGAATTTGTGCTGCTGTATATGTAGTGACAGAGAGCAGAGCTCTCTATTTGCTATAGTTATGCACTGATGATAAATTACAAGTGAATTTATTTTTGTACAAGTGAACAATCCCAAATGTAAATGTTTATTAGAACTTCTGTTAGCCACAATCAAAGGCATTAGTTAACTTGCTATTATTGCAGTGCAGTAAATGACAGGTGGTCTGTATTTTACTTTTTATAGACTTGTTCTAAACATATATTTATGCTAACTACACTTTTTATTTTAATATTTTATCCCAGATTTTTTGCTGGTCTGGTAACCAGAAGCATTTCAATGCGTGAAGAGATGGAGTAGGAGTTATGCTAAGACTTTTTCAGCATAGGCAAAACTTAGTTGTCCTGTGCTTCTTGAGGTGGTGGAAACAGCAAGCTCAAGAGGGAACAGATAATATATCAGGAGTTTCTAGGACATCCGAGCATTTCTGCCCATGTAGATGGCTGAAACATTATGAAGAAGAACTCTTCAAAAGATGGAAAACAGCAGAAGAAAGAATCATGCTTCTCACAGCTCTGTGTATCTATGAATGAATATAGAAGGAGGTTCCTTGCCATATCTGAGCTCTCAGGCCAGCCCTTCCTCACCACCTAGCATGCACTGGGACTGGCAGAAAAGTGTCTGCTTGTTCAGAGGTTCCCCTCTGACCCTAAACATTTGAAACCACTAGCCAAAGTTTGCCTTAGAATGACATTCTCAGATCAGTAGGGCAGTAGGTACCTTCAAGAGGACTAGGATGACTGGGTTTGGACGTCATAAATCAACCATAATTCTTCTCTGGTAGCATGCTTCATGAGATTTAGGAAATGTTCTGAGTAATACCACTTCAGAAAAACTTACCTTCCTAAATAGCATAGCTCCTTTAAATTATTTTCTCATATAAAAGCTCAGCTTATTGTAATCATCAGCTGTTAATAGTGTGTTTTTAAATGTGAAACTTCTAGTATTGTTTGCCACTAAAATGGCCCTTTCAGACCACTTTCATTTTTCTCCTCAGTGTCACACACATTCTGTTGTACAATCCAAGTAATGGATAGTATAATATTTTTTTTTATTTCACTTCCAATCTGGAATCATGAGAGAAGTTTAAAAAGATATAACCTTTGTACTCACCCCAGCCTTTGGTTTAGCTCCAGAGCTGGCTACTGAAGAGGGAGATGCTGGATCAGGAGCATGGATATTAGAAGACAAGTTTGTTTGTGAGTGATTTACTGAAGCAACATCCACTCCACTTTCAGAACCAGATTCAACATCCTGCAGAAAAATTTTGCAAATCTCTATAGTAAATGTGAATGTGAAATAAAATAATATTTTTTCTAAATAATAGAAATATTTAGGCAAGCTCACTTAAATACATATGCTTGCTGTCTTTTTCAATGTGGTGATTTGCATTAGCTGCTGTTCTGAAATTATAAATCACTAACATCAAAGCTATAATTCCTCTAAAGGGTAGAATGCAAGGTAAGAAAAATCAGTTAAGGGCTGCAGAAGTTTGACATTTTTCTCTGACATTCAGTATTTCCTGTGTGCTCCCACCTTCTGTCTCTGCAGCACTGCAAGCTAGTGAACATCTGTAAGCCATTACACAGATGAAATGACTTCACCATCCAGCAGTTTATACAATTCAGAGGTACAGCTCCTTAGTTTTTCTGAATCACCAGACACTTATCAGCCGAACACCATTTCTGGTTAAAATGCCCTTACTTTTAATGACACTGATTACATTCCTCTTTCTGAGAATAAAAAGAAGATATACAGTATGTTTTATTGTTGAGGAAGTAGAAAGTTAGCACATGCTTGATTTACTGCATAGGGTGAGGGCAAGGGATTATACTGTTTGCAGATAAATTGTGACACATGTCTGGCAAGGACCTGGCTATGTGTAGAACCAGCCATATACTGTCAGGATTATTAGCTGAGGTGCAGCCTTCATGAACACAGCTACACAGTATGCAAAAAAATCTCCTGAACTCCTAATGCCAGAAAACTCTGTGCAGACAAAACCTCAGTTTCCTAATGCCAGGTTCCTAGAATAGGTGAAATATGGGGCACAGTCATCTCAGGGGTTCTGCTCCTGAACTGAAAAGATGCAGCACCCTTTGATTCATTAACTCCAGTTAATTCTCTGGTCTGCCAAGCCAAAGCTACCATTTAGGTGCCTCTATGCCATGTACATGAGTGTGTGGTGTTCTGAAAAGGGTTAGAAATTAGGGACAAAGCTGGACTCTAGGCAGGACCATGTGAAGAGCCATGGAGCAGCCTCTGTAGCAGTCAGTTTGGCTACAGCTGCTCTCAGAATTTTCTGGTTAGCAGAGCTATGCTGCCACAGTGCAGAACCATGATTCCTGCTGCACTACCCAGGATTTTACATCATATTCAAATGATTTCTTACTATAAAATAAATATCAGCCTGAACTCAATTCTTGTGTATCATGAAAACCAGATCTTTTTATCTTCTGGTCCACAACAATTAAGGGTTCAAAAATTCCTAGGAAATCATTGTCCATAGAAAGCATATATTTCATATTTGATGCAAGCTGACTTTCTGCAGGGCTGCTTTGCAGCCTGGAAACAGGTACCACGCCTGATTATCAGGCAGGGTTACTTATCCACATTGCCTCCACTCCCTTTATTGCTGTAAGAAATTGGCTAAAATGCTGGCATGGATTGGTGAGATATAGAGAACAGATGTTAACATTGTATTTCAGGTTTCCTGTGTCATCACTGTTTAAGGAGATACTGTGAGAACATTGATATTCAGTGGGAAAATATTTAATGATGAAAAGTGAAATTATGTGATTTCCTCTAAAAATGACTCATATAATTTTCAGCTGATCAGTGAAACACAGCTTTTCTCACCTTCAGACCACTCACTTAGCAATAATGAAACCTGGCTTTCAAAGGAAAAGCTCCTTGTTATTTCAAAGAAAATATCACTAACCAAAACAAATGATACAAATGCTAGTCTAGAGATCTTGGGGAAGTGTTTCTCAGGTTTCTTGAACTGAAAAACAGCTGCAGCACATGTGGGTGAAATTAACAGGAAGCCTGCACAAGAATACCTTGGATCAGCCATTTCATGTTCTTCAGAGTTACACGTGTAAACACTTTACATAAAAAAAAGAATGCATCAGTCATGTTTGTGAGCTGTCCCATCTCCTTTTGGATTACTCTCAGCAAAGAATGGTCCTTTTAAGTGAATAAAAAACCCCCTACATTAAATAATTCAAGTTCTGCCCAGAATCTCACTTTGAATGACTAAGGACTTTTGCCTTCCCCTAGCAGCAAAACAAGACCTGTAGCTCAGACTTACTTTCTGTTCTATGTAATGTCAAATGACACAAACTCATGTTCTGAGACTGGTGTGGCCCCGAGCCTGTGCTGACTCTGCATTTACAGTAGGTGATAATTAGAGAGCCAGACATTTTCTGAATCTTGTTGATCTCCCTTTGTTTTATCTTGGAGTTCTGAAGCTCTCATTTATGAAAGGATGCCAAAAGGAAGTAATGGATGCCAATATTATTGCCTTCAAAACATGTATATAAAAAAAAAAAATACAAGTCAAATTCTTTACAAAAAGAGCTTCAGTTCTAAACCAAGGAGTGGAAAAATGTGAGGACTGAAAGAAAAAGGTGAAGCAAAAAAAGATTTTATTTAGAATAATAGTAAAAAAATTGACCAAACTGCCTTACAGGTATATGCCTCCGTTTGTATGTCGGGGTGCTGGATGGGGAAGAGCCTGCACTGAGAGCATTTTCAATATCCTGGTCAAGCTGGTCCAGTTTCATAATTAACAGCACCATTGAATCCAGTCGTGGACGATCCCGATCTTCTGTTATTTCCTATGGAAGAGAAAATACGACTGATAAACCTGAAACAGTTGGAAAGAGTAACCTTAAATTATGAATGCTCTGTTTCTTAATTTGCCAGGAAAGAACACTAAATAATAAGCAGAAATTATTTTTGAAAAAAAAATACTGCTTTTTGTAAACAGCTTACTGAGTATTGATGTACTTCTGGGAAAATATTTTATATTAACATTTAATACACATCCATTACAGCAATTAAATTTTTTAAAAGCACAACTGTTTGGAATAAATGCATCATTACCTGGATACACATACTTTTAAAACAGCTATGGATTCTAAACAGTCCTCAAAATATTCACCCCAAATTAATTAACCTGATTGTACAAGTACAAATGATGAAGGTTAATCTGAGATGGAAACAGGACACAAGTTCAAAGAGGCCATTTTCCAGCTGAGGATAACCCCAACTTCTTTTCTTTGTGGAACTCATTAGTGCCACTATGTTTTATCGATTTGTAGCAGAGATTCCTGTCTTGGTTGGAAATTCTTGATACACATGAGGTACATCAGGGTAATAGTGAACACAGCATCATAGATCCTCTGTCTGGGAAGAGAGCCAGATGAGGGGGTACTCACATCACAGCCTCAAACACCTAGTTTATGCAGCTAATTTCCCTAAACTCGATAGAAAAATCAGGCAGAGCAGGTCCTCAAAAGTGCAACTCAAAGCAAGATTTTCAATTAGATGGGCTAAATAATGCTCTCAAGGAGTTCCTCCCTTTCCCTTTTATATAGACTTAACAAAGAAGTTACATAACTAGCCTGCCTCAAAATTCAGGGCTGAAAACCCCTACTAGTTCCTGTATGGATTTTCATAATTTGAACTTAGAAAAGACAAAGTTCCATTAACTCACTTGAAATGATATTTTTATAAGTCCTTCTCAAGAAATGGATGCAAAGGTGTTACAATTGCATCACTGTGCCCAAGAAGTAGGCAATGTAAGTGGCCAAATAAGCCTTTTATTTTATAGTCACTAAACTTCTTTTCAGGCTATACAGAGACTTCTCTTGTTAGGATTCCATTAGCAGGATTTTCGTAGACCATTTCAAAGGCATTGCAAAACAAGAATTAGATGATTCCTGCTAGAGTTAAAGGATATGTATAGGTAAAATAGTCATATAAACCACAGTCTACATGATCTTTAGGTGAAGACAGATGTGACGGTTACTTAACAAGATTTTAGAAAAGTAGAAATACAAATCTGTCAGTCCATAGCAGAGTTATGAGCAATGTACAATGCAAAGGTCAAACCCCAGGAAACTACGTATTTCATTTTGCATTACAATTTGATATTTTGCATTGGGTTTCTAAAAAAGCTGCTGAATTTGGAGGATCCTCTGATGAATTTGAATGGAGTTTAGAGTGATTGTGAGAGAATATCACCTCAAAATACCTTAGAAATCACCAAAATGGGTTGAGTTTCACTTTCTTTCAAATTGAAAACACAATGTCCCAAATTATTCATTGCCATTGCACGGATCTTCATTTTAACTGATGTTCAATTGATACCTGAGGTTTACAAATGTAAGAACAGTTATTTCATCTAATCTGCATGCGTGCAGAAAGCCCAGTGGAGCAGCTGAGTGTCTGCTAACAGAGTAGACACGACCTCCTTTGTGGCAGGGTCCATGTTCACCATAGTGAGCAAGACTGTCTCCAGTTTACACATCCAGAGGGTGCCAGTGCTGTTACTAAACTAGCTTCCTACACAGTCCCCTCACTGTGTTCTTATTTCTATTGGTTTTGCTTGGAAATACACCACTGTAAAGGCTAATCAACCTAAAATTTACACTTGACTTAAAAACCAGAAATTCATTGCTACACCACAACAAAGGAAGTGGTGGTGGCTGGGTGGGTTTTTTTAGTTTGTTTGTTTTGTGGTTGGTTTTGGTTTTTGTTTTTTTCTCAGGCTAGAAAGATATGAGGCATTTCATGCAAAGACAAAAAAAAAAAAACCAAAAACCCCCTGGAATTTTCCCCTAGCAAACAGTTTGATTCATCCTGCCAAAATAGTATAAGCTTGCTTTGTATGCAGCAGATTGAGAATGCTGGAGAAGAATCTGCTGAAATGAAGAGGTAGCAAAATATTGCTCAAAGGGCTACACAGGCTTGACACAATGCGCTGGTTTTGCAGGGAAACACCACTTTCAGAAAACAATAATATTATCATCATGGAATTTAGGTATTCTGTTTAGAAGTCCTAACTTTGTGGTTCTGGCTGATGTTCACATCAGCACAAGAAATTTATTATTTTAACTATAGTTTCTGCTTTTACAACTTACTGAACACCTGTTTTGCTGAGGCATTATCAATTTGTATACATGCAAGTCTAAGCATTATACAAAAAAAATAACACATAAAATAAAAAAGGCTAATCTTGGGTTGGAAATTCATCACAATACATAAACCAAATATTATTGTAAGATTAATTAATGTTTAGACAGTTTTAGCCTTGATAGTCTCTGATGAATTTCCAGGAGATTTATAACCTTTTTTTGTCTTTTGTATCTCCCTTTTGTGTATATTCTGAGATTTTATTGCTGAAGTATGACACGATCTATAGCCAAAAAGTTATTAGCAATTAATTTGTTTTCTTTTGAAAACACGGTATTTCCCTTGCTTCCAGTTTTTCACATTATTTCGCACTGATAGCTATTTACCTTCTAAATTAGAATGCAAGAATATAAATTACATGTATCAAATTATACAGAAATCCTACCTTTACCATTATGAAGTCAAAACTTGGCCATTAGAAGGTGTCTGGTCAAAGAAAGCCCTTACAATCTTAATTTCTGCCTTAAGACATTTGCATGGGGCAATTCAGTCATGCATCACAAATATAAACAGTAGGTCAAACTGGAGATGTTATTTGTCTGGAGATTTTATTTTTAACATGTCTCCACACAAGGAGGAAATAGTTTAGGTCATGAACTGGAAAAAACAATATTTCTTTTAATTTGTATCCTCACTGGTGTGATAAAGAAACCAGTTAAATTTGAATATATCCATATGTTTAGAACTGAAAACATTGTAACTCTTCCTAGAACGAAGGATGCTTGAATTACGCATAAATTATAAACCCCCAAATGTTGTTACAAGGAAAACAGTCTACAAGTCCTGTTGCTATCATCAGCAAACAATGCTAATAGAATGAAAACATTTTCGAGAACATGCCTGCAAATGAGATTTAGCCAGTTTTTTTAGTCGCTTTTGTGAATTTGGAGCTCATATCATTATTGACAAGAATAACACTACATTCTTCCACTATGTACTCCCATGTCCTCAAGTGCTTGTGTGTATTTTTACTACCGAGTTGCCTTGTGCAACATGTGAGAAGACCTGGCAATTTCTGAATATAATGTTCTCTGCACATAATGTTATAATTTTTATTTTGAACACTTGATGAATAGAAAATGCTGTAGGAAGGCAGAATTAATCAGAGTATCTCTAGAAAGAACTTATCCCCTTATTTTTATTTATAGTTTCAAGAATTTCATACCCATATTAACAATACATTACAACTACTTTAACCGACTCAAACAGGAGAAACCAGTTAAAGGGTATGGCCCTAAATTTGGATTTAATACATCCATTCTGTTTTATCCAAGCCTTGAGAAATGGAACTGGATACATTTCATTTCCTTGCTCTCTTAAACCCTGTATTTCTCCAAGCGTGTTTTCTTTTGCCTTTCACCTCAAGCCACTGTTTTACATCACACCCACAGTCCCTACTGCAGTCCCTTTTCCCACATACCTCCTTTGGCTGAGTAGAGCTGAAGCAAAGGGCACCTTTTGAAAAGGGTGGAGACTGTTAAGTGTAAAACCTATTTTAATTTTAATAGCAAAATTTTGTGCAGAAAAGATTGGCACTCAAAACTAAGTTTGTGCTCTCTTGTGTTACCCTCAGGGGGATTGAGTCACTTCTCCCTTCCCTGTAGGTTCTCCCTTTGAAAGCATCTGCTGATTTCCAGACTGAGCAGACCCTCTCAGTGCCAGTGTGGTCCCCTGTGGTTGAGGAGCAGAGAGAATATCCCACTCTAAACATCCCTCTGCTAGGGCCATCAGGGCACCACCTCCTTCCTGACACTTGCGTCAAGATGCTCAAAATTGCTTTGAAAAGGAAAACTTGGATTTTAGAGGCAAGATTTTTACACAATTGACAAGGCGAGCTGGAGTACCCACAAAAGAAAGGGATCATTTATGGAAAGTGCTGGCTGAGTTTTGCCTGGTGTTCTTGATCTGCAGCCAGCTGGACGGAGCTAAAATCTTATATTAATACAATGTATTTCAGATGGCATTAAATTACTCATTCTTGTCTTCCCTTGCTAAAAAAACCCCTTTTTGAAAAAAGAGAATTTTATTATATATCACTGATCTAATACTATAAAGGTTTTCATGGGAAGAAACAAATGAAGAACGCAAAATATGCAGTTTTGAAATTAGTATGATGATTTTTTACTAGCAGATATGCAAATAAGTTGTAACTTTCATCCTTCTACATTGGACTGTAGAGTTCATAAACTTTGAAAAATACCTAAATATTTTATCTTTTTCTAATTTTTACGCTATACTGTACCATATAGCTGCCCATGACAGGGGTTTTGGAACTAGAGGATCTTAAAGGTCCCTTCCAACACAAACCACTCTATGATTCTATGATTAGAGTCCTATTCATTATGGGAGGGATTGCAGGCAGAGAACATTAAAACACAAGGTAAAGCCTTCTGTTCCTTTTTGACATAAGACAAAAGGCCTAGACACCAGAAAAATCACAGTAAGATTACTATTATAAATCATATTTGAACTAATTTATAGAACAGACTGAAAATGGAATGAATAACATAGGCCTACACTGGTGTACACACCACAGGTGAGGAGACATGCTCATGTATTTGTGCAGCTATTCATCTGCACATTCACATTTGCTGTTGAGAGAATAGCTTTACTTCTCATTTTCCTTACAAGAACTTTAGATCACTGATCAGTTTTTCCAAATATAAAGTGTTCAATAGCACTAGTACACATGTGCTCTTTATCTTCTGTTTAACACACAAATAAGTTATGTTTGTAAAAGTGAAGTCTTCAGAGGACCTTGATTTCTATGTAATGTCCTAATTGTGATTTTCACTACTGTATCCTCAGAGAAATGTAAAAACCAAAACTATATTAGAAAACTAATCTCTGAGTAACATGTTGTCTCAGTAACACCAATGCCTTTTCTACTTCAAGGCAAAAAATACTCTGTAGAGCAGAGTTCTTGCAGGGATAGTGCTGCACTCTTGGGAAAAGAGTAAAATGTGCTGAAAAATGATGGACAACACAAAATCCAAATATACCCAACTGGCAAGTTACAGGAACAAGGAGATTTCAGCACTAGAAGTGAGGTGAAGGACTAGGAGAGAGGTGCAGCATCTCAATTTACCTAACTTTTCCTAAGATCTTTCAAACTCATGTGCTCTTCACAGATACTGTCTCCTGAACTTAACCCGATTTCCGTTGCAAAAACTTGATATCTTTCACATTCAAAGCCAATTTAATCCAAGAGCTTTCCTTTGTAGTAATTTCCTTTCTACAGCTGTTTTTTTTGCCTAAACATATACTCAACCCATAGATTACATAGGATGTTCAGGGTTTTTTAGCATTCTAGTTTTCCATGTTTCATGTCAGCTGAGTAAACTGTCTAGCAGAGATGTTGTTTTAATAATGAAATTTAGCAATTTGCTATAGATGAAATGGAAAATCACTCAAAAACCTTGGTGCAAAACAATCCGAGGAACCATTGTTGCACAGCTGTGTTAACTCAGCAGGGATGGCAGGTAGCAGTCACCCCTGAAGTGGTTCTTCTTGAAACAGAACAACTCTGTATTAAACAAAGTCAATCAGGATCACTTTCTAGCTAATGTTCTATTACCATGGGTAGCTATTAATGGAAAACATAGACTTCTCAGGCTGCCATTACTATGCTAGAATTATACCAATTTTCCTGTAATATTAATGCAAATAAGTGGTGGCACTAGTTCCAGTAACTAAGAGAAGCAAAAACAAATGTAAAATTAACCAACTCAAAATGGTACATCTTGTCCAATGTAGAAGATAATTACCTTATACTTTCACTACAATTTCATAAAGTATAAATGATGTATGAAATCCTGCTCTCTGTCTTGGGAGTTGCAGCTGATTACAGTAGCCAGTCTGATGACATCCAGTTCCCAGTGGGCATTCCTGACTTAGCATCATATCAGGATTATGACTACAGAAATTTGCCAAAATCAAATTCCATAGAGACATAGAGCACAATATGAATGTAATTTCTGTTCACTGGGTGGAAAAAAGTATCAGTAAACGTAATGCAATTAATCATGCTCTTTCCAGCATAAACAAATTCAGTTACTTTTGAGCTTTGTTCTTCTTGATATTTTCTAAATTAGCATTGTAATAATTCTAAAATCACCTTTTATGACTATACTTAAATGATTATGACTTACAAAGTAAGCAAAAAAGCATATCTTCACCTTTATTGGACCCTATTTCTGTTTGCTATAAGTAGAAAGACTTCTGCTTTGTGGAGAATATTATGACAGTAATCTGAACACTAATTATCAGACTGGACAAATACTGTAATTAAATAGAAATGTGATGTGAATGTGAGTGATAGATAACTGATGTTACATTTTTTATGTTATCAAAAAAGTACCTCAGATCTAGAAATTTTGTGCAAAAATGAACAAGAAAATATTTCATTTTCTTGTTTCTTTTCTATTATACTAAAAATCAAAGACTGAAACAATGAAAAGTAGAGACCATTCTATTAATAAGCAATTAAATCAGCATCAGTGACATGAAACTTAGCTTTGTTATATGTTTTTTGGCATGTATTTTACAAATACATCAATAAGTGAAACATTTTGTGTACTTACACTTTATATGTCATTATCATTTAGTGCATTTCAAACATGGAAGCGAGGAATTGTTTACAAATGGAAACCAAACCAAATAGTTTCTGTTTTGCACTGCACTGAATACAGCGCAAAGGGAATGGAGGAAGAAAAATGAATATACAGCCTAGTTTGTCCTTCAGTATACCAGTGAAAACACAGAATCTAGGAAATGCTTGGTATCTATGTAAGGTCTATTACTGACACTCTACCCCACAATACCTGAAGGCAGAGGAATAGTAGTACTGAACAGCCTCCTGAAATTATTGCAACTCTTCCCACAATTGCAATGGACTTTGAATCAGGCCTGGTACAGACACGAGAATTAAAACAAACCTCTGCACATTCTAAATAGCTGAGAAATAGGAGTTCTTGTCCTAAATGGCTTTCATGCTACCCTAGTAAATGAAGAATTTTGAGAATACAGGTTGCACTGTCAAAACAGTCTTTTTAGATATCTTTTCATTCATATGATTGTGACATCAATAAATGAAAAAACAGCCTATTACAAATATACAGCACAATATTCCTGGTAATCATACCTCAACAATTTGCATATTATTCATTATAGCACAGTCGTGTTTTTTCTTGTGCAGACATTTCATGACAAATAGAGAAGCTGAGAATTTAAACTTTTCTCTAATAAGACTGAATTTGTTTAGAAACAGTTTACTTCAAAATAGTGCTGTTTTGTTCAGAGGCAGAATGTTTTCTGCAACAAAACTACCATAACAGATTCTCAGAATGCTACTTACCCTTGCATATGACTTGCATGACACAATTGGTTTAGTTAGAATCAGGGAATCATTTTAGCTGGAAAGGATTATTAAGTCCAACTATCAACCCAACCCATTCAAGTCCACCACTAAACCATGTCCCTAAGTGCCACTTCTACACGTCCTATAAATATCTCCGGGGATGGTGACTCAAACACTTACCTGAGTAAGCATACAGCATATTAAGGGGAAAGACAAGAATCTGAGAAAAATACATCCTTTCTCCATAAAGTAGATGTGTCACTAGAACTAAGATGGATGAGAAAACAACAGGGAAAATAAACCCCAAACACAGAGAAGTAAGGAAGGTCTCTTGAATCCCACAAGCTACTTCAGGCTACTCAGCTGATTCTCTGAGATACCAAATATTAGGCAACGACAATATTCAGGTAAGCAAGATATTATTCTGTATTCTTATCAGAATATTCAGAGTTTCATACTCTTAGGTTATAAGCACCCTGGGTATATGAGATTACAGAGTTGTAAATTATTACTATGAAGGCACTGAAAATCAATCCACTCTCTTGTTGCCAGACAAACTCTTATGGATGTTTGCTACTGTATATTAAATCTTCCATAAAACCTTACAGTAGACAATGACTAAAAATGTACTTTCACCTTACATGATATTAAAGCAGTTTAGTATTTCAAAAATCAGAGGTGATCGGAAAACAAAAGCTCAGCAACTTTGTAATTTGTTCTGTTTATAGCTGTACTCCAAATTTAGTTTTAAAAAATAGATATCTAAATCATTTTCTGATACAGGTCATGGTTACACGGTTACTTTAATTTTCCCCAAATTCCCGGTTCTAACAAATTCCTGTTCTCTCATCTATTTGCCCAGGCTACCCCTCAGTTCTCCTTGTACTAGCACTGGTTTCCAGAAAGTTCCAGAAAGCCATTGGCAGTCCAGCTGAACACAGTCCCTGGGAAAGGTGTAGTGACTGTCAGGGTCTTCTGTGCAACCCTACAAATGTCAGCGCTGGCCAAGGAAGACTAAAAAAGGCAGGATAAAAAGCTGCACTGAATTTTATTTTTTCTTGCAAAAGCTTGGAATTTAATTGCAAAGTGACCACTTAACTTTAACCTTGTTTTTTGCCGGTGGGGTTAAGCTGATTTTACAGATATTGTGGGGTCTTGACTTCTTCTTAAATGTTTTTCTTCAGTATACCAATACAAAGAACTTTGAGAGTGTGTATATTAGTAACTTGCTGAGGGTCTGAAAGAGAGGTGTGTTGTCAAAAAGCAGCAGCAAACTGCTGTCCTCTGTCTCTTAATTCACCCATTTATTCTTTAGCTTTGCCAACCTATGCAGCTGAAGAAATGCCAGAAATATTTTTTTGTGCCAGAAGTTTGTAAGAGAACATGATAGAATAAGAAAAATCCTTGCCAATTTTTTTGTATTCAGAGGAAGAAGTTTAAGTGCTTTGTTTTCTTGGGAGAGAGCTCACTTTTTCCCACGTGAAAGTTGGATTGTCCAAGTGACAATTACCTTCTTACTAAATTACTTCTGCACGGTGAGATTTAAACTAAGGTTACTTTTGTATCACAATTCACTGCAAACTGATATTTATGAGAGCTGTAATTGGCTATTGAGGAAGTGGTAGCAAAACTCTTGATCTTGAATGGGGATAAAATTTTTGTTTGTGAATAAGACGTTCAGGTTTGGGTTAATGCCCAATAAACTTGAACGTTCAGAACTTGCCTCAATAAAAGGGTTTCAACAAAAGGGTTACAAAATTAGATGTTCATATCAGACTTCTTAGTTTAACTACATGGAAGCTTAGTCACAAGCAATACAAGCCCCCCAAACTGGGATTAGGATCAAACATGTTTGGAGTGGAAATGTTGATCCAGGAAATTGTTATTCCTTTTCAGCCACATTTAGACATATTCTAGATAGCTCAAAAAAAAAAAAAAAAGGCAGTTGAAAAGCATGTTTGCTCTTTCACTTTGAATTCTTAGCAAATAGTAATGAATGGCAATTAGAGGTTTTAAGAAAATACAGAATCAAAGGAAGCTGGATCACCCTTTATATGTCACACACCATATTTTACAACTAAGATGTTGCCTGAAATAAATAACCAAGATGCTGCAGTCACGCAAACTTTTAGAAAACTCTGCAACAATGACTGCACAATCTCTGCAGAGATGACTCTGAAGAGCTGATAATGGTCCAAATTTGGTAAAAAAATACCAAAACTCCCTTGTTTACTTCAGACACCCCTTAATAGCATCTGTCTTCTGTATATTGTCTGAAATTCATCAAAGCTAAGTGTCTGACCATGTGGTAAGTGGTTGACTGGAATTTTGGAGAAGTCTGTGGTTCAGACAAGGAATTCCGCTTTTCTTTATAATACATTCAGCTATTTCATGTATGCCTTTGAAATATGTTTATGCCCACTGGAATTATTCTAGCTATTAAATGTTACTTAAGGGGACTGATCTGTGCACAGTGCCCAGCATTGAGGGCTTGCTCAGACACACACACACTGGCCTGTAGACTAGCCTTTAGGGTTCACTCTCCATTCACATCAAAGGACAGAACCCACGTAACACACAACCAGAACACAAAGCGAGTCTGAAAGCCTCATTCTTCTGCAACTACCTTTTTGAATCTTGGAATTCATTGTCCCCTAAAAATGTCCAACTTGTATGTTTCTGTCATTCACTTTAAATACTCATTTTCCTTTTTAATTTCTATCCTAAATCTTTAGGAGGCCCAAAGTTGCAGCACATAATTGCTGCTTAAGCAATTTTTCCGCAGATGTTTAAATGAATACATTTTGTATGATCATTTTTAGCATTCATTGTTTTTTCAGCAGTAAGTTCAGCTTCTCAAGAGTAGAGACTATTTTAATCTGAAATCATCAACACTAACTGCTTGAAATATTACACAATAATAAATATTACACATTTTGATAACAACATGATAACATGAGCTAACAACAGAGTCATAGAATCATAAAATATAGAACTGGAAGTGATCTTCATATGTCATGTCATCTGCCTCTCAATGACAAGGCTGTCATACTTGATGTATAGTTCTCCAGCTCTACTTACAAACCACCAAAACTGCCCCAAGCAAAAAAGGTCTTATTCCAGTGTTACCTTCCTGAGTACTAAAAACTTTATTCTAACATGGAATCACAATCTTTCTCTAGCTTGAACTTATTAATTCTTATTTTTACCAATTTTTGTTCTGAATGGGACACTTTTCTTCTCCTTGGAAATGATATTGTGTTCCCTCCACCCCCATATTCAGGTGCATTCCTTTCCCTCCACAATGCAAGTGTAGGGACATTCTTCCATCTCTGGCCGTTCTCACATCAATTCTTTAGTCTCTCTTGGACTCTCCTCCTGAAATGCAACTTCAGAGCAAAACCCTCTGCCTTCACTGCAGGTGAAGCTGATGTAAATAGCACATCTCTAGGAATGGAAAAGCAAACTATTCTCAGGGCATTTTTCTGTTGTGACAGCAAATAAATGTCAGCTGAAGCCATTTCACCTCACAGCATTTGTGAGGTCAAAACTGCTGGCAGCTGAGTGAGACATGCAGGTAGCAACAAGCAGGAGAGATGAATGACTGATTTTCACGAACAACTCTGGTACAGCCAAACTTTTTTTGGAGAGAAGTTCTACAGGCTCCATCTTTGGAGGCTTTCAAGACTGGATAAAGTTCTGAAAAACCTGATCTGAACTCAAATCTATTCCTCCTTCAGTAGATTTCTCCTGAGGTCCCTTCCAGCCAGTTACTAGGGTTGTCTTTAATTTTTCCATTGCTGGATGGAAATTAATTATTATCTACAGAAATTACTGGTGAAATCAGGTTGGGTGGAAAGTACTGTAACTGAATGCAGCTAAGCATTTTTCTCAGTGATTTACCTCTTTACTGTCTTCCACTTAATGTTTGTATTGCTGTTGGACAGGTATTGCTGCTTTTGCATATGGCCTTCACACACAGGGTATACTTGCCAGTCATACCCTGGAGCCAAACCTTCCAGCAAATAAATTATACTACATTAAATGACAAATAATCTTATTTGGAAGATAAGAAAAATATCTTTAAAACCGAATAGTATGGTATAATCTTTTTAAAAGCACCCATAATTTATTGCAACCAAAGTGAAAATTCAGCACCAATAGCTGAATTGGGGTTATCACCTTTTTGTTTTCTTTCCCAACATAGCTCAGACATGATCAGTATTGTGTGACATATACAAGGACTGTTTGATGATTTTCACTTTCTCTATCAGCAGTAGCCAAAATATATTACTCCAAATTGTATGCACCAGTGTTAGAAGGAAAACTCAGATTTTCTTACTATAAAATCTGAAAATATCTCACATAGATGTACTGAGGTGAGGAAAAAATATTAAAGGAAGAAAAGCACAGAAGTAATATTGATGTGACAGATTACTGTGTATCATACCTAAGTTCTTAACCTTTATCTGAAAAACATAGGCTGTGTTTACACTGTCAGTCAAGAGAGTAATAAGGAGTAACTGCAGTAAATGACAGCCTGAGCTGAAACCTGAGCCCCTATCCCCAGGCAGAAGTTAACTAGCCATGCCCTAGCTGGACTTGAGTCCAGCTGAGACTTGGTTGTGGCCACAGCGTTTTCTTTTTTCTTCTTGTCTCTGAAATTTTCAGCCAGGCTGCAGCAGGTAATGGCATTAGTGCTCAGCTCTGACAGCCTGGAGGAAGGAAAAGCATTGTGCCCTGCTCGGGACCCAGCTGGGAGGTGAGTTCTTGCCTCCCAGCTCAGCCTACAGCACCTCTACGTGCCTGCACATCTCTCCTCTGTTTTGGCGAGCTGATGACTGACAGCTTCCTTTCACAGCTGCTGTCTCCCAGGAATAGGGCAGCAGAAGTGCCTGCAGCTCAGGAAGGACATGCTGCTCAAATTGGGTTCAGTCGGTCAGTCTGTGTCAGTGTGTCTGTCCACAGAGGATGCAGCAGACTGTGATTAGGAGCTGGGCAATTTGAATGGGAGGCGAGGTTGGTTGCAAGTTCTAGTTCTGACTAACACCCAACATATTTATATTGGAAATATGCCCACAGCACTGCAGGAGATACACACACACACACATAAAAACATTTCTTATATAGGCATTTAAAGATAGGAAAATAGATTCAGAAGTCAATGTTATTTCCAAGTGTGACTTTACCAAGTCAAACAGGAGGTTTGAGTTCAAGAGTTTTCACAAAGAGGACACAGAATAAAAAAGACAAGCATATCTGGGCCAGGATTAAATCACATATTTTGACTAATGTTCAACAAACTTGGATTCAATTCTAAACTCTTCTCCAAAACAGTTACTGGGATAAACACAGTTTTATAAGACCTAATAGAAAGTAGCATTCAAGACAGGAAGATAAATATGAATATAAAATTCATAATTTGGGGCTTTCTACTATTATTCACAAGTTGCCTGACATTTCCTGTTATCAATGAAATGCTAAAATGTTCAGATATGAACATCAAATAGCGAGGGGTATTTTAAAAATAGTGAACATTACTGTTTTGAGTAGGTATCCAATATAGCTTGAATATGTTGCGGGGGAAATTTATTCTTCTGGATTTAGTTGTATCTGTTTGGGAAACTCAGCATGGTGTGATTGCCATGTCTTAATGGCATGAAAGAGAAGTAAATAAATAAAAGTACATTTTTTTTCCCAAGCATTTTCAGAAATTCTGGCTGGCCCATAACATAATTCATCCCTGCTCCAGGCCAGTAGAAAAAATCTTTAACATCCCCTACTGAAATGAGCCCACCTGACTAAATAAATCCTTAATGATTCACACGGTCTGGCTGAAGGGCCAGTTGGGATAGGAGTAATATAGAATATAAAAGCTCTAAGACTAATAGGCAATGATCAAAAATTGTGGCTTTCTAATTCAACCTTCCTACCCTCAAGTGAATTCCACAACAATGTTGTCCTTTTTAAGGAAGAGATCCCAAATATAAGGAGAATTGCACAATGAACTTCCCTTTCAGTTCCTCAGTTTGAAATACAAAAGAGAGTTTCTGCAAAATAAATGTTTCTCATTAAGCATATTACTATCAAAATCTCAAAATTTTGACAGCATGGTTTTTCAAGAGTGCTGAAGGGAAATCTTTTTTCTAAGTCTATTCTGACTTTGTCTCCTTGACTGTTTGAATCATATGCTCTAGGAAGAGTCTGTATTGTGTCACTGAGAGTACTAGTGACATTTGTGGTTTACTAATCATTTCATGATTTAACTGCAGAAAGATTTAAGCAGAAAAATTGGGTTGTTCTGAGAAGAGCTGCCAGTTTTCAAAGGCAACCACAGGACTCAGAGAAACATGGAGACTGAGAAGGACAGTTTGGTCAGCACTGTCCATAGATAAGTCAGCTGGACTGGGTATAAACATGGGCACCGTGGGCACAGGAGGAAAACTCTTGCTGGGTCCAATGTGCAAGGTGGACCTACTGAGTCCCTATCTCTTGTGTTCTGAAGTTAGTGTCTGATTTAAACCTCAGCTGATTAAAAACTGAGTGGAAAATCATTGAGTAAAGCAGTAGTAAGGCATATGGTCAGTTATCTCAGTAACCAGGATATTTAATAAAAAAATTGGCCTCTGTAGTATTACTTACATTTCAGACAGTGCAAAAAGTTACTGTAATCTGTAACTACAAAAGGATGGGACAGATTATAGTATATATTATAACTGATGGAAGTAAAGGATGTAAAAATATTTTCTCTATTGTTTATGAACATCATGGGAAGGCCCCTACCAGCTCTTTGAAATTCAAATACACAGCTTCCAAGGATTCATGATGTTATAGTTTTGGATCTTTAGTGGGCCTATATGGTGTTACCATTAAATAAAAATGATGGCACTATAGAAATTCAATGCATTTAGAGACTGGTGCTAAGTAAAAGTGGTGAAACTATTGTAATTCTGGGCTTAGCAGTAATATTAAGGACTATGTCTCCTGGCCTTTAATTGTTTAAGTCAAGAGTACGGTATCCGAACTGATCGTATAAGATTAAAGTGTAAGAAGTTGCAAAAGAAAGATCAACTGTTTTGCTGTCACTATGAAGTGAGATTTAAAAGTCCAGCAGTTAACCTGGCCTTTGATTTTCACAAATCCTCAGCTTTTGTTTGAATTGCATTTTCAGTAGTTCAAGCCTTCAAGTTAACAGAATAAAATAATTTGCTTGCCATTTCCTCCCAATTAGTGCTACTGAAATCAGTGAGACTAGTCTCTGAATGAATTAAATTCAGGTTGGTGTAATCTAGGTATTGACAATGGAGACACTATCATGATCAGCTATTTTTAGGACTGATTCAGTGAGTGTTGGTAAACTGAATTACAAAAGAATAATGAAGAATTACCATGCGGTAGGAAGGAGCCTGTATGCATTAGAATTTCCTGTCTGCATATGTGCATGTTCCAGCTTAGGTGGATTGCAGTAAAGTACACTTCAAATATTAAATATTTCAAGCAAAATTTTATGCTCATATATCCATAAATGTCAAAGTCTGGATAATATTTTGCATTTATAATTATATTTGCATGGAAATGTCGGATCGTTCTGTTTTTCAGTATCTTAACATGCACAAGCACATGTCATTTTAATTATTAAGCTTTTTTTAAAGCAAAAAAAAAATGAAGTTTGCAGACTTTTATTTCAGCTGGAGTTTTCCAGGTGACTCATTCCCTTTTGAAGCTATGTAATAGACAGCCTAGGGTATATCACTGTCTGCTTCTATGCACAGAAAAGAAGACTTGATGCAGTAACAATAGCAGGTCCTCAGCAAAAGTTATAAAGCCACCATAGAATGGAGTATACACATTTGTTTAAAAATATGCCCTAAAGGGAAGCAATTGTACAATTTTTTAGCTTTATTTTCCTTTATAATAAAATAATATTTTGTTGATAACAAGCTGAAATCCCCCTCTTAATTTTAGAATCAATCCCTCACTTTTCTGGGTTAAAATCTGACTGATCTTACTATGATTTACACCTCAGAAAAATGAGTATCAGAAGACTCCCAGTGCAACACAGTGACCCTTGGTAATAGGATATTTCTTGAACAGATTTTTTTTTCCAAATATATAAGTACATATAAGTATAAATATATAAGTACATATCTCATTCTCTGTACTTAAAAGTGCAAAAGTAACATTGTACATTTTTTTGAAAAGAATATCTACTGGTCAGATCTTTGAAAATTGCTTAAGTCAGCAGAGCAATATTTTTCTATACCTATTATTTCTACATATGTCCATAAGGTAAACAACAGCCATCATCTCCACTAAATGTGGTGAGAAACTAAAGAAATGGATACTTTCCTGATTGAAGCTTTACTAACTTCTTTAAAAATAATACTTATTTTCTGTATGATGAAACACTAACATTACTATCTTAATACTTTCCTTATATTCCCCTTTTTAAAATAACCATAGAGCTGTTATAGTTATTTACCCTTCACAAAGTTAGCAATAAGTAAACATTTGCTACACTTTTAAAAGAAACCTTTTTAGATGTGAGGCTTCCTAATATTAAAAGAAATAAGCACTGTCACCATATTTTTTGACAAAACCTAAAGCATCTTTAAAGGTCAGCATAGCTTTTGCATGAAATATGTCTGCAGAGAAAAAGAAAATTGCTTGGGAAGGGAGAACGAGACTTTCAGAATAGTTAACTACAGAACAGCTGGCACAGATTAGCCTATGTCCTCATACAATCAAAATGTTTCTATTAGAGAACTTGAGATAACCAGCTTGAGAGTGTTTAAGTATACTCCAGTATTTTTTTTTTTCCGAATTTAATCAAGCATTATCTCATGAGGTATGACTACATTATCCCAGTGGAATTAAAGAATTACCAGCCCTACACTGTTTTATATATATATATATATATATATATATTTAACATTAGGTTATTTGGCTTGATATTTATCTGTGGTATAAGCCAAATTTACTGACTTAACACACCATGACAAAATCAGCTCAGGGGAAGAAGGAAACACATGAAAACTCTGGCTACTGATTCACTAGTGAGGCCAAAAGAATGGAACTACAGTCTCAAACACATAGCAGAAATACATGTCTGGGGAAAGGACCTGACTCAGGCCACAGCCAGCGCTGAGACCAGCTGTAGTGAATTTCTAGTCACCACCAGCTGGCCTCCCCAAGGAAGAACTGCACTGGGAACACTGTGGACTTCAAGTCCATTCAAAGCATCTGATGGTGAGTGGTGCTGGACTAGTGATTGCTCAATTTGAAGAATAGGACATTTGTAATCTAAAAGTATTTCTTCCTGTACAGAAACTTAATGTTGAAACGAATGTCACTATTATCAAACACATCCTTCTGCATAGGGCAGAAAGAAAAAAACCCTATTTTTTATAGAATTTCCAATAAAATATATACTGCAGTTCCATCACTGCTTTAGTTAAATTCTGCTTCCTCTGACTCATGACAATGTGAGACATAAATGACAATATGGCTTTTTCACTAAGTCAGTGAGTTCATTAGCAGGAGCAGAATACCATTTGGCTCTTCTTTGTTTAAAGTATGAGATAACAGATTTTATTATCAGGCTTAGGCAACTTGATGACTGTTAGTAAAATCCAAGGCCCTGTGAAATAACCCAGGTTTTGCTAGCAACAAAATTAGGATTTCACCAATCTGATTTGCATCCTTCTGCTATGATTGTCACCCAGGGCAAACAGAAGCTTTTTCATTCTATGACTTTATTTTTCTCATGTCCAGGGCACAGTTGCTCTGCAGATGTTTATGCTTAAGAAGATAAATATCTCTAAATGTGTAATTAAGTTGAATTGTTATATTGAGACAACTTCAAAAGACGCCGAGTATTTATGTTTTTCCTGAAAAGAAGAGAGACAAATAGAGAGCTGAAAGGACTGCTCATACAGAGAATGACAGATAACGGTTTTGGAAAATGCAATTTCCTCAAGTTACTGTATGAACACCTCAGAGAGACAGAAAGCATAGCAAATGAGTAAGGGCACACCCACAACATATTTTACATGGAACTGCTTAATTTTGTCTAAATCTGATTTTAAAGCACAGGCACTGCAAAAACAGGAGACTTGTCCTCACTGGGAACAGACCACGAGGTTTAATATAGAATAGAAGGAAGTGCAACAAGCAGAATTTATATTGCAGCTCTAAAAGATTTTAAGGCTCCTGAGAACTTTCACCCATGTGTCTCAGGTAATTAAAAGTTCTTATTACAACATTTCTGTCCATTCATCCTCCTTTAATAAAGCTAAAATCACATTACACATGACAAAGGAAAGTACTAACTCTGTTTTAAAGATGTGAAAATGACAGGCAAGGTAAGTATTTTCCCAAGGCTAAAGAGGAACTTGGCCAAAGTAACAATGCTGAGTACCCCTCTGTTTTGAAGTCTGTTTCTCTGATCCACCCATGGAGTGGTAGCATCTGACAGTGTATGTAATGCTCTGGTCAGTGGGTTAATGACTGTTTTTGCCATGAGTTTGACTGCTGGGGATGTTTCATTACTGCTTTTCATGTTTCAGGCTCTGTTCTGACAGTGTAATCAAATTGGAAAAAATATAAATCAGAAGGGGTTTTTCTTGTATTTTTGTATTTTGTATTGCATGTATTGTCTTGCTACATTTAACAAGAGAAATTGGCTGTTTCATGTTTTCCCCTGCTCCCTTTATCTCTAGAGATTTCCAAAGCAATTCTGTTTAGCTTTATGTTTATCAGATTTTTTTTTTTTCTTCTTTTCCTCTCTGAGACAGGAAGCTGAGGGTTTTGACCTCATCTGCATCTTTCCCATTGTCAGGAGGTGGCCTGGTCAAAAAGATTCCATGACATGGATCTCTTTCTGATTTATCAGATAGCTAGGTCAATAAATAGGTCTCTACTGTTTTTTCCACAGCTGTAAAATAACCAGTAGAGTCCTCTGAGAGCTAATTAACAAATTTTTTGAGTTTTTCTTTCAAGGAACAAGCGTTATCTTTCTGGTTAGTAAATTCCATTGCAGTATACTTTAGTAAAGACTGCCTAATTGGAAGAACTCTGGCTTACATGAAATAAAATGCTAAGATCATGCTTAATAAATTTATCTGTGTCCTTTTATCAATATATATTGTCACAATCATGAAACTTTTACTTGTTAAAACCAGAGACCTGTTCCTTCTTAATAAATTTTTCTCTGTCTTTCCATCAGTATATATTGTAGTAGTCATGAATTCTTTTGCTGTTTAAAAACAGATTGTAGAGCAGTTGTCATACCCACTGAACCCAGCAAGTGACAAAGAATAGGATTCTTCTGTATGAGTTGATGTGAATGGTCAAGGTATGGTAGTACACAATAAATGGGCACCATTTCAGATTTGTAATTTTTCATCCATATTCTCCTCACCAATACACCCAGTTTTTGTGCTGTTGTGGCAAGTAGCCATATTCTGTCCTGGTTCATTTGACATTAGATATACAGCCTATCTGAAATATCTCCATCACTGCCTAGAAAGCGTATTTTCTGATTCTCTGTGAAAGGAAATGTGGAAGGCTCCAGCAATTATCAAGACAACTCTCTAAATATCTGGCAAAAGTGGGAGTAATCAAAGCACTCCTAAAAGATCATATCATAGAATCATAGAATGGTTTGGGTTGGAAGAGACCTTAAGGATCATCTAGTTCCAACTCCCCTGCCATGGGCAGGGACACCTTCCATGAGAACAGGCTGCTCAAAGCCACATCCAACCTGACCTTGAACACCTCCAGGGATGGGGAGTCCACAGCCTCTCTGGGCAACCTGTTCCAGTACCTCATCACCCTTATATTAAAGAATTTCTTTCTAATGTCCAATCTAAACCTACACTCTCTCAATTTAAATCCATTCCCCTTGTACTATCACTACATGTTCTTGTAAAATATCTCCCTCCATCTTCCCTGTACATCCCCTTCAAGTACTGGAAGGGTTGTACAGGGTCTCCACGGTGCCTTCTCTTCTCCAGGCTGAACAACCCCAGCTTCCAGCCTATCCTCACAGCAGGTGTTTCAGCCCTCTGAAACTTTCCTTGGCTTCCTCTGGACATACTCCTTCTTGTCCATGTCCTTCTTATGATGGGGTGTATTTATATTGCATCCAAAATGGCATGCAGTACTCCAGGTGGAGATCTCATGGGAGCAAAGTAGAGGGGGAGAATCTCCTCCCTTGACCTGCTGGTCACACTTCTTTTGATGTAGCCTAGAACACAGTTGGCTTTCTGTCCTGCAAGTGCTCATTGCTGGCTCATGTTGAGCTTCTTATCCACCAGCACTCCTACATCCTACTCCTCAGGGCTGGTCTTGATCCATTCTCTGCCCAGCCTGTATTTTTGCTTGTGATTGCCCTCACCCAGGTTCAGGACCTAAGTTTCTGGCTACAAAAGGCCAGTGAATAGGCTGAAGCTTGCAAAAAAATCTCCAGAACACATTCAAACTATCTTTCTGATAGTTTCTGTAGATTATATTATTTCAACTGAGATATTCTTTTTATAAGTTACATATTATTATTCTAATGACTACTTAAAAGTGCATAATAATAAAATAATTATTTTGCCTGAACACTATATTCCTAAAGCCTATTGAATATTGGAATTCAAGGAACTGCCAAGTCCTAACACCAGCTCTGCCTTTGACGGAGAGTATGTAATTCCTCTGGTTTTATTTATTCATGCTTGTACTGATACTGTTATCAGGAAGTCTTCTCCCAGACTGATAAATTTTGGTTGTATTCCCTAAACAACAAATCAAAAAATTCAGGGTGTTTACTGGAGATTATGTGATAAATATTATATACCGTTTTTAACAAAAAAGCATCTACAAAGATTATTTCTTGCAATTCTTATGCTGCCTTTTAAAACAAAAATACTACACAGATGCATATCACTTCTACAGGACAGAAAAAACTAGAACAAATGAGTACTTATTTCCCTACAGAACATGTGAAGTGATAAAATCACAAAACAACTGTTCCACATACTGTCAAAAATGATCAAAACACCACTGCCACTTAATACATGTGCATACAACATGGGGACTCACAGAGAAAGGCAAAATTTTATGCATTGGTCATGGTAGGAAAGACAAATCTTACTATTTGTCATGGAGTAGTGGGAATCACTCAAGCAGAGAATGAACAAAAATGTTATCAAGTAGATGCCATAGATTCCTCTTGACACAGAGCCTCCTCAAGCATTACTGAGTTAAGTCACAATGCACATTTTCTCTGCCTGCTGAAACTGTGGCCTGGGTGTAAATCCCAGTTGATGTTAAATAAGAAAGAGCAATTCAAATTAGACAAATGGCCCAAATTCAAAATACCCACTAAAAACTACACTATACTATTACAGAGTCCTACGCACAACAGTTTTTTCCCTGTCTGTACAGAATTAAATTTCAAATTGAATCCAAGAGCTGTATAACAATGAATGAAATGTTAGGCTTCACCACAACAAACCAATAAAGATTCCTAAAATACATTGTGCACAAATATTTCCTTTGCATTTTTGATTAGCACAGCCCCACACAACCCACCCCCAACTGCCTTGGGATGACCAGAGAGTACAGCAATTCCTAGCTGCTAAATTTCTCTTTTGTCTTGAAGAATTAGGGACAATACCAGCTAGAAAATCATCCCTATTTTCAGCTCTTTTAACACTTGTTCTTTAATAATCCCACAAGCCATTTTTGGTGAAGAGCATGTTCCAAGAGGGAAGAAATCAGTTTATTCTGTTTTAGTCTGCCTGTACACTTTCTATTCCCCCTGTACAGACAAACTTTACTCTTGATGCTCACAATTCTGTCCTTACCAAAGACTGAAGTTAATATCAATGGCAATGGTGGGGGATATTATTTGCTTTACTATTGGGTCCTACTACCAAGGGCCTAGAGAAAGGAACCAAAGAGTTCCTTTCCACTGTAGGCAGTAGAACAAAATAAAGGTAATTTTATCAGAGACAAAAAAATCCCACCAAAACCAAAAAACAACAACAACAGAAAAAAAACAAACCTAAAAAACCCCAACAAAAACCAAACAACCCAAAACCCTAGTACAGAAGAGTATTTTCACTACTTCTATTTCAAACACACATTAAAAGACATTTTAGTGCTTATACTGTGTACTATCTATTTCTTCACTCCTCACTGAGTTTATGTTTACATTAGATTCCCTGTCTAGATTCCCAATGGTACACAGTTTTGCTTTCAGAAAAGTTTTATAGTGAAGTGGAAAAGGACATTGACTTGGAAAATGCTGGTAAAAGCACATCAGGAGGATGCATTCATGGAGAGCTGAACAGCTGGCCAACAGAATGAACACATTACCACAAGACTACAGGGAATTAGAGAGAACTAGAAAGCACAAGTACAGGAGGAAAATATTCTTTACTAGTTTTACATTGGATCTGATGTATTTCAGACAGATAAACCAAAACCTATAAAAATCTCAAGAGACTGCCTAGTTTGTTTAGGGGCCAAATCTATATTCTATAGATAGAAGTCTACCAGGGAATATTTATCAAATTCACCTAAAAGGAAACTGTGATGTACTGATCTATTTTAAAAATCTATCTTCAGAAGATTTTTTTTTTGGTAGTCATTGTTCTCAAAGTCATAACAAATATGTATCTTGCGACCAGTTTGTTTGGTGTGAAGGACAGAGTTTGACATTTTCACATTGCAAGTGATGGGAATGTAAAATCCTATGACTATGTCTTTCAGTTCATATTTGCACTGTGCAGATATGAATCTGCTACCCTCTGAGGCACATTTTTTTCCTAATATCTGAAAAATTTTCCCTGACTATTGATAATTCCAAAATACATTTTTCCTTTGTGAATCAATGCAGCTATCAATGCCCTGCAGAGAGTGCACACTTAATCTCACCATCTGATGTCATTCATCTCTCATGCTTTATATCATGTCACTCAGCAAAGTCCCTTCAAAAGACTGCTCCTGGCCCAAACTAAAACATCACAGTGCATATGTACCTTAACCCACTAGCACAAACCTAACTAAAACCTTCCGTTTCCCTGGGAACTGCAACTCACATTTTAAAGTTCAGGTTGTTGAATAACATTCAGCTGAATGCTGATAATATAAATTGTAATTTTCTCTTTTTGGGATTGTAGGTTATTTAGCAGCAGCAAGAAAGAATACAGAATGGCTTAAAACTAAGACCCGTTCATTTTCACAATTATACGATGTTGCTGAAACAACAGTAACTTACCCTACCACATGCAGTCAAATAGAAAAGTTACACAGATATCCAAAACAGATAGAATAAGTTTAAAATACACATTTGAATTACCAGATTAAAGGATTCAGTAAGACTTTTAGTTAAAAAAAATCACATATCGTACAATTTTGCTAGTTCAGAGACTAAGAATTATGAAAGCAAAAGAATCTTTGATAGGCTGGTGTAAGATTAAGCACCTCCAGTCAAACACCCTGAACAGAGTGGCAGGTAAAAATAGATAAGGCAGAAAAGCCCTTCAATTATAATAAGAATGGTAGATAGGATTTTTTAGTATTTGCAGCAAATCAAACCTCTGAATTGAGAGGAAACTTTTGACAAATGCCTTTAACACCAAGCTTGCTAATCACACAAATATTATTTTGGTAGATGGGATAAAAAAATCCATCAAAGCATCAACTAAGAATCAGCTCCCATAGTTCTTGAGGATTCTTGATGTGCATTAAAAACAAAAGTAAAATATATCTACTGAATACATGAGAGAAAGAAATCAATGCAGAAGCAACAAACAGAAGTTAAGCTTGTGTACTCTGACATCTGTTTCTGAACCCTTTTCTCTTTTTCTGTCTCCCAGGAACTGTTTGCATTGGTTTCCAGCCTTTGTATGCATATGACTTCTCAGAAGTGATATTCAGATTTACAGACAGGTTGCTTCATATTTTAAAGGACTAGAGTTGCTTCAAGAATCAGTGGTGGAATACTTTTGGTGGTGGCACCTTTTATTTTTTTCTAACTTTTTTTCTCCCCCTGCAGTTGCAGAGCTGTGACATTAAGGAAGTACTTCTGTACTCAAAGTAAATAAATTTCTCAAGTGACTAATTTTTTTTAAAGTTAGTACTGTAATATTAATTAAAAATGGAACTGTAATTTAAAACCTAATAAATTTTCAGCTATTAGGTCTGTGAGGTCATGTACCCCAAGTGACATGCTTTAGAAACACTGAGGTGACATTATTAGAGGTCACAATCAGAACTCAGAGTTTGGCAGATGGTCTATTAACTGAGCTACCCCTCTTCCGAGAACACAAAAATTTCTTAAGTTTTTACAACACTCCCTTAAAACGGAGATCGGTGGAAACCATTGGGATGGAAAATCTGTTGCTATTTCAGTTGTGTATCTGGTAGATGGAAAATTTTTCAAGTCCACACAGATGGTAAATAAATTTCTGCTACATGAGGCAGTTCCTGGAATAAAGAAATTTTCTCAAATAACAACTGCCAATTTTTTTTCAGCAAGACTTATTTTTAACTTTCCCAAGGACTTGTTCAGAGAGCTGGAGAAGTGTCCTTTCACCTTCAGAATCCTGGTCTAACTCCAGAAATAGCTTCTAATGTTGTTCTCAGCACAGATGAGTTTTCTTTACACTCAAAAAGACATTTCAAAGCAAAGATCAAAGCTCCACAATTATATGTTGCTGCTGGTAAATATTCCCTCTGAACAGAGTGGCTAAAAAGTAAGAAATTTCTATTTAAACCCTAAGACAATCATCGGTGACTAACAGTGCTGACATTTAAACTGTCATTCTTATGCTTCATGAGGCAATGCTGTTGACACGGGAGAGTTTGTCCTCTATGAACCAAGCGTAATGGAAAGGACTGAGAGAAAGAGAGAGACCAGAATCAGGGATAAAGTCACTGCAGACCCTCCCCACTAAAGAAACTGTGAAAAAACCACTAATAGTTAGGCTTGAGTACACATTTTAGGCAACTCAGTGAATGCTGGACAAGAGGTCTACAGAGCTAGCATTTGAGAGTGCTTGGGACCACTCTCCCCTCATACCAAAAGTGGAGCAGAGTCATGGAAGGCACTCACCCGTTTCGCCAACAACTTCATATTCCCTTCCCAATCTCTGCATATGACTACAGAGCTCTGCTTGGCTGCTGCCTCGAAATCAAACCCTGAGAAATGATGACGCTTGCCAGGAATAAAATACGCATTATTTTCATGTCACCAAGTAATCTTTCCCTTATATGCACATAAGCTCCAAATGGCTAAAATTCTCAATATTACACTCAGCTTTGTACATGAAGTAGGGAAAAAAACCCCAAACAACAAAGCATTTGTGAAAAGGCAAGAGTAGAGGGAAGAATCAATGTTCTTAACACCCTGTCTAGAAGACTCTGGGTGCAAAAGGATTTTTTTGTGTCTGACAGAGAGTATGGATGACCTAGAGAAAAAAAATTATGGACATTCTAATCTAAGGCTACTGTTACTATTCCCAAGAGAGCAAAATTCAGGAATATATATATTTTCTCTGAATCTGATTAAAGCTGGTTTCTCCATTGTCATAACTATTCAAGGGCTTCAGACTACAAAAGCACAATCCATCAATTAAAAATGTATCTTGCAAAAAGAAGCTACAGTAAAAATCAAAACGCAACATTTCTAAAAGCGTAATGAAATGCTTGTGAAATGTGATAAATTATAAATCCTGCAGAAGATTTACGTACAAGAATATTAATCAAGGTACTAATATAGAAGAACTTCTCCCCAAATTATCTTTGATACTAGTAATATTGAAAAAGACGTGGGAACAGAGTGGTTCACTGGGAGTTGTTTTCATGAGCTGAGAAAGCTTGGTGCAACTAAGAGTTTAATTATCACTTTATATAGAAAATCAATTGTTTTCCACATCTTTATTTTCTAGTCTTATCCCACCTCTAAGATAGTGGAAAAAAAGACATGTCTTGAGAGACTATCTCTTTTCTTATTTACACTCTGGAAATTTTGCTTCCTATAAAAAGCCTAAACAGTACAGTGTTCATTTACCACTTGATCATCTTGTCATCATCTACCAAGCAGTAGAGTATTTGTAAAGAGATGAGTTTAACATGCTGGAACAAATTCAGTAGATGTATTGAGGTGTAATATGCACATAGAATCACTACTAAATCTGTGAGATAAATACAATTTGGCATTTATCAGAAGAAAAGGGAACCTGGATGTAGGAAAGTAGTTTGATTTAGATTACCAAAATTTGGCTTCTGGCTGTGCTTTTTCATTTTCAGTGTAATAAAGGTGTCAGCTTTTAAAATATTTTGAAGCTAAAATTTCATGCAACACAAGCCATGAGCTTTAGAAGTGCTGAATTTTTTCATGCCTTCATATCAAACAGCCATGAATCACACATCAATGATTAGTAGCGCATGCAAAGCATTTTCTTTTAAGAAGGTTGAGGATACCATCCAAGAGATTAAAACACGTAGTGCAAGAATATAATCAGCTCCTTAAAGATCTTTTTTGTTGTGTAGATGAGATAATACATTATCAAAATATTCGGGATTAAAATAGAAATCTTTGTTTAATTGGATGTGCTGGTGAAAAAAAAAGGTTTAGGAAGGAGGCAACTTGCAGAAAAGGATAAATAGACTTCTATTTAACATAAATACATATTGCATTTGCTATTCTAAGTACAGTGAGACTGCAAAGACAGTGCGAAACTTCAGATATGGCAGTTACTGCTGTAATATTGGAGGACATCCTCATGTTACAGTGAGCCAATTTCTCAGTAGTGTTGTGTGCATAAACCAAGTTCTTATGTTCCATTGTTGTAAAAGCTTTAGACATCAGCTGTGACAGAGTTATGAAAAGTAGTGAGGGTCTGTATACATTTGCCATACATTTACCTCAGCGCATACAGATGCTCACGCGTGTATTACTGCCTAGATTTTTTTCAAAGGAGGAAGAATATCCCTCTAAATTTGAATTCATAACCATTTTTGGCCATATCCTCTGGAGCTTGGAATAGCTTTTGGCAGCAGAAGCAGTATTGTTTCATTTTGTAAAGCCATATTCAATGCACCATGTGTATTTTCTGTGGCATAAACCTCCTCGATTTAATAAACCTCTTCTGCCACCTTTGAGCGAGCAGCAGTAAAAGGAGATAAGCATGAGCAACACGTTTTAGGTGTTTCAATTGTATGTACCATTATGATGGGAAGCAAAAAAACCCAACCAAACGAGAAAACCCAACCAAAATAAAACACCAAGAAAAAATCCCACAATAAGCTTTGTGGACGGCTTCCACCTCGCTGCAGTTCAGCTCACGAGAGTGGTTCTCTTTGTTTGTTTGCTGTTAATGATTGCATGGGAATTGGTTGTATATCTGTGCACAAACCCACCACCAAAATTCTATGGTCAAGTACTCCTTGACAGCAGTGGCAAAGACCACACTGCTGTAAAGCCTCAGCTCCCAGAGCTGGCCAACGTAGGCTGTTCTTCTCTGTCTCCTTTGACACAGCAACACTAAAAAACCTTTTACTTTTAGCACAGGTCATGTCTGTAGTAAACAGTTGTGCTTAAAAAAGCTGTTCTGCCACAGCTATGGCATCAAAGGCTCCTTAATATAGGCAGCAGTGCTCTAATACTGTCTTTTTTGATTACTGCTCTAAGTACTGTTTTTGGATGGAAGCTGTATCTCGGTATGCCTCTTAGATCTCTCTATTTTCACTTAAAGTTAATTCAAAGTGAACATTATGCTTGTAAAAGTGCCAGAGGAACAGCTCTAGGAAGCAAATTCCTTTTAATTTTTTTTTTTTAATTAACCAACAGAAAAGTGTGTTGTGGACAGTGATGTCATGTAATCCAGGGTGTTTTGTCCAAGTGTCTTAACTCCACTTCCTGTTTTTTAAAGGTTCCATGTACTATTCATTCCTTCAAAAACCTCTTCCCTCAAAAGTTTAGTGTTAATTAAAAATCTGGTGTCATTTTAGCAAGTGGTCATTGGCCCATTTAACATAACCTACCACTGACAATTTATAGAGTGTAGATAGTAAAAATTGT
Organism: Promerops cafer; assembly: GCA_013398275.1. Classification (NCBI taxonomy): domain Eukaryota; kingdom Metazoa; phylum Chordata; class Aves; order Passeriformes; family Nectariniidae; genus Promerops; species Promerops cafer. The sequence continues at coordinate 1,144,381 of VZSE01010647.1, read as the reverse complement.
CCAGTAAGAAGTTTTTAAAAGTTCATTTTAAAAACAAAACAGAAAATGTTTTAGAAGTTTTCTTCCAATCAATATTGCAGAACAGGACAAAATTAGAAATCTCTGAATACACACTGCATGAAACTAAAGCTCTCTAGACTGGTCCCTAGAAGCATGCAGATGATTTTGGTGAAGCAGTAGTGTGTGACTACAAACTGCTTATAAATATAAATACTTTCATGACCATTTTAGGTAGCTCAGCTTCAAGCATAATTTGATGTGCAACAGTCTCTTGGTTTGCAGTCTAGACAACACTGTCAGCCCTGGAAATTTATTGCTGAACACTGTCACAAAAATGTGCCAAAGTAAAATTTGCATAAAGGTTATACTGTAATGGCCTGGCAATCATCCCATCCTGTTCTGAACTTGTTTTAAATACTTTTCACATTGTTTGAAATACATCATACTTCAGTCCAAACATAAAGAAAGTCTGTCGGAAAGCATTCTTTAGCTTCCCAGATGGAGCTAATATCTATGATACATATTTTTGTGAAAGTAATACAGAAAATTCATGGTCATGTAACCACAATAATAGGAGTTCTTTATGATCCCCACTTTCTACTAATTACCATAAAAAATACACATAATTTTAAAAAATGTAAATCCAACTGTTTCAGTCCATTTATATTTTTGATCCACGTTTTCATTATTAAATGGTAAATTTAGAAAGCAAATTTTCAGTGTAGAAAAGAGAAACAAATATTCATGACAGCCAAGTAAGTTTAATTTTTTTTTCCAAAGAAACCATACTATTTGTTTTGCTCCATTTGCATCTCTTGCCAGATTCTTCCCAATGCCTTCAAAACCATGACCATTTAATAGCAATGTGCAAATGCAGCAAATTCCTTGTGGTGAAGCAACTGTGGATTTCAGTAATAATTGCCCACTGTACTAATACTACAGACTGTAGTTGTGAGTTGTGGGTAGGAGTTAACCTTTTAAAAAGCTGTTGTGGCTTAAGATCTCTCACCAATTTTTGATGCTGCTCATATTCACATTATGAATTTGGATAAACAGATCCATGCTCTTCTCTAAAATCCTTAGAAAGTTTGAGAATCTTTAAAAAAAACTATATGAAATTTGAAAATTATAAGAGGTGCAGAAATGGAACAAAACCAAATCCAAATTTCACACCTGATAAAATAGATTTCCACTGTTTGAAAGATCATCTTTAAAAAGAGATTATCATATTTCCAATATCTGCATTTGCCACTGTCCTTTACAAAACTAAGAAAATAATGTCCTTGATGTCAAGATTATATTATCTATCTCTGTATATGAAAATGAAGCTACTCTGGCATAAGTGCAGGTCTGAATTGTACAGGAAATATAGTTAGAGAACCGGATGATTTGAAAGTAATGATAATACCTCTATAGTAACTAGCTACTGTTGTCCCTAAAGTTACAAATTATTATAACACAAGTTCAGCAAGGTGCTTAAGCACACTCTAAGAACAGAGTAGTTCCACTGACATCCATTAATTCTTTTTCAATGCCTACCTCTAAGCAGCTGGGAGTTGGTCTTCCATGACCATAAGGAAGCATGGAAACACTGATCTTCTAACCACCATCCAAACAGCATTCATGACTGTCCACACGTTCAGAATTTCTCCTGATCATTATGATTTTAGAGGACAGTTTTCTTCCCTGGTTGTTGGATTCCTCCACTAGAATATTTGCAAGATGACTATCTTTTAAAATACTCAATGGAAAACAAACTGTGAGAAATTACTGCATTTATTTATCGTATTTTGCAAAGGAATATTTAATGATAATGGACTCAGAAAATCACCAACTTTTAAAGCTGTCATCTTCCTTGGACTGACACATGTTTGCAGACTGTGTCTTAGAAAAATGCAAATTTAATTCCCTGTTGATAAATCAAAATACAGCAAAATGTATATTTCCATGTTTAATTAATATTTCCTGCACTTTCCTATAGTTTTTCTTCTTGCTTTTATCTTCTATGCTTTTTTTACTATGTTGATCTGTCCGAGTTATTGTTGCTGTGCAACCCTAACAAGCCTACATCCTAATACTTATGAAGCAATAGTTCAGGCTGGATCCCTATGAAACCAGCTTCTATAAAATAGAAATAACAAAACCACTGTAAGAATCTTTAAAACTAAATTTAAAAAATTTAAAAAGAATGAATAATTACATTATCACAATTTGAAAAAGACAGAATTGAGGTAAAAGGGAGATTAAGACTTGGGAAAGACATACTGGTGATAGGGCTGCAAACTCCGGTATACAAACAGCAATAAAATAAGAAAAATACCTACAATGTTTGATCTTATTGCTCGCAATAACATCATATTACTTTTAAGTGCTCAGTTGAAAAGGATCATACAGTGAGACTAGATGGCATAGAAAGAGTTGCAAAGAAACAATTTCAGTACAACAGGTACCTCCTATGGTGGTTTTGTGATGCTCTGACATGTACCTTAGTATGAGCCAGCAAGCAAAGCTGTGTAAGTTTCCTGTGAAATTAATTTATGGTGATACAAATAGAAGCTCCTGGAAGAGCCTAACTTTCTAACTTGCCCTGAAAATCATAGTCTTAGTGTTGTGAAACAAAATGTAATTCTGATTGTAGTGGGAGAGAGTCAGCCTTCACATCTCATGGACATGCCTAATAATCAAGAAGCAAATATGGATGGAAAAGTCTGAATTCAAGTAAGTAATTTTTTTGCTTTCTCACATTAGTATAATTATAATTGTTGAAATAAAGAAATAAAATTTATTGCAACAGCACAGGAAATGTAAAACCATGTTTTAAAAACTCACAGCTTTCCTGTGGTGAAAAGACTGTTCCAAAGACATGCATCATTCCCAGTAACCTTATACCCAGGTTTCTTTAGATATTTGCTGCCAGTCTTCTGTTAATCTTACTCAAATTAATTTTCATCTTATTTACACTGGCAGCTGCTGTTATCCTGACATTAGCTGTGTCCTTAAGCATCCTTTGCAAATCACACAGTATTTGATCTAGAAATCTGGATTAAAGTAGTAGCAACAATAATGAGCATTAGGAATAGCCCTGACTCTCATATTTTTTAGCCTTGCAGGAATGACTTTGAGATTATATTATGTATTTGAAACTGGAAAGCTTCTAAGCAGACTGCCATGAAGAAGTACATTGTCCTACAGGAGAGAGATGAGCACAGTTGTTTCTGTAGCTGTTTTCTTCCCATTTATGTTGAATGATCTCTAGGAATAAAATCTAAGAGGAGGGGATGGTAGAAGAATGATGAAATATACAGAACAAGCCAAAATTTGTTTTGTAAATGGAGTTTGTTAATGTTTCACTTTTTTTTAAACTTTATGGATTTTTATTCAAACTATTTAGAGCCACAGTTTACAATGTTTTCTACTTCTTTACTGATTCATCATTTAAAAGAGCTGTCTGAGCCTTATTTTAAGTTGCATTTACAAAATGCTGATTATCACTGGCTGCAACAGCACAGCTGTAATTGTGCTTGGGAAGTGAGTGGGGAGAACTTACTGGGAAACTATATGCCTCAACATACCTTTTTATGCTGGTGCTGAATAAAGTAGTTCTTTTTTGTGTTGAAAAAGAACTGAAATTAATTTGTTAGAGTTCTGCTGCATTTATGAACCTTCTCAATATGCCCCCACAGGGATTTTCCTGTCTTTGCCTAGGCTTGATGAGATGAGCAGCTTGGAGGAAACAAAATAAAATGGAGCACATGCAAAAATTTAACAGATTCTGCATGAGATAATGGCCACTTTCTTCCATTTACAAATCAGTGCATAATAATTAAATAGTCTCCTTTTGTTGGTATTCTCTTAATAGTTGGTGCTCTTCTAGTTTTGTAGAATACTGTTTGCTAAAACAGTACTGTTGATTTTACATGTGAAAATACACAGGAGCTGTTTTGATACCACAAGCACTACAGTTTGCTCTTCAGTTCCAAAGATTATTCCACGTACAATTCTGTGAAGTGACTATTTTAAAATCTAAATTTTTTTAACCCAGGAAAGCATACAGAACGGTCTAGCTAGTTTATCCACATATAGTTAATACATTTATGTTTCTCCTACTCTGACCATTAATAACCATAAACTTCATGTTGTGGATGAACTGAATTGATTATCAAATCAGGAAAAACAGGAAAGGCTGATTATTTTGTATCTTTCAATTAGACCTAATATCATTAACTTCTCACAATTAAATTCAGGTCCTTCCTATTTCCGAGCCTTAGGAAGTCTTTCTGAGAAAGTGAAGGAAAAGAGGGTGCTGTGCTTCAAACATTTGAACCCTGGTGACTTGAGGGAGCAAAGAATGCTGCAGCAGCTGGATGTGTTTGCAAAAAGCATCTTCAGTGTCAGTACATCCATCATGACTAAAGCAATTTACTGCAGTGGAGTTAGTGCTGGTCAAAGATGCTAAAATTTAAGCCCTTAAGCCCTCAAACCTGCATCCATCTGCAGAGCAAGCATATCAGATCCACACTGTCTCTCACCTCAGCTCTGGTTTGAAGACAGCAGATCTAAAGATAAGAGGGAAGGTCATGCTCTATTGCCACAATTAAAAACAGTTTAAAATATGTTAACGAGGAACAGATTTGAAAAAGAATTTAGTACCAGCAAGAGCAGAAGTCTAGTCAAAGGTTCTAAGTTTTAACACTCATGAAAATGCCTGAAGATCAGCTCCTTTCTATAATCACCCAAGGTGCTACCTCAAGATTTGGCTGCCCAAATACCTTTAGCAATTCATTTCCATGTGTCTTTTCCCATATTCTGACCTTTATGGGCACATGATTATGTGCAACTATAATTGACACTGAGCATTAATCAGACAGTGGTGTGTTTTAGGCTTTAACTACACTGTTTGAACTGCTGACCTTGAGAGAAAAGGTTTTATATACCATTCCCAATCCCTTAAGTCTTCCTGTCACTGCAAAGCAAATACTTGGCTTTTATGGATGGATTCAGTTTCAAGTCTGCAGTTTTTCTAATGTTTTCTAAAAATTACAAAAGTGGCTTTCAGGGGAAGTTTGTAAACACAGGCACATTTTTCATTGCACACTATTACCAACACAGACACGTTTTTGTAAAATAGTGCATTGTTAGATATAAGTGAGAAAATCCCTTATGCAGGAATGTTTGTAGAAGTGTCCTGTGAACTGAGAGATAAATAATACCACAAACAATAGCAGATCATATCTTTTCTCTTTTTTCTCTCATGTTACAGTGGTTGGCAAAGATTTCTTTAAGAAAAGTAGAATGTCTGCTTGGGATTTACAGACTCCATCCCCTTTTGCATTACACACAATTTTGCAGTTGTTGCAGCCATGTAATGCTCTAACTTTCTTGAAGAAACTCCTTGTTTTGTTCCTTTTTATGCTCATCTTCTTAGTTTTTCTCACTATTGTCTCAGTGGAATTTTTATAATCTGTCCTTTAAAATATTTAATGGCACAAACACAAATCATACATGCGTTCTCAAATATTATTCTCATGAGTGTACATTTAAAAGATGAATATTTGACCTCAAAACAAGATCCAAGGAGATACATGGAAACTAGCATCAAATCAAAGCTATTAAAAAATACAGCATGCTGCATCTTGCTAATGATATGAAATGTACATATCAATATCAATAACTATACTTAAAAAGAAAATTTGATACCAAAGTAAAGCAGCTGAGAAATGGTTATAATAGTCAATTAGTTCTCAACTACAATGTCAATTTGTTTAATTTGCTTTTTTTAAACCTGAACCATTTTCATTAGCATTTCTGGTACTGGTAGTCATAGTTTTGTTTTATATTTGTAACTCTCAGATATTCTTATTATGAGATATTTGAATGGTTACTGCATTAACTGTGATTTCATGAACTACCAAAAGAAGACAGGCTTTGAGGGCTCCTGAAACCTTTGGCAAAGCTTGCTTACATCTGCTCACCATGTTCATCTAGTGTTAGTATTACCAAAGGGTCTACATAAGGAAGTAACAGCCAGCAGCTCAGGATGCTGTGTGGGCATAGAGTACTTCAGATATGTGAATTTCTGCTTCAGTGAGACAGCTACTGAGGCACTATAGCTGACAGATGAAACCCACACAATTAAAAGAAACCAGATGTATAAAAAACCCAGACAAAGGAAGCTGAATGATGTCAAATAAAAAAAAAAGGCAGAGAGAAGTAAACAATTACAAATTGGTTATTAGCTAGAATAAGCATCATAACTGGGAAAGCCAGACTTTAAGATAAATTACATAGTGCCACAATCAGCACATCTCCTTCCATTAAAGCCAATGGGAGTTTCATTCCCAAGGAATCTCTCCATTAAAATTTTGTAATGATACCCTTCCTTACTCGGTGAAGACAGTGAAACTCTCTGGTTGGTTTAAAATTACAAAATATTGTTTCAGAGTCAGCAATACTTGTTTTTGCAAGAACATATGCTCATGGGGCTGAGCTAAAGACCGAAGAACTAATGCAAAATATTTCCATTCCTTTTTTTCTCTTTTAAAATCTTATTGCACTTTTTCCTTGTACTCTCTTTTTCAATAAAGCTTCCAAACCCCTGGACACAATAAGTTTTCCTAAGAGGAATCAGATAATGACAGCAGCAGAAAACCAAAAAAGAAGACATTTACTCATTTATCTTTGAACAGCATATAGGAAATATATAAAATAATATCAATAAAGTGAATATAAAGTACCATCCAAATTCATAGCTCAGCCATTTTCAGACCGTAAAAAAAGCTCCTAAAATTTAGTTGTTGTGTAGACGTATTTGTCTTGAAACTGTTTGAACCTGATAAATTAATGAAACCATCACATTTTCTCTCCAGTTAATTAGGCAAAATATCACCATCGTCAGAAATTGGGGGAAAATATTTGAAGAAAACTCTGCAGTCTACAAGCATCTTACCTTTCTTTTGCGCAGTTTCACTTGATTGTCTGAATATTCATGTGTGGTCAAATGATTCTTTACATGTAAACACTGAATGTCTTCTGCTGAACTGACATTTGAAAGGCATTTGTTTTCAGGGGCCACTTGAGGTTCTGTGAAACCACTTTCATCCAGACCATTTTCCACTGCCGGGATGCAAGAGCAAGGAGGAGATTGCATAAGGCCGTTGCTGGGTTGCACTGCTGAACAGAGCTGTCCATCACTACTGGAGTATGATTCAGAAGAAATCCCACTCTCTACCACATTGCACTCAGACTTTCCAAGCCCATCTTTGAAAGCATCAGATTTCCGGCGCTGTTGTGCAACTACAGCAGTATGAAGCAGCTGCTTCCCAGACATAATAACTTCTTTCACATTTGGAGAATTGATACAATTTTCCTTCTCTACATCTACTACTTTATTTAAGACTTCAAAATTACAAAGCTCCAGGCTTTGGTCAATACTGCCACAAACATCTTCTTCTTTCCTCTCCTCTTTAGGAACTGTGTCGCTGCCAGGTTCCTCACTTGTATCTCCACTGATTCCAGATGATTCAGCTGCCTTGTTACCCTCTGTTATTGGTACCATCTGTGTTAAGGAGCCTGCTCCATTTAAGCTGTGCCCTTCATCCTTGGGTTCACTTCCTGCAGCAGTGATGTGGTAATTAACACTATCCAGGTTGAGTGCAGAATAGTCATCATCATCATCAGACACATGGACTAGAGTTTCGGTGCTGGCCTCCAGAAAATGTTCCTCATCCTCATGGTTATCATTTTCATCCACCTCCTTTGAAACATTTCCCAGCTGCTTTTCAGGGAAGCCAGTCACCTCTCCACTATAGCAGCACTCTGGAAATGAAGCACATTTTTCTTTCCGATCCACGCTCAAAACCTCATCTCTTTCCATACTTGTCTGCAAGTTATCAGCTACAAGTCCGTGACGACATGCTGTATTATACTCCACAGGCTCCAAAGCCAATCCCATCCACTGGGTCACATGCTCTTCCCAGCTTTTCTTTCTGATTGCTAGAGACATGTCATAACAGTTCAGCAGCAGACTGCAATGTACCTTCCACAGAGGACCAGAGATGTCATGGCTGCTGTGCACTGCTCCGGAGGGAGAGAAGGTTTCATCATTTTAACATCTGCAAGAAATAAAAAAAGACTGTGTTATTGAATCAACTCCAAATTAAAAAAAAAAAANAAACAACACAAAAAAAAAAAAAAAAAAAAAAAAAAAAAAAAAAGAAAGAAAGGGAAGGAACAGTTTAAACAAAAGTGTAAAACAAGATAAGACTGTGGGACCAGAAGGCCAGGAATTTAAAAGATTGTTTTGTTTAAAGTTTTAATACTTTTCATACAAAACTTGACGGCACTCATAATTCAGTACAACATTTTTTTCTGATTACTTTCCAATATCAAGTAAACAAAAATGGTATAAACAGGCACATGGACAAGCAAGTAGTTCCAGAGCCAAAATTTTACAAGAAGCTCCTCTTAACTGTGTTTCTCATAGGATAATAATTTCAGTGGGTATAAATGACATTATATCTTGTAGTTGTTTTGCACACAGAGTAACTTTATTTCTTCCTCATCCACAGATACCTGTGGAGTGAAGAATTCTGGCTGTTTCCCAAAGAGGTAGAGAAAAATTGAGGGGTTTTCCAAATTTAACAAATGTATAAACTACTTATCTTCTGAGTATCTTTGGCTCACTCACTGGCTCTTATTTTTATTGTTACTATTCATTCTCTTCAGGCCAAGTTCTAATTACAAGTGTTACATGAAGCTGCAGAGTAAATCAGTTGTTGTATAGTAATAAAAAAAAATAAATCATAGAATCATAGATAAGCTTGGGTTTGAAGGGGCCTTTAAAGGCCATGTAGTCCTACCCTCTAAAACATTTGGAAAACCACTTTAAGTTTCTGGTGCATTTCCTCATTCAAATACATTATAGAACAAGAACCCTGCCACACCCCACCCCCTTGCTGAATATATTCATGATCTTCTAGTGTAAGGCATGGAGAAAACTGTTATTTAGGACAGGGCTCTCCAGAAGGGTAGATTGTGAACCAGCCTGGTTGGCTGCAGCTTTGCTGCTCACCTGGACTGCCTGGCTCTGCCAGAGGCCACTGTCCCTGCTTGAGTTTCTATGTGGGGAATTTTCACTGACTACTGCATTAGGCATTCTGTATGATGGCATTTGAGATACATTAATCTTGTGTCATTGCATGTGTATACTAGCACAAAGAAAATCTCTCATATTAATTTATGAATTATAAAATAAAATTAACAAGTTCGTTGTCAAAGAAGAAAACAAAACTTCTGGCTCATAAAATGTTAGAAGTTCAAGGAGCAGACACTTCTACTTTTCACTCCCTACACAAGAACTGTCAGCACTTAGCATGGATCTGGTTATTGATTTCAGCAATAAAGAAGATTAAGTAGTGAGTTTGTTCTGGGTCATTTCAGTCCACTAAGGCAAATTCTGATTGCCCACCAGGCCACAAAGCTGCCTTGACAAATCACATGCCTGAAAATATAAAAGTATTTATCTTGAAAGAAATGCAGAATTATGCCTGGGCAGCTGAACCTCCATAAATTATGTCTTGACAAACTGACTTTCAGGATAGACTTGTACACAGTCCTAGATCTTTAACCTTCTTTTAGGAATGGCAAGCTTCATTTCACATTCACATTTTCCACCTCTGTGGAGACTCTGCTTAAAAAGAACATATGTTCATAGAGTATATGAAATTCCATGCACAAGTCATTAGCATGTGGGAGGCTGAGCAAAATGGAAAATAACACACAGAGCCAGGCCAAAAAAATTATCTGCTTTCAAAGACAAATTTTAGTAGTAAAAAGTTAATACAATTTTATAATTCTCTCTTCTTTCCTGGTCAAATATGAGATGAACCCTAAATATAAAAATCGAAGGTCAAATTATTGTATAAATTTGCAGCACATTCTTATTATGATTTATCTTTATTTCTAAGTGCGTGTGGTCCAAAATTACCAGAGTGAAAAATCAGTAGTGATAATACTTTTAACTTCTGCTGCACCTTTTCCTGATGGACACTAAAGCTCCTCAATTAAATTAATTTTACAGCCACCACTGTGTTTTGTTTTGATCTTTGAAAAGAGGCATTTTTACTAGAAAGGGCTCAATGATTTCTACTGTCCTCCATGAGCAATGTTTGGAGTTGCACGTGGGTGCAACTCATTTGCAGCTTCCCTTTCTTCCCCTACTAGAACACTACCCTCACCCACTATAGAGAAAATCAAACATGGTTGCTACAGCCATACAGGGACATTGTTCTGACAACAATCAATGTTAAGGGTAATGTTGAAGTTAAGGGTAAAAAGCTAAAAAATGCAGCTTCCTGATGACATACATGCACCCACCTACCTAATATTAGGCCGCTCTTAATGTGCAGAAGGCAGGCTCTCAGAGAATTAATGGGTGTGTGTTAATCTTGCTGCTGCTACATGGAGTTACAGAAATGGGAGATCTGCTACTGTTTTTCATTTTTTGGATGTGGCGAGTTACATTTCATGGGGGATGAAAAACAAATTTTACTTTAGGAACCATTCTGTTTTACTTGCATTATCACTAGTTTTGGCTGCCTCATAGACTGCAGAAAAATTATTAAACAGAGAAATCTAAAATACTTTGCTTGAAATGCAAGACAAATAAATATATGACATGGGCACTTTTATTGTTCTCTAACAAATGAGTGTATGTTAGCACTTAATATGAAAACCTACAGTACCTATGCCACCTCCCCAGGCAGCTTCACCAGCAGTTCCTGAAATCCCCTCATTTCCACAGCACATGAAGGAGCTCAGAGTTTGGTGACAGCTTACTTTTCTTCTGCTCCCTCTCCACTCCTCAAAGACTGTGTTAAACAATTCAGCTTAGAAATTATTTTCCTGCTCTAATTGCTTAAAGGCTGACAAGAAACTTTCTTTCTTTTCTACCTATTTATTCAGGGCAACTTATTTCCTTTCACTCATGTGCAAGCACCTAAGTTGTGCCTTGGAGGGTTCACTGCTCCAGACCTCTGAAAGACATTCTCTGCCAGAGAACAAAGTGCACTGCCACTTTGCAAAAGAAAGGGTTCCTACATTGATCACTGCTTTTCTGCTATTGCTACTCTTTTTTTTTTCTTGACATGCATCATCTTTTACACTCTGAGAAATTCCCCTCTCAAGTCCATTTGTACTTTTGCCAAAGGGAAGAAGCATCCCACTTTCTCACTTTCTATTCTTGCCATGCCATAACTAGAAACCTTTACAACTGATTTCTGCAGAATTTTAAGACCGTCAGATGAACCATTATCAGTCTGTTGAAATGTTTTGCAGAGTGAAAAGATCAAAACATCTTTTCTTCTGATCAAAACATCTATCAATATGATAGTGTCCACTCAGCAGTTGCTATAATTCAGATATATATTTTGCTTTACTTTTCAATAGCACTGTTTGGTATTGCTTAGTACTATTAACTTTCTGAAGAATAAAAGTTTGAAATGAAAATACAAAGGATAAAACTTCTTCTGGGCAAAATTTCTTGATCCTGGGTTTGAACTAAGGAATATTGTCAACACTGACCCAATAGGTAATTCTTGAACTATAGAAAGTGAAGCTGAGCAGTGGGTCATCATACTGCAGCAGAAGCCCATTCAAGAACTCTCTATGATGCTTCACATTGTTTACAAAACTAGATGTTAATTTAGATGGATTCTGTAATAATTTACTGCCTATCTCCTTTCACTGTAAAATAGAATGTTAATGAAAAGTAGGGCAAACCTTAGGTTAGTTTATTTTTGGAAGCTTTGTGTCTAGTCTCACAGAACTGAGTGACTTTAAAACTGATAAAGCACAAAATGATGATGAACTGGTAGGCTCTCTTATAATTAGACTGTCTAACATTTTCCTTCAATTAGGATTCCTATGATTTCTGTTTCTGTTTTTTTTTTCAGAAAAACTAATATTAAACTACTTGCAGCAGGCTTTCAAAATTCAGACAGAGAATTGTCTTTTATCTCATGAAGTTTCATTCAGATTTGGCTGTGCTACACATTTTTCAAGATACGTTTCACCTTCTCTTGCTTCCCTCCTCAAGGAAAAATGACACTTTGCAAGAACTATCCTTACATAAACCCAGTATTAGGACTGACATCTGTGAATGCTGCAGCAGGAGGAGCTAAGTCTTGGAGCTAGAGGAGAATGGAAAGGGAAGGAAGGACACTTACTCAAATACCTGGAACTGTGGCCACGCTGACCTGTCAGAGCAGATTCCCTTCTGGGGCTTAGGACAGTACATGAAAACATCCCAGTTACAAGAATGCGAGGGCAGAATCACACAACCAGGGCTTTCTGGTCCTACTCTTTCCCCTCAGACTTCCAGGACACGGGAGTGGATGCCTGCTTTTCCCAGAGTGGAAGAAAGAGATGAGGAGAGAAACATGGGGCCACGCAGCAATAGCAGCCACCATACAAGCTGAGGCAGTGAATCCCAAGCCATTAGGAGGGAAGGACAATGGCAAAAGCAGGCCTTAGTAAGACACTGCTGTGCAGGACACTTGGTGGCATCCCTGCATGGCCAAAGCAAGCACTGCCACTGACCCAGGTGTAACATCCCTGCTGCCTCCACCAATTCCTCCATTCTGTCAATACATTGCACCACATGCGACCTCCCCCTTGCAGTAACTCCTATGAAGGAAGAAAGTTGCAGAGAACACAGGACAGTTTACAAAGTCTGTGGCAGGAAAGTTTCTGAGAGGGCAACCCAGGCAGTACAGCCCCACCATCATGCCAGTGGAATTTAATTTTTGCTAATGTTTTACATGGGATGCAAACTTTTTCTTAAAAAAAAGGGCAAAGCATTAGCTTATGAACGTAAACAAAGATGAAAGACTTTAATCACATTTTTTACATAGCAGGAGTATGTAAGCAATGGACATCAAGCAGAAATATTTATTTTGTTATCATTATTTTATCTTCATTGGTCTGTGACCCCAGTCAGCAAACTTTGTTTAAGGAAGTCTAAGTGAACAGGGTCTGTTTCCTATAAACTCCTCTCACATCTCCTGGTCTGGCTTGCATACAGTTCTTTCAGTAACTCCATACCAATCTCTGACACAGAATGTTGTTTACAAATAATTTGAGATAAAACATAAACCTCTAGGTCTTCAGTCAGCTATTTATTTTAAAAGATCTCCTGCTTTTAAAATGTAATCCTTCATTTTCTTATTTCCTGGACATAGACCACCTTTTGGTTTTCACTGAAGTGGAAGCTCACCTTGTCTGCATTTTCTATATAAAGAGCATTTGTGCAGGGTTTTAGACCATGCTAAACCTTGCTATCGTAGAGTAGAAATATAAGGATTGTTTGTTGGGGGGGGGATCTAGTGAACATCAGATGCATTTTTTTCTCATTTCTTTAATATGTAAAATCAAATGCTAAAACTGGTTTGAACTCATAATTATTTAAAAATATTTACATGTTTCTAAAAATCAGAAAAAACCTAGTTCTCTTAAGACAATTATGTCTTCAGAATGAAATAAAACAATTTAAATCTTTTATATAACTTTTAATGTAAGGTTTGCATGTGTATGCATGTGATGTACTTATAAATGTAAACACGGACTATTAAGCATAGGTGTTGCTGATTTTTGTACAGATAAACACAAACACATCCCAATAGTGCCTTTCACAGGATACTTGCCCTTTTCTTTGATGAGATCTTAATGTTGGTGTCCAGCCATGAATCAGTGGACAGAAATAGAGGCAAATAGTACTAAGTCAAAAATACAAACATGCCTTCCAGCATACCCTACCATACAGGATTTTAAAATTGATGCCCAGCTATAGATCAAACAGCACACAACTGCTAATGCCTCCCTGCTAAGTTTGAGGAACTGACTCCTATTGAATCATCTCTTAAGAGAGATTCCAGGAAAATAAATTGATCCGGAACCAAATATTAGAATTACATATCAATACTCAAATGAAATATTACTGGACTTGTAACTCTGAAAGGTATCCAAGTAACCTTCTTTGCATGAAGGAATGAAAGGGGAGACACATGTAGAGAGGGAAAATCTGCGGAACTGCAATAGGAACATGCTTCCAAGCTAATGGAAAATGCCTTTTGGAGTCAGAGATGAGCTTTATTTGACAGAGAGCTATAGAGCCAGAAGGGATCCTGAGCAGGGACTGGAGTAGGTGTGGGAAGTACAGCCTTTCTAGGAGAAGAGAATTGTCCCAATCTTCCTCTCTATGATCATTAAAAGGAAGACAAAGCAGAGGGATTTCTGGCCCATAAATACCCATCTCCCTACTAGGCCTCATGAGTGGTATCTCCACAGAGTGAGAAGGCAGGGGACATGGGGAATTTCTCTGCACACTTAGCCTTGGGTTTCTCTGAGCAATGAGTGGATGCAACAAAAGCTGATTTAAAATCAAATCAAAAAAGGACCCCTAGGTAGTGAACAACATACTTCCAAATCTGATTTCCATATATAGTTAATCGGCTAAAACATCCAATTAACAACAAAAATAAAAATTAACAAAACCCAGAAACTAAACAGAAAATCAGATGTGAGAATATGTGATTGATTTATTTATTTTTATATAAAGAGGGAGATTATTAATAGTTTTTTGAAGGCAGATATTAAAAACTGTGTCTTTTAGATTATTCAGAACAAGAAAAGAAGTAAAATGATGAAATTTACTCATTTCACCAAATTGAAATGGAGGAGATAAAACTGCATATGAAATGCTGTACTAAATAAAATGGCATGCAGTGATTAAAAAAATACTTCTTAATATAAATGCATATCAAAAGTCTCTATTATATTGTCTACCAACCTGGGAAACAAACCCAAAACTAAGTCAATTTGGCTGTTAATCTGCAACTGAATTTCAAGTTCAGTGAAAATTAAAAGATAGGTAGCACAATAGGCAAAAGAGAGGCTGAGCATACAGTGGCATAATAAAAAATATTTTCTAAATTCTTATTATGCAATGGATTGAAAACTACACGTAATGATGGTAATTCCATCTCAGAAAGAGAACTAGAGTAGGAAAACATACAGCAAAAAACAACAGAAAGGATTAACAATATGGTATAGCTCTGAAGGGCCATGAAATACATGAATGTTTCCATTCTGTGAAAAAGACAATTTAGAGCCATATAAAAATCAACAGTATCATGAAGAAGGATAACATCTATTCATTGTGCCTCATACAGCAGGAATTTGCAGAAGTCCACAGCAGAAATAGAAAGCAGAAATATTAAAACAGACCAAAGAATATGTTTTTTTGCTTGTCGATGTAAGTAAATAGAAGCTATAATATATAATAGATATAAATCACACTTCAAAAAGTTTGTTATTTCTGATATAAGAAATACCACACAAGAAATTAATCAAGCCACGTAACTGAAATAATTTTTCTGACTTGATAAGGATTTCCTATTTCCTTCAGGGATCAGTTTCATTATCCCGTTAGCAAACTATTTTCTTTTCTTTTTTACAGATTCTGACATACATCATATATGCTTATTACAGTTTACTGTCACTGGAAATGCCTAACACACTTAAGGTTGTAAACATCCTTCCTTTGGGAGATATTTTACATGTTACAAAAACTGATACGGTCCAGCAGCGTTGTAAGATCTCAATATATTAGACACCACAAAATGTAAAGTCAAGTTGGCAAGTTATTAATTCAGAGACTTCAAAAGTCTTGCTTGTTTTGTGAAAATATTATTGGCTCCTAAGATATGAGCCCAAACTTTGTCAATATGCCTTAATGTATAACATGAAAACATAAACCACCATGGAGTTCTTTTATTTTCTCTTCCTCAAAAAGCAGCTGCATTACCAGTGCTCATCATCATACAATGAAGAGCTTTTTCCTGTAGCCAACATGTGATTACAGTGGGTTTTAGCTTGGTTGTATTTGTATTTGGTTCATTTCCAGTGCTGAGCCTCAGATTAGCCGAGGCTCTTCCTCAAGGATGAGAAAGAGGAAATGACTAGATCCAAACTGATCCACAGTTATCCAGGCTTACTAAAGATCTATATAATTTACACCCAATTTCATTATCAACTCAAAACTAATTAAACACAACATTTAAAATACCCAACTTTATGTTTCTGTCCTATTTTGAATAGTCAATAAAAGAGTGAAATATTGTTATCTCAAGTGTTTATAGCACAAGGGTACCACTTTACTGTAATTTTGTTAATGACAGTTTAATACATTAATAATCAGCATTAGTCTTTTTAACAGTTATGAACATCCATCCCCTTCACCACAGTATCATTTCAAAATGACAACAGCCACCAAATTTATAACTGCCCACTAAAGAGTGAAAAGGTTTTAAGTAAAAAAATAGTTTCTAGCATAGAATTTTTAAGAACATTAGACCCATCTACAATTCAGATCTGTGAGTCTGCCGGTCTTCAAAATTTAGTAGTGTAAAGGTTATTATAGATACTGTATTGATTCCATAATATAAATTACTTGTTTTTTTATAATAAAAGAAATCTAAGGTTTAAAGTCTTCTTTTTCCATAGGAGGTTTATGTGGAAAATTCATCGCTCTGCCAATCCTCCCCCCAAATAATTTTGGCTCTATATTCCCAGAAAATAGAAAAGATAACATAATTTATAGATTGCTTACACCTCCTTTCACTCTCTGGTTGAACTGGAAGCATCCAGAAAAGACATGAAATGAGAAAAGGTCATCCCATGGGACATGGCAACCCAGAAAACTGTGGCTATTATTTTTGATCCTGAATTAGGGACATGTTTTTCCACAAATATTTCTCCCCTTCCCCCAAATAGAAGACATTGCATTTTCTAACCAACTCTAGTGAAAAACTAATCTTTTAGCTACAGGAGGTCTTTTTGAAAACAATATAGATTAACTAGATTGTATTTCTGTTGCCTTTTAGATTTAAGGTTCTAATATGGTGTTTCTATTTAAAAAAAAAGTTGCTGGTGTTCATTATAGCCATGAGCTATGAAACCTCTGTAGTATGAGGCACTACGGACAATGACTTTTGGCAACCAGCCTCACTGCTGAATAGTAGGGGGCCTGTTTTCATTCCTGGTGTAGACATGACTAAAAAATATTTTTGACATTATTTTGCCTATACTTTGTACATAAAGACCTGAAAATTATTTTCTCCCATTGAGAAAGACAAATATTTTATCATCGAGAGTCTACAGAGAATGACTACTGAGGTGACTGTACTTCTTGGTGGGAATGAACCATTAGCTGAATCATTTGGAATCCCAATTTTTTGTCCTTGTAAAAAAGTACTGAGAGCAAACAGAGCAAGTATCTCTGGAATGTAGCTGAAGATGTGAAAAGCAAAAAAAATTATTCAAAATGGCCACTCTACCACTATTTCTTTGAAACTAGAGAGAGAAATAACATGTAATGCATACTGAGTGCTTTGCAAATGCACTGGAGGACCTAATTAAACCCACTTCCTCCAAGGAAGGGAATGTAAAAATTTAATTTATCCTTCAGGTTGGAGAAATTGGGAGGAAAAAAGTCTGCATTTGAACCTAACCCTGAAATTGATTATTTTTCATTATATTATTCTTATTTTGGAATTCAGGAAATCTGTCTGTCACAGGACTTTTACAGAGTATGTGTATCTCACCTCTATATCCCCTTTCTCTCTGCCTCTCATAGGCATAATGCGAATATATCTGCTATAGTCAATAGACTTTTCTCCACAGTATTTTCCAGACTGACTCAATTCCAAACTCATCAGCTGGTATCCTGATTTTATAATGATATTCTTCTACTCAGCATCTGTAGCCTGCCTGGAAAGATATGCTCAGCCCTGGAAATTGCTGTTTCTGAGTACATAACTACAGGAAAAATAAAACAGATGACTTGTGAGCTCACATGGAGATTTTCCCTTGATTTTAAAACTAATTCAGATCTATCTCCTTTACCAGCTACCAATTCTCTCACAACGTGCAAAAGATTTTAAAAAATCTTTATATCCAGTATGGTAGAACCAATTAAGCTGACAGTGACTTAATGTTTGGAAGTTGTCAGTGACATCTGCACATAGGTATTTGATGGTACTAGGGTATAAAATTGTTTCTGTATATGGAATCCTCACAGACCACGTTTTGCTGTGGAGGATACAACTCTTAGAGACCATCCTTTCAGAAAAAACTTCTCATTTTAGTCATTATTGAAAGCTATCAACTTTCTCTGATAAAACAGCATTAACTGAAGATAAACAAGTAAAATGAAAAGGGATATTTCCATTTAGCTGCAGACAAAAAAAATGTGTAATGAATTTAACAGTACAACTTCTAGTGTGTTGAGCCTCTCAGATCTGCTAAGAAGTGGATTGTTAAGTGCTCCAGACTGAAACAGTGAATCCAAAGTAAGTTCTTGCCCATTACAGGTCTGTGTCATGCATGAGAAAATTCATGAGGAGGTCAAAAAAGGTTCATATTTTGTGATAGTCTTAGCAAAGATTCTAGTAATACAATGTTCCACACATTGCAACATTCCTCCATTCTACTCCATTCTATTCTACAAATTTTCCTCACTTCTTAGTCTAATGGTATTTATTTCAAACTCACCACCGACTCCCTCTTATCCCAAAATTTTTTATCATAAGGCAAACTTTCCACAAGTACCATGATGTTCAATTCGGAACATTTATTTGTTCTAACATTAAAGAGTATTTGTAGTGGTTTAATCCTATTGTGAAACTCTCACCAATAAGATCTATCTACCCGGAAACTCTACAACTGATAAAGAGTGAGCAAAAGGGTGGGAGAACCAGCAGAAATTCAGAGGTAAGAAAATTGATTAGAAAATTTCCTAAACTTCAAGGGCATTTCATCTAAAGCTAACAGATTTTGGCACAGGGTACAATGGAATAACCAACAGGAAGTATCACAAATCACTGTAAGAAAAAGAAGAGCCTAGATGAAAGTGAAGGCTAGAAGTAAGCAGTACATAGTATGAGTGAAATTGGTTTTAATGATACACACAGCCTAAGCACACTTTGCATTTGGGATGTGACTGATGTAAAATACACCAGAGATAAAACTCTGGGCATTACTAATCTCAACATAAGTGATTTTTCTCACTAAAGGAAACAAGTAACAATGGTAATAGTGGATTTGAAACTAATTACCAACAGACTGTTCTTAAACAAGCAGTACTTGAAAGCATCAGCAAATATCAATGGTGAAATATAATATAAAACATATTGAAGTTCAATATCAGTAGTTATTACAATAAAATAATGTTCACATATGACATACATAGGATATACAAATAAAAATTCTAGATAATTTTGGTTCGAGGTATAATTTATGCATATATACACACGTATGCATATGTAAACATGCATATATACATATGCATACACACATATATTAAAAATACCCCTGTGTATCCAGCCAGTCTTAAAGTCCTTACTAAGAATTCCCAGCGATCATCACCTTTGGATGACATATTTAAAGCCCTAGTGGACAAGGACCAACTTGACCAACTGCGTAACTGGCTCTAGTTGACCCACTTTGAATGACACGGTGGATCAGAGACCTCCAGAGGCTCTCTCCTAATAGGAAAGAAATCAAGATCTAACACTTCTGGATATGTTATTTCAATTGCTCTGGCCCTTATGTTACTCTGTTTTTTGTCTTTTTGCTTTTTCTTTTGTAAAAAGAACAGAACACCAACAACCCCCCCCATACTTTATCTTTTTTCTCGAGACAAACAAATAATAGAAAATGGAACCAGATGAATAAAAGAAAAAAAAGGAGAGTAGTCTAAAATATAGCTTCTTTCTTAGAAAAGAGAAAAACATTTGTAAAATTTCTTCCTCCTTCTGCTACTGCTGTCCTCAGGGAAGCTTTATAACAAAGAAGATACATTCCAGCAACAAAATTCATGTTAAGAACAACAGAAAACTATTATATAAATTGTGGCTTAATACTTCTGACAATCAAGAAAAATAAAAGTTAAGTAACTTTTGAGACTTATGAAAAAGCCAAAAGGGGAATCCTTAGATTGTTCCATCACCTAAAGAACAATTTTTACATTGATTTTAAGCCCAGCAATTTAAAAGAATTACTATAAGCCTTGCCTGTTTAAAAACTGCACACCCAAGCTGTTGTCTTTACTTTTAATTTTCTTTTAGGAGGGATTGCTTTGTGTTACAGAGCTCTTTGTGAATTAGTCCTAAATATACAAACATTTTTTTTCCTAGTGCTCTGATTATGGAATTTGACATGAAGGTCAACAGGTACAAGTTCAAAAGAAAATTAGTTTTCAGGCACATAAATTTATGGTGAAGGAAAGCTATTTGAATAATTGCTATTACATGGATGTAACCATTTGCGTTAAGTTTTCTCAAGGATGCAGACATGAATTCATTACTTCCTTCAAGGGAGTCATTTGATCCAACTACTTGGGTTATATTCTTTTTTCAAATAAGGAACTTTAACATTTCTGAAGAACACAGCAAGGTCAAAAAACTCTAGATGCTCATTTTCCATGTTGATTATTGCTATATATCTATAAATAATTTTCAGAGGTTTTTTTAGACTGTAACTTTTCTGTAAATCCTTTTTCTTGAACAACCATATCTTAAAAAACCAAAACAAGGTAAGCATAACAGAGAAATTAGACTAAGTAGAACCAGAAGTTGAACAGTGATTTGTCTCCAGGACTTCCATTTAAACCTTCTAAATCAAAAACACAGGCATCTATCAGTGTTATATTTTCTTATAGTCTACAAGAAACTTCAGAGTTTAATGAGAAAATACTTTCTGGGTATTCTTCTTTTGTCCACCCTGCAGTTCAGCTGCCTCAGGTGAAAGTATTTTCATCTGCAAGTGAGGTCAGATGAGGTCATAATATGCTTTAAACCCCAGAAGTGGTGCTGCAGAAGATAACTGCTTAATAGGGAAAATTTTCTTCTGTTTAACTGGAGTACTCACTAATACTAAATACGTGCACATATACTTGCAGCAGCAAGCACAGGAACACAGTGCAGTAAAAGCCACTAAAGCTAAATCCTTTGAGACATCAATGTTCCAGCACAAATTTCATGAGAATGACAAAAAGACTCAGTCAAATTCCTCTCAGCTCCTCAGTCCCACCACTTAAGTATCACAGCTCTCCCAGACCAGAACATTTCACTGGAGAAGACTTGTCCATAAGCAAGTAAGTGATTGTGATGTTAAAATTCACTCCAGAATATACTCAGGAACAAGTTACTGCCTATTGGTTGCTCCCTGTCCAGTTCCCTTCACAAATCAGAGCCAATTCTGACCACCCTGAAAATTTTCTTCCCCCAAATGGCAGTAAAGTGTACAATTCTCAGTCTATTGCAGAGGAGATATTTGACCCCATTCTGGAATATCCTTCACGTCCTTTCACACTACAAAGTCATTTCCTTACACAACAATCATTTTGAAAAATAGTAAAAGCAAAGTTAAAAGATTGTTGAAATACATGAACAGATGACTTTTCTTTATTTAGCAATCTGGCCAATAAATACATTGGCTCTTAATGATGCATGTAAGAAAGAAAGAAGGAAAAGAAAGATAGAAAGAAAGAAACAAAGAATTTTTCAGATTAATTATAAGAAACAATTTTCAGGAAGACAAAGAATACTATATAGATTGACATAAAAAATGCTTCTCATATCCAGAACAAATTAATAATTAAATCACAAATTTACATAAAATATAAATGCATTCACATATTAGTGAAAGATACTATCCTGATTTTCTCCCTAAACTCCTTAACAGCAGATTCTTGTTACTTTTATTAGTTACGTTTACTAGGTTAAAAAGAAAAAAGAGTAAATCCATACATCCTCCCAAAAATTATAGTCAGCTGACATTTACTGAATCTTACTTTACCTCTTCTAAATGCTACACACAGCAATCTCTGTATCTAATCAGACATTACTAAAAATAACCTAATTTAGCTAAAGCCAACAAATAAACCCTGGAATTTCAGATTTAGAGTATACACCTTTAAGACTGTACTGTCACTTCTACTACAAATTTCATCTAGGACTGAGAAAAGACTAGAGACTTAGCCCAGCAGAGGCATAACTGATATATCTACCTAAACACTCCTCATCATCATTACCGCTGCAGCAGAGGGAAGGGAAGGTGGGGAGAGAGAAAAAAACATAGCCCTAAATGCCCTCCCTGTTGTTAAATGAGGTGAAAAAACCAAATCACTCACACATCTAACTTTCCTATTTAATGCACATTAAAAAATACGCAAGCAAGACCATACAGCTCTATTTATATAAGAATGCAAATAAAGTTCACCATTTCAAGCATATTTGTAAAAGACGAAGAAAAATGCACATGAATTTTTTTATAGGTCTGGCATATGTTGATAAACAGAGTTGTCACAGTTTACAACTAAATGTATATTTTTAAAGATTATAAATTGTTTTTACCTCTGTTTCTAGTGCTGAGATCCTGAACGCAGAACACTCCAGTGCTGGATACTGCTTATTTGTTTTCTGAGGTTTTTCTTACCTTCTTTTATTTTTTTTCTTTATCTTTTTTTTAAATTTTTTTGATAGTTTAAAGTACAGAAAGATTCCAAGACAGCCTTACCTAGATGAAGAGAACCAGGAATTCAGACATGACCTCTCTAAAATCTTTGGTCAATTGAAGAAGAAAAAAAGCCCAAACAACAAAACGAAGAAGCAAACAAACAAACAAAAGAGCCCAGTCCCAGCTAGCTCCTGCTAGCATAGAAGTTCAGATTTCGCTACTGAGATCATTGCTCTATTCTAAGCAGTTTTGCTCAATGTGTGATTCTAACAAAAACACCCTCTGCAGCTGGAGGGAGCCTTAGCTAAGCACGAGCCTGTCAAGCTTTTCCCAGTGACTTCTGTCTACTAAATTCAGACTGATGTTTTGTGAAAGGGGGCCTCAACAACCAGGCCCAGATTGCCTGAAAAGTATTTCCTGCCTTTGAGAGAGAGAGGGAGAGAGAGACAGCGAGCCTGCCTGCCTGCGCCAGGGAGAGAGCGCAGAAATGTAGGGAAAAGAAAACGTCAAGACCGAGTGTTTCAAGGCAGTCAGCTTTATACACTGCTGGGCTATTTCTGCCAAAGGAAAATGTCTGTACTACAGCTACATAATGTAAAAATGTATTTAAACCTCTCCCTCCTGGATTTTTCCTGAAAAAAACCCCACTTTCTACATCTCTAATGCTCATGCAAAGGTAACAGCTCTCCAGAACAGCACGAGAACATTTCTGAAACACCTGGTCTTTGACATTAGGTAGTGAGAACCACAGTGTAAACTTAACACATCACAGTGACAAAAGGTCTAGTACTATTCTGTCGAACAAATATGCACAGTTAGATAGATTCCATTTAAAGGCATATGCTAAAATTTCATTCCTACTCAAGAGAATAAGCTGGATCTGAGAAAATAAATGCTACAGTTTAAACACAGTCATGTTGCAGGCAGTGGAATATGTTGCTTTACCTCTTTTGAGAATCCTCCAGAGTCACACAAATCCAGCTCTGCAAAAGCAAAAGGACAGACTCCATCTTGATCATATTAGTATTTTGCTGACATAAAACACTTGTAACTACTTCGTTCCAGTTTGACAGGGTGCCTGAATCATGTCTTCAGAGTAACCCACAGCATCTACATCCTTTGCTCTATACAAATTTAGTGAATATCGTCTGTTTATCTTTTCTGCTTTCTTCTGCCTTCTCTGAACGACTTCCTCTTAGCTGTTCCAGCCTGAGAACTTGGATTACCATTTGGTTTTGATTAAAACCAGACGGACAGCTCCGTGGAAGTTTGAGGGTAAGCTAATGGAAATTACTAGTATGGCTTTAATTAGTGTATTTATTAGTAATAAATATTAGCTATTCACATAACAAATTCTACTAACACATGCAAACCCCCATCTTTGGCCACTGGTTTCATATTTAGGTGAAATAACTTAGTATTTATTTTATTTAAGTCAGTGTGACTCATAATAGTAATCAACGTGTACAATTGTTACTATTTTTTTTACACTTTCTTTCAAGACAGAAAGTAGTGCTATTGCTAAGTTTATTCATCTTACCAGGTGGGTCAGTCATACATCTCTTACTCTCTGATGACCCCTTCAGATGGTGTAAACCCTCTTTATTAATTATTGGTCTGAGTAAATGATTTTACAGTTATTGATCAGGTTATTCATTGGAAACTTTGGACTTTGTCTGGCTTTCAGAGGGAGCTACAGAGGTAGGACATTGCAGATATTTTCATACACAAAAAAATGTCTGGACATTTACTGACCAGAAAGTCTGCATTCAGCAGGCCTGCCACAACTGGGACAGGATATTTATTCTGAAAGGAGATAGAAGATCTTAATTACTAACTGCTGATACATGAGCTTCAACCAGCCTCCAACAACTGCTTTTAACTGTTTATATAATGCCTTCATTAGCTCAATTGAATCTTTTCAAGGGCATTTCTTAAGTCAAAGAAAAGCCAGCCCTGTAGGGCTGTCTCCAGCTCCCACTAATATGGCCATATCTGGAGCTAATTTGTCAAGCTTCAGTTCCTGAGCATGTGGAACTTTGTGCTAAAATCTGCTAAATTTGCCGAATGTGGTCTTCGTTGTCACACATGTAATTTTATATATGCCGTTTTCAGCTTTAAAATTACAGTATTAGCTTTAAAAGTTACTTGCAAAATTATGCAGGCCCAAATGGAAGTGGGTTTGAAATTTTTCCCAGTAGCTTTCATGTACATGGATAGTGGAGGTAGACAGCCTTAAGTGGAATGACTTCCCAGCCTAACCTCTGCATCTTCAAAGACGGAGGTCTTTGAAGCCCATAAAAGGAAACAGCACATGTGCTGGTAAACTCAGAACAGCCAGAAGCACAGCCCCAGAGGTAAATAACTTTTCAGGATTATTTTTAACTACATTTGGCTACCCTCGGTTCTGAATCCATAACTTTTACTCCACTGTGAAGTGTGATTTATACTATTTCCCTGCAAGATTTCAGTTTGGAATTTAGTGAATAAGTTACAAGCTGTGAAGGAGCACATTTTATTTGCAATTATGCAATTGCACAAATTGCACAATTTTAAAATTTATGTTTATGGGAATAAAAATAAAAAAAAAAGGCTTAGTTTCCTTGCAGTTAAAATTTACTTTAAAATACCAAAAAAAAGCGATAAAAATTTGAAACACTGTTCCAAAAAAGTAAACAAATATTTCAAGACAGAACTTCAATTATTTTTTTAAGAATTATTTTTCTTTAGCTAAACTTCACTTAATAGGCCATCATAAACCTTTGGTTTTAATTAAATAAGGTGTTCTCTCTTTTTTTTGCAGAAGTTCATCACAAGGAATAAGATTGAAAGATTTATAAGTGGGGACATATTTAAAAGGTATGAAACTATTAGAACATGATCTGTTATGTGAAACAGTTTCAAAAAGAAAATTTATTTCAAATATTCTAGTGCTTGATGAATAGCTGAAAAAGAGAAAAAAACCATCATAGACAATATCTGTGCATTTCCTGTCTAAGAAAACTGAGGGCAGACTGTCTCCTAAATATCTTTTCCTGCTATCACATCTGCAGAAAGGAGGGGAATAACCAGAGTTTGAATACTTACTTTGAATACTCAAAAGCTGCTTTAATAAAACTTTACAATGGTAGAATAGAAAGAACATGTGAAATCAGAACATTTAAGTCTGAAATCTTGATAGGTCTGTTTGATCTTGAACAATAAATAGAATGGAAAAAATAAGTAGAGGAATGGAGTACTAATGAGAAACAAGGAAATTCAGTAATAAGACCAGTTAATAGCACTTCCATTGTGGTCAGACTGACTATACTAAAATGTTAGAATTTACCTCCGTGCTGTTTCTAAGCTTAAGTCTAACACAAAGATGGTCCTTTTTCTTGGCAGATCTGTAACTCAGAAAACCATATGTCTCAAAGCTAGGCCATATAAATCAGATATTCAAACAACTCCAGCTTTCGTTTTGGTAATGTTAGTTGAAGAATTATAATATTCTATTCTTATTATGATTATATTTTATTTCTTTATAAGAACAATGTAGGAAAAAATCACACATATATATTATTTATTCACAAACATAAAATATTATTGTCATACTAGTGTAAGCTGAGTACACTCCATGACATATTGGGGAAAGAGAAACTATAATAATATGTTATTTCCATGATCCTATATAAAGTGAATTACTAAAGCAATTAAAAAACTAAGAAGAATCCAAAGTAGTCAAGCAATTTCTGTTGTAGCAGTACACAGACATTAATATAGTGCAGATGTGGATATTTTCAGACACTCTTTATTTGCCTGAAGATCTGATGGTCTTTTCTAGACCTCGAACTACACATGGTGCTAGGCTCTTCCATAATTTAGTTCTTGCTCAGTCAAATTCCTACATAAAGCAACGAGAATTTATCCAAATGTCGCAGTTGGTTTATAGGAAATTATTAACGTAATCTTGCTATCGTTTACTGAATGCAAAATTCCAGTAACTTCTGTGAAACAGTATCATCAGGGTTTGTGGATAGACCTAATCTGTTTTGATACTTAAAAAGCAATCCTGCTGAGAAAGTAATGTGCTAAATAAAAAAAAAAAAAAAAAGAACACCTGAGGTCTTACTCTTATTTGTCTTAAGAAATAGAAGTTGCCATATGCCTTACAGAAAAACATGAAAGCTTTCACTAACGTCTTCCTTTTTTCTTAAAAAGCATATTTAAACCTGATATATTTCAGGTTTAAAAACTGAGGAATAGGAAAAAAAAACCCCTATTTTGTTTAAACACACCTGGAACTGCTGAAAGTACTGCAAGACAGAGACAAACAGCTCTATTTTAAAAAATATTTTCAAACTTGCAATGTTTGCTTTGGTTTCACAGTGGAATTAGCTGATTTCATGAGGCATTCCATACTTTCACATTTCATAGGTATCAAGTATATGATTTTGTTCTTGCCAAGACATTTTATGAAGATATTTTGGATTTGATAAAATCATTATAAAACACAAGAGGGAGCAAGTAGAGGGAAAGAGAAGCATCCATCAGGCACACACTGACATAATAGAATGGCTGGGCATCAGGCATGGGAGAAATACAGATTTAATGTACTAGCCCTGTTTAGGGGCATTACCATGTTTCCTATACCCTTGATAGATCTCAGTGCATTGAATTGCAGTATTTATGTGCTGCACGAGGAAGTCTGAAAAAGGCTCTTTATGATTTCCCAGTTGAAATAAATTTACAAGTGACCATTTCAGCAAAATGAAATTAATTTCAATATATTCAAACTATGTCTATATGCACAATTCTTCACTGCCAAGACTTTATGAACAGGATACAATTGGAACGGCTTGAAAAAATTCTCATCAAAATCACCAGGAGAAGCAACAATATCTATGTGCATCACTATGAGAAATAATGTTGGGGTTTTTTTTATAAAAACCATACCAAATAAAATAAATATCCCTTCTAAATACACAATTCATTTGGAATTCGCTAATTACATTTCTGCAATTTGGAATATTGAATTCTAATTGTCAAGAATTTTACTCAATAACTTAGACAGAAGTATTAAAATCATTTTCTAAAGAAGCCCTTAGTCTTGCATGTATTTATACAACTTCTTGTTCTCAGTGATGTATTAATGAAGATTAAGCCATTAAAAGGTAAAAAGAAAGTTAAGGCCCTTTTGATATTTATGCAAAGATTCTAATGTTTCCACAGAGGATAAACTCTCAAATCTGAGGTTGCTGCTAAGGCAGGCCCAAGCACCAAAATAATATGCCAAATGAAGATTAACATGGATTAAAAGAATGCAGTGACTTCCTAAATGAGTAGATGATAACACTCAGATTACCTATTTTTAGAACTGTTTGTTCTATTTCCTCTTTGGGGATTTTTGATCATTAACATTCAGGTTCGAATGATCAAAAGAAGGATTTTGTTTATAACATAGTAGGCTATTCTAAGTCTGTCAGGGTTGATTACCTGACAGACATTTTCCCTAAACAGGGATTGTTAGCCATTGCTCCAAACAAATGTCACTTATTTTCAAGTTTCAAATATTGGTAGAAATTTGTGCCCGTATTTAAAAAACCTTTTCTTCACTAATATTCATAAGAAATCCTCCCAGGCTACTCTGTTTTAATAGAGCAAAACATTTTAGAAACACCAAAGATAGAAGCAATTAAATGTTCAAACTTTCCTCAAACTACGTCTCAAGTGTACCTGTTAGTGGACATGCTGGTTGATGCACATACCTTTTCTTGTGTTGGCAAATTAATGACAAAACATGTAAAATTACAATTACTGCAGGTGCCATGGAAATAAAACCTGTCACAATCTACAGCTTCATGTTTCTAGGCAACTAACACTGAAGTTCAGCAAGACATTGTAAAGCTACTTGGTCAGCAGTGATAACAAAGATATAAACTGAAGTTAAAGCACAGTTTCAAGAGCTCATCAAAGGATAAGTAGTTCTAGTCTCTCTGGAATATGCTATCCAGATTTTGGCCTTGCTTCCACCTTTCAGTAATTGATCAGTATATCTGTCATAACTTGGCAAGAAACTCAGAAAGCTGTGTATTGCTTAACTGTATTTTACATTTCCTGTTGTGAAGACTGTATCTTCTATTTTAGGGATATCTTTCAAGCAATTATTAGTTTTTAAATCAAGCCCCTGTGAAGACAGTTTTTCTTTTAAAGAGCACAAATTTCAAGCAATAGTATGAAGATACATTAACTGCCCTCCATTTTCAAGTACTGTACAAAAGTATTGTGGTTATAAGATGAATTAAAAATGATCTCATGAGTTCAGGTGGTATGTTTTATTCCTATAGAATTGACAAGCACTGATAAAGCAGAATACATGCTTGCATATGGTAAATATTAAGGATGGTGCCATTAAATATTGAGTATGAGCAGACAATATGCAGCCAGGTTCTTCAACATTCTTCATCACTCAGTGAAGACAATTCTTTCCTTCAATCTCATGTATATGAATGTTCTTGGAAGGATGTTGAAGTACATTTACTTGAAAAGTCATGTTTTATTGCTGTTAATGCTCTTGTGATAGGATCAAAATAGTTCCACTAAACTCAGGGGAGATACTTCAACTTAAAGTAGTTGAGGATCCAGTCCTGTTGTTCCAGACTTGAGCGAGCTGTTTGGATTCATCATTCCTAATTGCTTTCAGACGTATGGAATGCCAGTCTTTCAATGACCATGTTATGCTCAACATAACTTACATGAGAATTTTCAGACCTAGAATTTAGAAGTCATTAAGGCTGGAAAATTCCTTTAATATCATCAATTTCTACCATTAATCCAGCACAACTATATTTCCCCACTAAACCATATACCCAAATGCCACATCCGTGTACCTTTTGAACCGTTCCAGGAATCATCACTTCCCTGAGTAGCCAGTTCCAATGGTTGACAAACCTTTTAGATAAGACATTTTCCCTAATATTCAATCTAAACCTCCCCTGGAGGAACTTGAGGCTGTTTCCTTTCTCCCTCTACTGGTACTGGTTTTGGGATATCTCTGTAAATATAAAACCAATTATTTTATATTTGTCCACCTAGCTAAAATATAAGAATATAAAAGAATATAAAGAATAAAGTCTATATAAGAATATATAATCTGTTTATCCACCTCCTAACCTTCTTTGTGTGGCTGGATGCATAAGAGCATTCAGTAACCCACAGGAGCTTATCATTCTTTCTCACTGTAATAACATATAAATTTGTAGTTGGTGAAACACAGTGCTGGAGAAACACAGGGCTCTGTTTTTTCTATTTGGAAATGCACACTCTGTTTAACACTTCTACAGAATCTATAAAGTTTGTACAAACTTTGCCTTTATTTTCTCTTTTGCAAAATACCCTAAAAAAATTACCCTTTCTGCATCACTTTTCATTCCATTACTAACCTGTTTCATCTTCAGAGTCAATAAGAAAATACTTACAGTGGTAATGTGTTTGCTCTTAAAACAAACCAAGAAAGGCTGTTTGTCTGTTTCCTGAGAAAATACTTGGGAGACAAATATAATTATCACTGTTTTCTTGTAGAAACCACTAGTTACTCAAAATAAATTCAGACTTGCCAAACAATAGGGAATTATTGGCTTACTTCAGACAGATTCCTTCCTGGTATCATTTTATTTAGCATCATTAACCTTAGCTATGCTGACTTAAAGCAGCTTGCATGATCATTAGAAGAAAGACAGAAGAATGTTTTTAGACATTCTAATGGTGCAGATAGTAACCATAAAGATAAATGAGATCTTTTATAGGAGAAAACTCCACAGCATAACACTAATATCACAGAGGTAAATTTGGTAAAATTAATTAAAATAATCTTAATATTAAGTACTTAATATGTAAATAACATACTACTAGTATATTTTACCAATATACTAAAATATTATCAATACTTTAATAATATCACAGATGTTAAAAGCTTCCAAGGTGCAAAAATATGCATTTAAACATAATTTAAATGTTTGTACAAAAAGTAAATATGAGATCGCATGTTGGTCTTTAATATTTCTATTTTTTATTCAGAATTCTGGTGAGTTAAGGAAGGTCCCAATTTGTGGTTCATAGAAGCTAAGGCAGCATAGTGAGAACAATCTTTCTTCCATCTGTACATAGACATATCAAGGGCTATTAGACAAAGATACACACACTGGCTTGAGTTTCTCATCTAAACTTTTGAGGAAACTGGAGGACTGAAGACAAGAACTAGCAGGGAAATAATTCTGGTGAGGTGGTCTTGTTCTTATAATCTTTCATGTCTCGCCACTACTACGAATCTGCTCTTGGCCACTGTAAGACACAGAATATTGGGTCTGGCTTTGCTGTACACCACCATCATTCTTACATCATGTTTTCTTATGACTGTCCTTGTACAGAATATCCAATTCAAATTCAGGAAAACCCAACATTTCTGACAACCTGATGCCTGTTTCTATTTCTTCGTTGGAGAAAGAGAAGTAAAAGATTTACAATATTTGTTAGTGTTTTACTTGAGGGCCTATTTTGTCTGCTTCCTAACTTACTAAAAATCGAGAACACTCAAAATTTTTTATGAACAAATTTTTCTCCTAATTGATCTTTCTGAAAATAGAATACAGTAAAGCTTGGGTCTGCTGGAACTCAGAGAAGAGATGAGCTTCCTTATTTTATTAGGTAAACTCGCACAATGTGTAATAAGAGCTGAGGATGAGGTTGCAGTGGCAGGAATGTGTTTGTTCACTCCATCTTCTGGGCTGGTGCTGAGAAGTCTGCCTATTGCTCTCTCCCCAGTGAGATGGCTTGACTCTGTGCAGATGGGTAGTGAAGGTAACTCATCATGACTCTTTCTGCAGGGGAAGTAAATTGTTCACCCCGCCCGGGGAATTCATGACACTTTCCAGGAGAAGACTTCCTCCAATCTCTTCACCTGTATGATGGGAGAGACCTGATCCACAGAGCAGAGGGCTAGATAATGCTGGGAGAAAACTACCTGGCTTTTCTTCCTTCTCCCTCTCTCTTCCCTATTTCCAGCAAGTATTAAAATTGCAATGGGAATTAGAAGAATACAGTGATGAGAATAAGGAAGGAATCAATAGCAGCAGCAAGTTTTGCAGAGGTGATCTCCATTGAGGAATGGGATAGGACTGTATTGTGAGAGTGCAGTAACCTAATTTTGTCAGGGGATAAGGGCATGTGCTCATTTCTTTTATAAATATGAACAAAGACATATCTGCAACACAAGCACCAATTGGGTTGGGAGATAACAACCATATGTTATGTACCAGTGCAACCACATTGTATACATCTCAGCTTATGCTGAGCTATATATTTCTTACTGTTTCTTTCTTAACTCAACAAAACCCAACAAAACTCAAAACCCTTCAGCATTTAAATCAAAACCAGAGGATTTGGTGGTTTCTACATTAATCTTACCAAAGAACATATAAGGAAAATAAAATGCAAGTAATGTCTCCATGAGACGAAATGAAATATTTGATGTGCAACTGCTGATGACTAGAGTTAAATTTAACATTTCTGCACACCATTTAGCTAGTTCACTATTTCACTCTCCATGAACAGCAGCAGTAATTAAAGGAGATTTCTTAAAGTATTGTCTCTTACACTTAGTTTCTCAGTGCCTAAAAGGCTTTGAGCTCTCATAGAATACTCTCAGTAGCTTTCACTCTCCTACTCTCCAAGACAGGTATTCCTAAACTGGCAGCAACCAGCCAAAATTTAAAGACAAGACAGATATATGCAACTCTGAATATATCTCACTAATCTGAGAAACTGACCTCAAAGAGAAAGGAGTTTGAAGAAAGAGCTGGGCCAAAACAACTTGGTTTTGAAAAAAAAGAAGACTAAGCAACCAAAATGCACTGGGGCTATTAGGAAAAAAAAAAAAAAAAAGGAAAAAAACTCAAAGATCACAATTTTCATCCACACTTTTTTGGAATGGAAATTGAAGTTGTTTCACCCCAATCGTTTTATTTTTTAAAGCTTCCTTATTAGTTGTTTTTAACATCTAATACCATGAACAAATCAGAGAGAGACATGCTTTGATTCTGTTCCTATAAAATTTTATGTCCTGGCAAGACTTCTTCCACTTTTTGCAAAATGCCTGTAAGCCAAGACTATCAGTTATTCACAGAGCCTTTCATGCAACACTTGCTGTACCAGTGTCTACACGATCTTGTGGTCTATTTAGTCTGGTCGTGGGCCATAGTACTTATGTCTGGATTGGTAAGTAGTGTCCAATGAAAGTAAACCTGTAGAGGGAAACAGCTGAGGAAGTGAGATCTACATTGCATGCATTTCAGAGGCTGTGTTTCTTTAACTAGTGGAGTGCCCTGGGCTGGATGTATTAGGTGTGCTCCATGTGAAGCAGTTTGCTTTCATCCACAGGGTCCTAGAGCCTACTATTAAAACATAGTAAATAGGAATGACTAGGAGATTTGCCTCAAAAAATGCTTTGGATTTGTACTAACCTTCTGATGTAGATAGATTAGAAATCTGGAAAAAGAGGAAGCCTCAGTAAGGGAGTTCTGCAGCAACCCTTCTCAAGGGAAGTTTTGGTTGGTTTTACGGGTTTTGTCATGGGCATGTGGGAGCTTAGCCTTTATTGATCTTGATTAGACATTAGAGTCGTTTGCTAATCTTTCTTTAAAGATTAGCATTAAAGATTTTATTGAATTCATTATAATTACCACAATGATATTTTTTCACTAAAACTGCATTGCTGATTCTGAGTAGAAAACAAGATCATATACAGCTTTCATCTTGAAGGGTTTCCACTTCCTTTTTTGCAGAATAAATATTCTATTCATCCCTTGCTGATGCTTTCTTCCTCTTTCCATTTTTGATATTTTCACTGGCAGTATTTGGTTCTTGCATGGTATTCCAAAATAGAGAACATTTCTCCAAATTTAGCTTAGTAAGACATTTTTTCCCTCTCTCTCACATTCCCTACTTTTCTTAGTCTGAGTACCATGATTGTTCAGAGCTTCCCAGCTGCTAGTCCTTCTAGAAGTGGCAAAACCGACAGTGATAAAGACTGTTTTCACATCTTTTTTCAAGACCACGTTTAACTTGAGCAAAACCACAATAAGCACAACAGTAAGCTTTGAGCGTGTTTAATATTTGAGAAATAATGATTTTTTTTCCTCAGAGAGAAGCAATCTCAAATTACAAGGGACAAAAGAAACAAAACATGCCAGAGTAAATAATAGCATAAATAATAAATAAATAATAAAATGAGGATTTTTTTCTCATTAAAAGAGTGAGAGTAAAGCAAACTTAAGATAAATACTCCATCATTTATAAAAAGCCACTCCAATTAGAGTTTCTGTATAGACAAATTTTAAAGCTGCAAGGAACTTGCCCACTGAACTTATTAGATAACTCTGGAATTTGGTCTTTGGAACAAAAGTTTATGCTGGTAAAACAATCCAAAGTGAACATCAACATACAGTGCAAATCAGCATTGCTTGTAAAATTCTTTTTTAAAAATCATAACCTGATTTACCATGATTTTTATAAATGTCAAAGGAACAGGGAAACTGCATCCTCTTACAAAAATGGGTAAAAAATGAAAAAAGCATATTTTTCAAGTCACTTAAGAGAAGATGGTAATGAAAAGATACCTGACAAAGAGTGACAAACTATACACAGCAAATATTTGTGGAGAAGATCAAAGAATAGTAACATATAAGGGAAAAAAATATACCAGCTATTTATCTTCAAAAAGAAGCAAGGTAAAAATGAAAGGAAGTAAAAAAAAAGAGTATATGCTCTGTTAAGATCTGAGGACTCCAGCAGTTTTTCTCACCTAAAACTGGTCATAATCAGACCTGAAGGTTCAGAAGATGACACATGTTCAAAGTAAAAAACAGGAACTGTTTTATTCTGCCTCTCATGACAAACTAATATTTAAAGGTAACATAAGATAAAAGAGATATACATAACCAAGTGTAGAATTTTGGATAACCTTATTTTGTCATCTGATTAGTCAAAGAAGAAAAATACAAAATTATCAATGTTTAATATGAGTCCAACTTCCACGTCCTTTATGCCATACTAGATTTGTAAGATTAGTTTACATACTGGGTATAGGGGAGATTAAAACCAGCTTTTCTGAGAGAGAGGCAGGCACCTGGAATGCATCCCAGACATCACAGAAATTTTTCATACCAAACTTCTAGGTGTTCAAAGTGATAATTATGTCAAGGATGTGTATTGTACTCTTTTACATGGAGTTTTCATTTCAAGTTGTTTCCTCTATTTGTATGTTTAGTAACATAGACATACAAATATATATCAAGATAAGGTATATCAAACACTTTCATATCCACTGATTTCCACAATACTTTTTTTGTGGTTTCTCTTGTCTTTAATGTATCAAATTTTACATTGGAAACAGACAGTATTTTTATTGTAGATCTGAACTCTTGTCTGTTTAACCAAGATCAATGCTTTAATTGTCTTGGCTAGGCTCATAAGCATCCCATTTTCAGTGAACTCACCCTTTCTATTATGTGCCAGCTTAGCTTTAAAGAAGATATTATGGTAAATTCTCAGATACTTGGTTTCTTCTGTGAGTTCACGAGACATAATATTTCTTTTCCTTCCTTACAATTCAAGATAGTAAGTATTGATTCCATGATGACTGTCATAATTACCTAGAAGACACCCAAAAGCAAAAGTTAAGAACTTAACAGGGCTCATACAAAGTTATTATGCTAATCTAAGGATTCAAAGCAGAGCACAAATGGAAACATTGAAATATGCTGTTCTGCATATCTTGGTAACCCACAAAGCCCTTTAGGTATAATTTCTAAAGATCAAAGTGATTTTTAAAATCTTTTTCCCATCTTGCAGTTAGAAAGAACTAGCCTTCTCACAAAACTTCTCCTTTTGGAGAGAAGGTGTTCCTGGAACATAGTGGCCCTTATGATTAAAAGAGTTAGAGTAAACTGTGCATTCTATCAACCTGAAAAGGTGAAGATAAAGACCTGTTCATTTTAGTCAGTGCTACCTTCTTGGGTACACGTCCCATATTCACAAGCTCCCTAGATGAACTTCAAGGAACAAGGGGAGAAAATCCGAATACGAAAGGACTAAAAGGAAGATCTGCAGATTGTTATGGCCAAGTCTGACACAGAGTAACCTGTGTTACTGAAACAGGGTTCCTAATGGATATCAACCAGAAAAAGTACTTAAGAATGCATAGGAAGACAAATTCCTTCTGAAAAGGAGCTGTAGTGATGCAAAACAAAGTTCTTCTCCAACCAAAGTACAACTGTACCACTTGAAATATTTCAGCACCTCATTAACAGCCTTATAGCAAAATACCGCCTATATATAATGGTTTACATTTATTTTTGTCACTGACTCAAATTTTATAATCAGAGTCTCAACTCCTTCTATAGTAGTAATAAATGGGGGAGTTATATTTTTTAGGTTACATCCTTCAGAGAAAATTGCCAAACGTGTAACACTAATATTTTTGAGAAGTAAGCATCCCAAATAACACATCTTAAGACTTGTGAATCCCAGGACTTTAAGCTACATTCCTCAGTAAGAGAGAAACCCTCATGAGTCAGAGCAGCTGTCACAAAGGACTGTCCAAAGACTGGTGCCTAGATAACTTTGCTCAGAAAGGTGTAATTCCATTGGTACTTCTGAGGACATGACAGATATTATTAAAACATAGAAAGAGGGATGTAGCTTTATACTGTAATTTATGTCATTTATTTATGTATATTTATTTATTTTTAGAAATTATTTCAGTTATTTACAGTGAATAAAACTTGAGAAAGTTTTACCAAAACATCTTTGTCTTTTAAGCAGAACTATCCAGCTAGCAGCATGCATAACTAAATTTCTCCTTCCACACTTGCAGTTCAGAAATGTAACCTCATAAACAGATGGAAGCAATCATATATCGCATGGGGTTTGAGAGAACTAGAAAAATGAGCTGGTCTGCAAGATGAAGAATCTTGAGAACAACTGAGTTACAAGCTCAGTGTTCAGGTCCAGTTTCTCAGTTCATGAGTTTTTGCTCACATTGCAATAAAATTTTCCCATTCCAGCATAGTTCAAATTTGAATCAGCACATTTAAAGCCTATTCATAACAGGAAACTTCAGGAAGATTTGGAGATTAGTCCTGATGTACATAACTAAATGATCTCCCAATACCATCCTTTGAAGAGAATAATTTTTGGGGACAGATCTTCAATCCTGAAAGGTTTCTTTCCCACCTTGAGCTCTCTTCCCCATTCCTTTTTTCTTTTATTTTTTTTTTTTTTTTCTCCCCAGGTACCTGTATTTATAATTCAGGTTTAGTCTCTACTTTGTCATGGAATAAGTTTGTTAATTAAATACTTCACAACTTGCTTCATTTATCCAGTTCAAAGAAGCCCTTAACGTCTCCTACCTATTGGAAAGGTTGTTAAAGGATCCTGAGTGGGTTATCTACTTGCAGTCCAACGTGCATACGCAGGCCACGTGAATCCAGAATAGACAGAGATCTTCATTCTCCATCAGTGACTTGACTTTTGCCACCTGACTAAAAGCCAGAAATTGAGTCAGTCTAAAGATTAAACAGAGCAAAGGAACACTATGGGAACAGCAAGGAAGCTTCCCAAATCTTCAGGATTAATTAATGACGAGGGAGTAAGAAGAAAAGATTTGCTTTTTGTAGGCTCTCCAAATATTTATTAAGTGCATTTTTGAGCATAGGGCACAGGGTCAATCCTCTATCAGATGAATTTCAGATTATAGTTTCTTCTAATCACTATTTTCTACCAGCTACTTTATTCTTCAAACTTAGATGGGAGAAAGAGAGGACAAGCAAAGTCTAAACATGTCAGATCATAATCAGCAGCAACAGATACCAGACATACTTCACCTCACCATAACTTTTCACCAATCCAGTCCAGCCAGGCTTCTCAATTATGGATTTATTTTAAGCTCCGAAATGCGTATGAGTACACAGTGTGAAACACTCACACGTCCGGAAGACTGGGTCCTGTAAGTACCCAACAAAGTCCACAGATGCCATAGAGCATGTTGAGCTATGTTGGATTATACCCAATAACACACATATTCCCATGCTATGAATCATGCTATGAGTCAAGGCCTAGTTTGGTGTAGCCCAGCTAGCTTTGTTTTACCGAAGAAATTACTGTCAAGGCAGAAGCAAGTACATAAATAGGGACTGTATGGAGGAACATGAGGTTTCTAAACAGAAGCATAAACACCACACACTAACACATAGCACCTACTACTTGCTATTATTGGAAGAAAAAGTCATTCCTCTTTAATGGATCTTAATTCATAAATATCATTCTTATAAGATCTCTTGTGCATGGCAAAATAAGGTCTAATGTAGAATGATTCTGTGACATAAACCATAGATTGGCAATGAGGTTATGAATTGTTCTGGTAATTATATGCCAGTTTGTCACAAGATGCAGTTGATGTGACTGGGTAACATTCAGTAGAATGAAGCTACAGATTTTTTAAAAGGTGTTAAGTCAAAAAAAATGCAAATAAACAATGGAAGTATAATACATATTAGGCACTCTAACCTATAGTTTGCCTGTGTTGTCTCTTAAAATGCATTTTCAAGACATTTGCACAAAGCCTTTAGTATTGTTCAAAATACAAGGTTAGGAATGCAATTCAGTTTTGGGAGTAAGGTGCTATTAGCAGTTTGGAAGATAAGATGTAGAGACCTCAATGACAGCACAGTATTCAGTGTCATGTCTAGCTTCATAGTTTGCTGTATTACTGGAGCTTTTAGAGAGGTAAGAACAATAAGCCTTTAGCCTCCTATGCTATTAGAAGTGATTCAGTTCTAATAAAGTAATTTCAAAGGAAACTTTTCCCCATTAAGTTTTACAACACTGAAGATATTTTAGAGAAGTTTTACATATTTTAATGATTTTATTGAAATTTTCAGCACTGTCTTCCTGAACCACTTAGGGTTTTAGAATAGTTATTAGTGGAAATATAAAAGTACATGTACTGTCAAATTAATTCCAGATTTAAGGTTAAGTCCAGGTAAGTAGAAACTTACCTCCATGACACAGGCTTTTTATTACACAGAAACAATATATATAGCAAATCAGCATAATGTACAGCATAAATTTCCCTATCTCTGCCTCCTGAATTTGAGTTTATTGACTGATGAATTTCCTGGCAAAGAAAAAGTTTTGATGAAATCAGCAGGATCCTGTGACTCTGATTCTAAGAGAACACTCGGATGGTATCAGTAGATACTGCTGTATTTTAATGGTCTTGAGAGCCTGACAAGTAAATTATTTGATGAGAATGAGGGTGGCAGAAGACAGCAGCAGAAATGACATAAGAAGGTGTCACAAGAATGAAAGCTGTAAATGATGCAAAAGTAAAACTAAGTAAGCTGTTGCTAGCAGTGTTTGTTCCTGAGGTGAATGCAAGAGTTTTACAGAAAACATTGCAGGCTAATAAGGTCTCTTTTACTAAATATAAGCATTTCCTCTCTCTTGGATTTCCCTGTCAGGCAATGATACTTGAC
The DNA here is from genome assembly GCA_013398275.1 of Promerops cafer. Classification (NCBI taxonomy): domain Eukaryota; kingdom Metazoa; phylum Chordata; class Aves; order Passeriformes; family Nectariniidae; genus Promerops; species Promerops cafer. The sequence continues at coordinate 1,105,235 of VZSE01010647.1, read as the reverse complement.
TCAAGAAACAGAAGTGAAAGACATAAATTTGAAGGCAACAGCAATGAGGAAATACTTTGTTCCATGCTTGTTTCTTCAATGAAGCAACCTCTGAGGCAACTACAAATACATACTGAGATTGGTACCAATTAGTATTAATTAATTAGTAGTAGCTGTAATGTAGGCTACTGGTATTGAATTTGATTTTTTTTTTCAAAGTGTTCATAAAATTCAATATGAACAATATTCACCTCAAATCTTCTTGAATATAAACACAGAATGTCATGTGTTAATATAATTTGCATTAAGTTCCTATGTTGAATGAGAAAATGTCTTGATGCATTGCCATCTTCAGAGACACCATAAAATTAGGATGATATTTTGTAATTTTGTCCAGTATAATTGAACCCTGAGTTGCAGTGTTACCAGTGATAAGATTTTAATGTTGAAGCAAAGTTTCTACTAGGCATGCACAGTTGCAGGAAAATAACCCAAAACATACAAACCAAAAAATCACACACAAAACCACCCCCCCCATCCCTCCTCAAACACATCTATTCCAAGAAGGGCATAATGTTAAATATCCACCCTTTAACTATGCCAGTGTGGTTTTGCGGTTTAATACACTATAGTATGTGAAAGGTGAAATAGAGCTATAGCAAATATTTGTCTGCATGCCCACAAAAAGTTAAATATACCTAAATATAACTGCCTCACTAAATCATTCCAAAGCCCATCATCAAAAAATACTGGAGGATGAGCTCACTCACAAGTGAACTTTTATATATACATGTGTGTCGGTGTGTCTTCTCCCCCTCCCCCTTTGGACTGTGGAAGTCCAAAAAGCTCATGTACACACAACATCTGGGCAATGCCCACACTCCATATGAAGTAGCACAGACATCTGTGACTAATATCCAGATCATTCCATTTGTTGGACTCAAGACAACAAAAACGGTGGATGGAGTTTAAAGAATTTTTTTGAGGATTTGTGGGTGGCCAGCCAGTATGACTAAGATACAGGCACTTTCTAACTGCTTCAAACAGACTTCAGTCTGACTGGTCAGAGTCCCATGTGGTCAGTATGGAAAAAGTGGAAAGCAGTAAAAAAACCTCCCATCCCATTGGAATTTAAGCATGTCCCTACATAGCTTATTCTTGATAACCCTTCCCCTCAAAGTCATACTGCCAAAATAGTGGAGTCAGAAACTACTTTGTTGTAGTGCATTGTTGTCACAAGATTGTTAGCAAATTGAAGGGAATTCAGAGAAAAAAAGTCGAGTTGCAAAGGAGACTGGAAATGTCAAGAGAATGATTGAGATAAATATGTATTTTTGCCATCTGAGAAATATATGAATAATGTAGAGTTCTAAAAATATTATCTACAAAAACTAAGAAAGCATAACATGAGTGGACAATTGCAAAATTATTTAATTATAATGCAGCCTAAATAAAAGGGTATTTAGGGAAAAACAATAAATCTCTCTTTCCATCAAACTGTAGGGTAAAATACTCTTCTGTACCAATCTCTTGCAAAGTGATTTGTAAAACTGTGTTGCATGTGTGAATCTGTTCTTTCTGCTGACTGCAAAAAACCCAGAGATGTAGTAAAGTCAAACAGCAAAATGAGGGAAGGTGTTACCTGTAAGGGTGGTGAGGCAATGGAAGAGGTTGTCCAGATATGTTGTGGATGCCCCATCCCTTACAGAGTTCAAAGCCAGGTTGGATGGGGCATTGAGTAACCTGGTCTAGTGGAAGGTGTCCCTACCCATGGCAAGAACTTTGGAACCAGATTGTCTTTAAGGTCCCTTCCAACCTAAACCATTCCATGATTATTAAGGCATCATTAATTTATTAAGGAGGATGAGGATTTCAAGAAAGATAGAATGCAAAAATAGAAAGAAAGACACCTAAAATATATAATAAAAACCTCAAAAAACCAAAATACTAAAGAATCATGCTGAACCTGTTCCTGCCCACCTGTATTATGCGTCTCACTCAACAGTGTTGTAATGATGCAGTTGGCATTTGAAGTTGAGTTATATTGAGGTCAATGGTAAGTTTAAACTGATTCTCCATGTGTATTGTGCTGCTCTGCCACTACATCCCACAGGAAAACCAGTGTGAATATATTTCATTTATTTGAAATTTACATGAGGACATGAATAGTCAGGTATGTGCAACCCAGATTATTCTCAGTACTATTATCAATTTACAGCCTGTTCTGTGTTGGAAAGTGCAGGAAGACCACAGCTATGAAATCGGTAGGTTCTCATGTTTGTGTATCCTCCAGCTGTCATCCAATAGTTCTTCAACCCCTGTAGAGCAGATTAATCTATGTACAAGAGTACTCTCTCCTCTTTGGAAGTCATAACTGGATGCCACCTGCCTCTTTACGTGTTAATTTACAGCCAAGACTAGACAATGAGGGGTACTTGCTCTAAAAGCAAATATTAGACTTTGGATTATGCTGACATTGGACTTTGCAACTTTAACTGTAGATAAATTTCCACAGAATCTAAGAACACTCAGATTCAGTAACCTCCTGAAATGAAACAGAACTAAAATAGACTTGAGAGAGCTGCTAAAAGAACGGGGTCATAACCCGGATATAATTTATTGTCAAATCGGAAGCATTGATTTCAACAAGAATGAGAATCTAGCAGTAAAAATATTCCCACAATCCACCCACATTAAGAAGATTCTGCTGTGAGACACACTGCAGGTTGAGGTTTGGGCAGATATGACCAATTTAGGCAAAGGAAGAAAAGATGAAGACGACTTCTGCTGACTCTGAAAAAGAAATATTGACTAAGAGCCAAGACTTGCCTGCTATGCAAGAAGCTGTACCATAGAGCTAAAAGTGGACATGACTATCCACTTCCCCAGATGTGTCAGCTGGTAGCTATTTATCTTTTGATGCAAGAGATTTCATTATAAGTAAGAGGTCTTATGCTAAGTTAATACCTTTCATTTATTTTTCCACATCATACTCTGAAAAGTACCGCAGCAGATTCCACATGGTATAAGTGGTAAAAAGACCAGCTAGATTGTAGGATTTATATAGAATCACATTCTCCTTCTGTGCTCTAAAAAGTTCTCTGCCTGAACCTAAGCAATAGTCATAAAATGCTCTTATCTGCCTTACCTGCTTTACTGTTTTTCCTTCTACAGCAACTCTTTGCTGCTCTTCTAGTTTCTCAAACTGACCAGCTTCATAGTAGTAATTTCCTACCACATGGTACATCCTACCCAGCCTTTTGTCTTTATCAGCACACAGATCACTTCCTTGGCACTATCTTTTTGTTTCGTCTACTCAAACTTGAAACAACAGTATCCTCTTTGGGTAGAGTGCAAACTAATTTTATGAACTGGGGTTGTGGATTAATTCTTATGATACATGAAAGGTGTGTCACAGAATCTCTCTAAATAGCATTTTCTCTGTGTGTTTTAATTGCAACATTTCAGCAGCAAGATATCCACAAGCACAGAACTACAAGTCAGTCATGTCTATGCCTGCCAAGATCATGGATCAGATCCTCTGGGTAATTATTGTAAAGGCACATGGAAAATAAAGATGTGATGGGTGATAGCAAACATGGTTTCTCCAAAGGCAAATTGTGCCTGAAAAATTTGGTGGCCTTCTATGACAGATACAGAGGTAGTGGATGGGGCAAGAGTGACTGACACCTAGGTATACTTGTGCAAACATGTTACACTGTCCCACATGACATCCTTGTCTCTAAACTGGTTGCAGATTTGATAGACCATGCCACGGAAAAAGAACTGTCTGGACGGCTGCACTCAGAGCTGCAGTTGGCAGCACGATGTCCAAGTGGAGAGCAGTGACAAGTGCTGTTCCTCAGGGGTTGGAACTGGCCCCGTTTAACGTCTTTGTCGGTGACATGGACAGCAGAACTGAGTGCACCCTCAGCAAGCCTGAGCATGACACCAAGCTGTATCAACAGTATTACTTCACGTTGCAACAACTTCTTGTGTTCCTAAAGTAGGAAAAAAACGCCCACAACCATGTGGATAACACACCAACATACCAATGTTTTGGCAGTGGCTGGGCAGTGCTTACACAGCACTGAGGTTTTCTTCCCCCCGACTCTGCCTCCCTCAACGAGCAGAGCTGAGGCTTACAAGAAGCTGGGAGGAGACAGCTGACTCATACTGGCCAAAGGGATATTCCATACCATATGACATCACGCTCAAAAGTAAAAACTCAGAGAAAGAAGGAGGAAAGGGGGAACGTGGTTATGGTATGTGTCTTCCAAAGTAGCTGTTATATTTTCTGAAGCCCTGCTTTACAGGAAATGGCTAAACTTCTGCTTGCTGATGGGAAGTAATGAATAAATTCCTTATTTTTCTTTAGTTTATTGTCCTGGAAGAATGCCTGCTGCCATCCTAAACAAGGAGGGCTCACAGTACTATTTATGTTGCAGAAGTTTTAATGTCTTCTTTTTCCTCTGTTAAAAGTAGCCCAGGTTGCTAAAACTGGACTGGGTATTGCTAAGAAGTGTGATGGCACTACTATCTTGAAATTAAGCCATATATCTACTGCACTGTCTGCATCAAAGGTTTTGGCATTTTGCCATCAGATTGAGTGATCTTTCATACACTGAGATGTGTGTTTCTGAACTGCTTGGGAAGATTTCATGTTGCTGTACAGTTCTGACATGAGCTCTGTGCAGACCTTCACCAGAGAATATTTTGTTATCCTGAATTTTTGCTGGTGGTCACCTCAGCAATGTGGCACAGCAGCTGTCTATCCATCTGTTTATCTCATGGGCACAGAAAGAAGGACTCTAAAGCATGGAAAAAAAGTCCTCCCAAAGAAAATGGTCTATATCATCAGTCTTTTCTCCAATGGTAGATAAATTGCCCAAAATACTGACAAAACTGATGTGAAATTCTCCAGCAGGGCTTTAGGTCAGAGGGCTGATGCCAGAGTGTAGTAAGCTGTCAAATATGTCTTCTCAAGCAGTGTATTTACAGTCACTAAATTCAAATTATTTCTTTACCCCACTGAAAATGGTGTGAGGGCTTTCATGGAAAAAATGACTAATGGGATGGTGAGAGAGGAACCTTGGAATTTTCAGACTGACTGCAGAGGCTGCAGACTGCAGTTATGTCCTCTTATGAAGTATCCCAAAGTTCAGCAATACCTGAGACCTAGTCCTGCAACAGCAAAAAAGAAACACCAGATTGCCCAGATGATGCTGAACACTTCATATGGAGGACATGTTATGAGGACACAATCATAAAAACATAGCAAAAAGACATAACTGTGTAGACAATTTCAAATAAAAAGCCTTTAGCTCATTGCTAACTAAATCACCCCCACTGTCCTGTTGTATCTGTCCAGTCCTGCCCTATTTGATGGTTTTTAGCACAGCAGAGGCATATGATAAGAATACCTTTCAGCACACCAGGAGTAGAAGATAGAGATCCTCAAAACCAAGGGCAGGGGGAAGTACGCCCTCAACCAATAGTTCTTGTAAGCTTTGGGAATATATAAAATCACTCTGGTATAATTTGCTTCATGCTTTTTTAGGGGAATTTAGAAGGAGAGAAATTAAAAACACAAGATGCAAAACATCTTTAAAAAATACTTCCTTGGATTTTCAAGTTATTTCCAAGTTCCATCCAAACAGAAAAGCACTAATAGGATAAGAAATGCATTCCTTATTTCAGTATACAGCATATGCTAATGATTAAGTGTCTCAGTTCAGCCACACCTTCACTCCCAGGATGGGTGCAGGTACATTCAGAACAGCAGCACGTCAGATGTTCCACAGAATGACGAAGCCCACGCATAAAAAACACAGAAAAATTATGCACAGAACATTGTTTAAAATGCTCTGCTGTCTCTTGAATTATTTCCTGAAGCTTATTATACCAATCACCTGGAGCATAAATCTGTCTTCAGCATCTGCTCTTCTCTTCTAAAGCAGCTCCCCATTGCCCTTGACTGTTGCTTTTGTATAAAATTCTTTATCAAACCTAATTGGAAACAGCATTGAAACCAACACTTAGCATCTCCCTATGCTGCTTAACCCCTCTGTATCCAGAACATTGCTGAACATTGCACATGAGGATGTAATCCTTTGAGAAGCAAAGGATTCTCTCCAGTGGTGAACCAGATAAACCCTCCTCATCACTGGGACTTCAGGGTGATCTAGATATCCCATGAAAACAAGCATAGAATTTCAGGGTTTCAAGGCTGCCAGTTATGAACAGTTGAGAGAGAAGCTTCCTGCTGCATGAGTCTCATGGAGCTGACAAGAAAAAGCAAAGTTTGGTCCCTCATAATCCCACACATGTATCACAGTCACTTACTAGTACAGGCTTGGGGGTTATCGTAAGAGTTATAGATATACCTCAAAAGTAAAATATATTCAGTTCAGGCCCAGATAATCTCCTCCCATTTTAGTTCTAGTATTAACATTAGTTATGGCCGTGTTGCAGAGAAAACAAAGTGTGTTTTTGCTGTTTTAGTTTAAAACAGATAAAAAAAAAACCTAAGAGGATATATTTTACAAAAAAATAATTTTAGGTTAATACTTGGAAAAGGAATGATTCACAGGGTGCACTGCAGGTCACAGGGGAAGCATAAAGCCTTTCATTTCCAGGCATCACTGATTTGCTTTCATTTGTGCTCCATGATTATATACCTAAATCTTTAAAAACTTTGGATTTTGATCAACTGAAGCATAAATATGACATTAAAGCAGATGTTTCACAGGACATGTAGGATAAAGTATAAGGGATGTTTCTGCACAAAACATATTTGCATCTTCATAAATGAAGTAACACAAATCTTTTATATTCTTAACTGGTTTAATGGTGTGACTGTACACCAACTTTATGTTTTACTTCAGTTGGAGAGTACTTGACTACCACATAGATAGAAATTCAATGTTTCTAATTTTATAATTTTAAACTGATGTTTTGGGGCAACATATTATATAATCTGTAATAAATAACTTACTTGCTGAAGAAAAGAGAGGAATCAGTAAAAATCAAATTCACTGTCATATGAATATGAAGTGTCTTAAAAGTGACTCATAGAAACCAACTGGCTTTACAAAGTCAACATTAGATGTATTCCTAAACCACAAATGTGGATAAGTCTATGACAATATCCTCCAGCAATTTATAATTTCCCTCAACTCATGCATTACATCAGCTCCAAGATATTCCTATATGAGTTTAAAGTTTAACTAATGACCAGAAAACTTTATTCACTTTCTCCAAATCACATATTTTTCCTCAAATGTCAGATATTCTGAACTGGATTTTTTTTTTTTTCAGTCAAAGCAAGTACAGTAAAAGGAGTGCTACTGTGTGTCCAGCTTCCCACAGTATGTTTAACTCAGACCCCTTCATTTTTGATGGAAATGTGAATTTTTAGATGATATGTGTTGAGGTTAAACCTTCAGTAGTGTCCCTGATAGACAGAATCATGAGCCATGTAACTAATGAAAAAGTATAGATACTGAAGGATATTACAGCTATAACTGCTGTAAATATTTAGTATTCTTCTGCCTGAAATAAGAACAAGAACAAAAAAAATATCCAGTTACTTACTTTACTATTGTAATGATTAGATTATTCTTTAAGAATGAAAACTATACAATTCTTTTCTCTTTCTCTCTCTCTCTCTCTCTCTGTGTGTATATATATATATGTATATAAAAAAATATGAGCAGGTTACATATTTTTTTCTCTACTTATTCATATGTAGAACCCTATCACTCATTTAAATATGAATAAGTATTTCGTCAAATTATTCTTCCACATAACAGTTTTGACATGTTTACAAAGCTAGCTTGCTCTTCACTTGATATATAACGAATACCTGATGCAACATCTCCAGTGGTAATTGTGTTTACTTGTAGTTGAATACTCAAATAGGTAACTTTTAAAATTTAAAAATTCATGAAGGAACTAATGAAAAATTTCAAATTCCTGAAAATAGCAATGTATTTTTCTTAAACTCTCACTTAACTGACTGGCCCAGATTTCTACCCTGTTCTCAAAAGGCAGCTGTCCCCCTTTCCACAGGAGAGTTGCATTATATTCATAGAAGTGTAAGTCCCATGCTTGTTTCCTTGTTTTTTCATGATAATTATTATCTGAGGTCTCAGATTAAACGTGCACCAAAACACTCTCAACACATTTTTCAGGGATTGTCTCCCTAATCCAGTGCCCTTGTAAAAGTTTGTAATCCCCCTTGGCATTTTGCATACTCTGTCCTTTTACCCAATCCAAATATCCTTCTTAAAAATCAAACTTTTAAAATTTCTTTTTGTTATGTAAATAATTTAATTTATCAAAACTATGTATTCTATTTAGCAAATACCATAAATTTGTAAAAGTTCCTTAATATCATAGAGTTCAACCATCAACCCTGCCAAATCCACCACCAAATCATGTCTACATGGCTTTTCAATATATTCTGGGCTGCTGACTCCACCACTTTCTTGGGCAGCCTGGTTCAATGCTTGATAGCCCTTTCTGCCAAGAATTTTTTCCCAGTAATCAATCTAAACCTCCTGTAGTACAACATGAGGCCATTTTCTTTTGTCCTATTGCTTGTTAACTGGGAGAAGAGACTGACCCACACCTTGCTACAATCTCCATTCAAGTAATTGTAGAGAGAGATAAAATCATTACTGAGCCTCCTTTTCTCCAGTGTAAATGACTTCCTCAGCCACTCCTCTCAGGACTTCTGTTCCAGACCCTTCACCAGCTTCTCAGGACATGTTCCAGCACCTCAATGTCCTTCTTGTAGTGAGGGGCCCAGAACTGGACACAAAATTTGAGGTGCAGCCTCACCAGTGCTGAGAACAGGGGGACAATCACTGCCCTGGTCCTGCTGGCCACACTATTGCTGATACAGGCCAGGGTGCCATTGGCCTTCTTGGCCACCTGGGCACACACTGACTCATGTTCAGCCACTGTCACCAGCACCCCCAGGTCCTTTTCTGCTAAGCAGCTTTCCAGCCACTCTTCTCCCAGCCTGTAGGGCATGGGTTTATTGTGACCAAAGTGCAGGATCCAGCACTTGGCCTAGTTCAACCTCATACAATTGGCCTCAGCCCATCGATCCAGCCTGTCCAGATCTCTTCCAGAGCCTTCCTGCCCTCCAGCAGATCAACACTCCCACCCACGTTGGTGTCATCTGCAAAGTGATTGAGTGTGGACTTGACCATCTCATCCAGAATCCTGTCAAAGCTATTAAACAGGACTGGGCTCAACATCGAGCCTTCCAGAACCCCACTGGTGATGGGCTGCCAGCTGGATGCAGCACCCTTCACCACCCCCCTCTGACCATGGCCATCCAGCCAGTTTCCTACCCTGCAAACAATCTTTCTTAAAGAAGCATCTACAAGAGCACTTCTGCCCAACAGACTATGGAAGTATCTGTAGGAACCCCTTTTATAATTTGTAACTTGAGTCCCTGTCTGCTAGGAAAGATTCTCTTTGGTATACTTACAGGTTTTTTTTCAAATTTCCAACTTTTAAATTTTTTAAAAATTAAATTGTATAGAAATTTAATTTCATTCTTAGCATTTAAAGAAACAGATGGTTATACAGACAGAAAAAAAACTGAACAAAGAATATGTCCCCAGTATCTGCAAAGTTGTCTCACTTCAAATAACATTTTTCATGTCTTCTTCAGTATGTGAACTGTTCAGGTTAAAAACACTTTTTGGACAACAGTTTTTGCCTGTTACCTAGTTAAACTTGCTATAACACTTTTTAAACTTGATAAATAATGCATAGCAAAGCAAGATTATGGTGGGTGAATATTAATGGCAGGAATTAGAGCACAGAAACTAATCTATAGTCAGAGAACACTAAAGCACAGAACATTAAGTGACATAAGTAGGCTAATTGGATGCTTCTCACAGGAACTGCTTTTCTGCAAACATTAGATTCACCTGACAGAGATTTATTTGACAGCTCTTGGACAAGAAAGGAAGAAAGTGCTTCTCTTTTGTGTCAAAATAACAGATCAGTGTCTTGACATCAAGGGAAAAAAACAACCAAACAAACAAAAAAAGAAGAAATGCACCTAATATCTTAATGGTATATTATTTTCTTCCTCATTTACTTCAAGAACAAAAATAATTCTTCCTACTCTTCTCACAATCCTTCTCCCATCCTTGACAAAGACTAAGATTGTTAGAATAAGATAGCATTTAAGAAAATAACTATTTAGCAGTGGAGTACCTTGATCAATGTTTGCACACGGTCCGGATGACCTAGTTTAAAATAACATAGTTGTCCTAATCACAAAGTCTGAAATCAACCTATTATTTGTGGATTTTTTTTGGTTTTATGATTTTATTTTTTAAAAATTGATAGCCATATGCCTTCCTCAGCCCAATGAACTGCAGAGGCATAGATTAATGCTAGTCAGTAGCCCAGTTTACAACTACATATCACAGTTTGTGTGTCTCTGGCCTGTGACTGGTAACCTGGATAGAGTGACCAAATACCACACAGCAAGTGAGAGACAGAGGGGGAAAATGGGAGCAGCAAGAGCTGACAGTCTGCTCAGAGCATTTCCTAGGTAAAGGTGGGAAATGCCTTTCCTAGGTAAAGGTGGGAAATGCCTTCATCACTTTTGACAGCAGCCTGTCCAAAGGCTCACCTTCTCAGCTTGATCAAGGTCCTGAACCAAGGGGAGCCAGTAGAATAACTTTGAGGGAAATCTTGAAAAATGACATGTCAATGTAAGGAACTGCCAGGAGTAACCCTATACTGTGCTATAGCTGTATCAAACTGAATCCATTAACTGTGTGTTTGATAGAACTCAACATGACTGGCAACTGTATAAAATCCAACATGAAGTCCAGAAAATTACAGCATCAAACAACCAAATCTTATTATTATATATAGCTATATTCTCTATAACATTCAAGGCTGTTCTCTTGTGAACAGCTATTACAGAGAGAATGGAGAATGTGTATGCCATGTTTGCATTACTCGTATTTGTGAAGCCTTCCCTTTTAAAAGCTCAAATTAAAATAGGAAAGTGAGATTCAGACACAAAGTCACCTCAACTTAAATTTATGAACAATGAAGCTGTGCTGGCAAGTGTGTTAATTTATGGGAAAACTCTGGATAAAAAAATTCTAGATTCCTGTCTAGCCTATACCTAGGCTTCTATTAATCTATTAGATGCCAAATGGTCTCTGAAACTCTCCAGAAAATTACTTTTGTTCCTTCTGTTAAGGCAGAATACCCTTGGTACTTTACTGATATAAAGCCAAGGCACAAACTCTGAGTATCAGAGAGCTGGCTGAAAAAATTCTACTCTACATTACACCAGTTTTGAGAAAGATATACATAATTACACTTGTGTGATTTTTGCTGTGTCAATAGCATTTTCAATTAAGTGAACATAAGGTCAAATAAAGCTGGATAAATTTCAGTAGCATTAGTGGAATCTAAATAGAATTAACACTGTAGATGAATTATCCAGACCACTGGATAAACCAGTTTGCTAAACCAGATTGCTAAACCAGTTAGAAGCCTTTGACAGGACTTCACTACAGGGAAGTCAAGTAAATAAAACCGTGGCAAAACTACAAATACATTAAAAGAAAGATTACCTAGACAATTAATAGCTACCTCCTTGCTCCTTATGCATTAATATTGATTGTTATACACTCTCTAGCCATCTTTTCAAAAGTACACCTTTCTGAAGTGGTTTATGAACAGTACTGCATTTCAAAGATATTTTTGCATTTCAAAAGATCCAAGAACGAGTCTCACCTTTGTGTAAATACACATGAGAATTGTCATATATATATATATGTATCACAGAAGTTAATTTCAGAACTTTCAGTGGAGATATATCTATATATATTTATACATATATATATTTGTATATATATATCTACTATATATATATCCATATCTGAATTTACAGCTTCATACTTTTCTATGCTCGTGTTTATATTGTAAAAACAAAGTAGAAATCTAAAGATATATCTTTATATATGCTTTAAATAGCACACATTTTTTCTACATTTGACACCTGATTTATACATCTATATAATATACAACCATGTGTAAAATTTAGATTGCAAGTACCTCATTACCTTACAGATTGCTGTTAAGGAAAAAAATTGAAATCTTGTAAGCTTGCCCATTCATTTGATTTTTTGGTGATATAAATCCATACACAATAGAAAACGAAATATTTCCATATCAAGCCAAGAACAACTTTTTTTCTTTGTAATTACAAGACCTCAAGTAGCACATACAGACTCTTAATTCACAGTTCTGTATTTGTACTGCATCAATGGTTTTATCACAAAAGAAATTTACTTAAAAGATAAATACTTCATTGTGGTGAGTTCTAAATAATCACTATGAAGTTAGCTTATGTCAGAACAAAGATTAATAGAGGGGAGAGAAGTGCCTGATGCATAGACAGTAGTTGCTGAAGGAGGAAATTTGGTCAAGTGCCAATTGTTTTCTTTTTACTGCTACCTCCTTCCTTGTTATGGCTCTATGTACAGTGTTCAACTACAGAAACATCTAATTTCTATTATTTTATTGAGAATTTCTAATTCAAAAGAGGATTCCCCAAAATATTCTTTAGCTAAATGCTATTCTACTCTTCCATGCTCTTCTACACAGTGACTATGGGGTAGTTTCCATTGTGAGAACAGCCACTGCCTTTCAAATGCCTCTTTCAAATGCTTAGGAGGCAACTAGGCATGAAAAAAACACCCCAGACTGAGACAAATAACACTAGCTGGTGCACATGCACTTGCCATAAGCTACTGAATGGTTACAGATTTCCAGACCAATTGCTATATTAACAGGTAATTTTGTTTCTAGCATTTGCAACTGCATTATTTTCTCCCTAAAAGTAAATAAAGAGAAGAAGAGAAATAGTATGGGAAAAACAAGGTGGAGCAAAGAGATATTCCAAAAAGGTTTCTTTCTACTATGTATCTTAATTTTTGTATGATTCACTCCTAAGAAAGTGAAAAGGAAAGGGAAAGGATGATATTGTAATTTTGAAAATATATACTGAAATCAGAATATTCAGCACAACAAAGGGATCTTTTTCCAGTGGTCTGCAATAAGCATTTATAAAGCCAACTATTAGTATTAGAAGTCCCCCTGTCATTCAGAGGTCCATTTATCAGACCCAGAAAATTAGCAGCCTTATTAGCTACCAGCAACTAGCAAGGTTGGTATGAGCAGATATAGGGGAGTTATTAAGAAGATGCTATCAATATATTCTATGATGAATGTTTGTCCTCAAGGCTCTGCACAACATTATCTGTAGAATCTCTGCTCCTGTGAATATTTTTCCCTCTTTTCACCTGCTCTCAATAGAGAGAGAAGTGGAGAAAAAAAAAATATCACTCCATCATGCTCCAAGCCTTGCCTCTGTGGCAATGTTATCGCAGCCGGCATGAACTTATTTCAGAAACCCAGAAAGAGGTATTTTAAGAGCTCAAACCTGCTTCTCTAATGAAAAAGTAGTTGAGGTGCTTAGGAACATAATATTAGCAACAGTGTGTTAAAACTTCTGTCATTAATTTTCCTCTTACCTTCTAACAACATAACTGAAGCAGCTTTTTCCTGGCCTGTGTATTTAAACAAAAAACAAAAAGCCAAAACCCAAAAACCTCCTAAACATTAAAAACAAAAACCCAAACAAAACCCCAAACCAAAAAGCCCCCTGTCCCAAAAATCCCTCTCGGTTCCCCCTTCCAAACTGCACTTCACAATGCCCTCTGTTTTTTAATTGTTATTACATAGTGTTAAAAATGCAATAAAAGGGATTGCAGGAGGCGATTTCATCATGAAGTCACTTTTGGCCGAGTTACTTTATCCTACTGTAAGACTTGTGTAGTAGGGACAGGATAGCAGTTCATTCTGCAGTAAAGAAAAGTAGTAACACAGGTTCTTTCTTTGCCAGGCAATGAAGGATATCTCCTTCCCTCTCTCCCCACACAATATGTTTGTGTTTTGCAGCCCTCCTAAGTTTCTAAGATATGGAATTTATATTCTCACCATACAGTCAGACTGCAGTTTCATCAGAGCGAGTTACTTTTCTTTATGCTTTTCTAACTACAAAAACATGAATTATATGTAATAACTATTTGTGGGTGTAAGTTTTAGACACATTCTTCCTCCCATCCCAGGTCCAAATCATGCACCTGGATGTTTTATGCTTTGTTTCAGAGAGGGACAGTGGGAAACAAAACCAAAAAAGATAAAGCAAGCAGTGTAGAAAATTTTCACATATTAAATATGGATGACATTCGAGTGTGAGAAGAAAATGACAGATTATTGTTCATTGTCAAGTTTCAAAGGATGCAGACTTTATTTCACTGTGCAGCTCTGAGATACCATTCTCAGAACAAACCATACCTTTGTTCCCAAGCTAAAGGAATGGAGGGGACCTGCTCCGTTCATATGTGTTAAGCACTGGAGGACAAGTGAGATTTGTGGGGGAAAACAGAGGTCCAAAGGCTGTAGTAAAAATAAAACTATTTCAGCAATATCCAAAGCATGATTATAGATTAAAGCCCGCTAAGGCTAGCAGGCAATCCTAATAGTCTTGAATATGTCCAAACTCTACATAAATCAAGAAAGAAAAGAACTACTTGCTCAGGACAGCTTTGTTAGTATCAGGGTAGTATCAGTGGAGAACACTATTCATATTGCTGCATTGCACAGTACCTCCCTGAAACTAAATAGTTGAAACTTAATAAGCCCCTGCTCAAGAGCCCTGGAGGTAAGAGCTGGACCCTGAAATATTAGAATCAAGTTGTCTAAAGTTCATACAATCCCAAAACATGCTAAAAATTCATGTGCCACAGAGATGTCCTAAAAAGAACTTTGTATTTGAGAAACAGTTTCTAGTTCCTTATTGACACTTTATTCCCTGTTTAAAGCTTCAAGTGATGAAGAAAATTATTTATCACATATCTATAGTAGAACAAGCTTTCAGTACATGCTGAATTAACTACTGTTTTCTTGACTTAGCATAACTGACTCCCTAAAACCACAGGCAGCAAAAACAATCTGCCTGGTGGGCGACTTGACACGTGTCCACATGTCCCTGCACAAAGTGAATCACAGCATATTTAGACCAGTCTAGAGGTCCTAGGTCTGAAAGGCGAAACTAGGGCTGCCAAGCTCTTTGGCAGTAATTTTTTTGGTACATGGTTATCACTGGGACAACCTCTCCTACTATAACTTGGATATCTTCAGATATCTCCATATTAAAATTATATCCCAGGGTTTGGGCATACATTCACACCTATTACTGATCATGACATCACCTATGTTGTCAGTTCATCAACCACCCCTGTGGTAATGCACAGGGTGATGCTGTTACCTCATGCTAAACTCCTATCCAGCTTGTTTTAATTTTATATTTCACGGTGTCTTTATTTAAACATGAGTTAATGACTCCATTTATGTTTCTACAGCTGAACAGCATTTTTTATGAATCTTTGTTTCCCTCCTTTTCCCAGTATTAGGTGGTGTTAAAATCGAGAATTCAGGATAGCTGCTGCTGGATGAGCAAACAAAGGACAAAAACCATAGAATAGTTCGCATTGGAAAGGACGTCCGAAAACCATCTAGTCCAACCCCCTGCAAAGAGCATGGACTTCTTCACATACATCAGGTTGCCAGAACCAACTGGCAGATGTGGGCTTTCACTGAGTACAAGTGGGTGTGCAGTGTTTGTGGTCAGAAAAAAGAAGTTAATTTTTACCACTGGGTTTCCCGAAGATGGAGCAGTTATAGGAAGTGCAGAAAAAGCAGGTTTTCCTATTTTTTTTTTGAGACCTGGACAATCATTTAAACATTACTTGTTGTGACGTTTCTGATGTCTGAATCCTGGTAAGGAGACCTACCAGGATTTGGACGAGGACTCTAGTAAGGATCTAGATGTCATTACATAGTCTTCTTAATCTAGCTATCAAAGAAATAATTTCTGTTGTATGTAGCTGGCTATGCCAACTAATGAAAACCTACTTCAACAAAATGAAAATGTGTTATATTTCCTCATACAGTAATGTGGAGAGCAATTAGTATCTAAAACATGAAATATATTACATAAATTGAGATATTTCCCAGCACTCACACAAGCTTTTAGAATTTGAGAGTAGAGGAAAATGTTCAGTGCAGGTTAAAATGATTTTTAGCCACTTACAGTTACAAGTAGATGCTCTATATATCACATAGACAACTTAAATCTCCAAAGTATAAATGTCAAAGACCCTTGCTCTGCCTAAAAGCAATTTGCTAGATAAAACCTGGGAATTTCAATTAAGGATGAATGTGCAATTACTTTAAGGAAGAATAAAACCAAGATTTCCATTAGGAATATATGAGCAGCTGTTAAAAAAAAGTAAAATACTGTCAATACTGTCTCTTCATTCAATTAACTCCTAACCTTGCAGACCACAGATCATTTCATTTGTCACCACATCGATTAGGCAGCTCTACATTTTGAGAGCACTTCTATGCCATTAGGTTATTAGATCCAGCTAATTTCTTTCCTGAGAATTACATTAATACATTTGACACATTCATTAGCTAATGAAGTTAGTTCATATCAAATCCTTTCTGTAAATATTGAGAACTACCATTATCAAAACTCTAATCCAGAGACAAAATATGTAACCTTTTTCAAGATATAGTATACAACAGCTAATATTTTGAAACTAAAACTCTCATTTCCTTGCTGCTATGAAACTATAAGAAACAAGGAAATTATGTTGAGCAACAAAACCCCCCCCAAATATCAGCTGTCAAAATCATTAATGATCTATTAAGTACAGAAGCTTCCCCTTAAGTAATTTAAAATATATTTGAACTATATATCCTCTCCAAACAGTAAAGCAATCTTCACATCTACTGTTTGACTGACTGTGAATGCACTAACCTTAACAAGTTATTTTTATAGAGTCAGATTCAGACAAGTTGAAAAAATCACCTTTTTTTTTCATATAAAGTGAACTGATAATGTAATACATAATTTTTATGTACAGAAAATAAATATAAATGCTTCCTTATGTTTTTATGAGGTGTGTAAAAGAAAGCATTCTCCTACCTTAGTCGAAGATGCTTGCTGCTGACTGACTGGAACAATTTTACTTGCATCCTAGTAAACTCTTGAACAGTAATCCTGTTATGTGTCTACAGCAGTGCCATAGGGGTGGGACTTCTGTGTAATAATGAATTCACCAGGGAATCTTCCCTTTGAAAGAATGCTGCTGCAGACAAGGAAACCACTCTACACTTACTGTCACAAGCTTTTGGATGATTAGGTTAAGACACAGGGAGTAAATACATGTACACACATGGAGCCATGCAGATTCAAATATTTCCTATATGCTAAAGCTTTGACAGGATGCAAACTGCAATATGCTTTACAAGGAAAGCGTATGAAAGAATATGTGTGTGTGTCTGTGTGTGTGTTCATATATACTTTATATATGCAAAAAGGAGAGTCATAAAAGGTCATTATGAAGAAGTTATTTATTTAATCTATAGGGGTGTGGCAAAATAGCATGTCTGGGTATATTAGCAATTCTAACCATTTAATCTGAGAAAGAGAAACTCCAAGTCAAGTATGTCAATCCTTACCTAAAAAAATTTTTTTAAGAGTATCATAATCCTAAGTGATAAGCTACATAAAAAGCAGATACTGGTTAATACTAATTTCCCATGTAGAGTGGCAGCTCAGACATAATGAAGAAGCTCTGTAATATGTTAACCCAATAACATAAAAATGAGCTTCCTGTGAGCTCTCCAACAAGGAACAGTGATCTTTACAGTGATTACTATTAAGATGTATGAGCAAAAAATACCTTGGAGAGTTTGTGTGGTCACTTGAAATAGTAGACAACAAATATAAGTGCAAATTGATACTTTGGATGAAAGAGAGATATATCTGGCAAGGTTATGGCAGTGAATATGACAAAGGGTGAAGGGTCCCAGTACTCAGCCAACCACCTCAGTGGAGCTGTAAGAATAATGGTCATACGACCCGATTACTGGACTAAGTGAGCCTATCAGCCTTTATTAAATCATCCAGCACTTCCCTTATTTCCTCATTTACAGATAAAAAGCAAAACAAAGCTGACTCATGGACTTCCAGCTCTGCAGAGCTGCTTTCTAGCAGGTCAGTCCCAACCTATGGGACTGGTGTCTGGGATTACACACCCTGATGCAGAACCCTGCATTTGCCTTTATTGAATTTCAGAAGGTCCCTCTCTGTCCATCTCTCCAACCTGTCAAGGTCTTTCTGAAGGGTAAGCATAGCACCCTGGGGTATCAGCCACTCCCCCCGTTTTGATGCATCAGTGAACTTGGATGAAGTAGAGTACCTTCTGAGCAAGTCACTGATGAATAAGTCAAACAACACTAGGCCCAGTATTGAACCTTAGGGACACTACTCGTGACAGGCTTCCAACTAGATCTCGTGTCAATGATCATGACTCTCTGGGATCTGCTATTCAGCCAGCTCTCAATCCACTTCACCATCCACTCATCCAGCCCACACTTCCTGAGCTTGCCTATGAGGATGTTGTGAGAGACGGTGTCGAGGTAGAGAATACCCACTGCTCTCCACTCATCGCTCCAGGTAGCTGTTTCATTGTAAAAGTTAATCAGGTTGGCCAATCCTTCCAGTGACTTCATTTGTCTATCACTTTTATAGCTTTCTTGTTAGCTAACTCACAAGAGGTACAAGCAATCACAGCTTTCTTCTATATAAATTCCAGCATTCATTCAGGGTGTGAAAGGCAAATTCAACTCCCCTTCAAAAGCAACCTGCATTTCTCAACTCTGTGCCACTGCCCTTACCAGTAAGTCATGAAGTGGTCTGCGTGCTTGCCACACCTTTTTCTGAAACTGTCCCAACAGGGATGCCACACTCAAGAATCTGAGTTACTTAAAAGACAAACCAAAAGAATAAACATCATCCTTGAATGTTCAAATGTGAGCATTGCCTGAATAGCAGATAACAACCTTATCTAAAGTAGAATTCTGAGGATTTCATTTCCAGAGAAATGAAAAGAATTTACGGTTGCTCAACTCAAAGGGCAGAAGGTGAAGGAAGAACAGAGAGGGAAAAGAATGATAATATTTAGCTATGTCAAAAGCAAGAGCAGAGATGTTTCCCATCTTTCTAGAAGATAGCATAACAAGGAAGAAGTTTAAATTGCAGGAAAAAAGGCTTTCCAATGCCTAATCCTTGGATTTACCAGTAAACAGGGAGACTCCTCAGCCTTCTTATTTGCCTGGAAGCCTTTAAGAACAGTTTAAAAAAAGTATCATAAATAATCTGGGAAGAGTTAATTTTACATTGGCTGAGAGAGGTTATCTGAACACATCTACATAAGTTTTTCTGTGCAGTTTTTGAATATTCAGGAGTCGAAAATGAGGCATGTTGCTGTCAGAAATAGTTTTATCCAAGCACAAGTATACTTTTTTAATTTGTAAAAATATTCAAAATAATTATTTTGATAGGAATTATTTATGTCAATAGAAATGTGAATGCCATCCTGCTAATAAGACACTTAAAAGTAATATAATACTAATTTATCCCTTCAATTGACTTTTAAATATATGCTTGATGCATTAATTGGAAAGCTTTTATCTTTACCCAAAAAACTCTAAAAGAATACAGGCTATTTATCTAAAATAAAGTTTTCCTTTTTCAATTAGATGCAAAAATCAAGAGCATGAAAGACTGCATTTTATACTGACAGAACAAAACTCATGTGTCACGTGTGCTAGACTTCTCCAAATGCTGTGATTCAGTTTTTTATATGAAGTAATTGCACCCTGGTAGACCTTAGAACTTAATTATTCTGACCTAACAGACTGATTTTACCTAAGACCTTCTTTTATTAACCTAAAAGGCAGTTGAAAGTCTGTTTCAACTTCTGACCTGTGCATTACTTGTATTGAATTACTTGTTTTCACCTACTTTACAGATTACTCCATGGAAAAGTGACACCAGAAGCTAAGAATCTGTCTTTTAAATAAATAAATTACATGCAGCCCCCTTTGTTACTCAGCCTTGCAGTTACACTTCTTCTATCTGATAGTTATAGTCAGTATTGGATAAAATTTTTCTATACAATTGTTCTTTAATCACTTAAACTGCAATGTTTTGTAAGTAGAAAGTATCCTTTGATAAAGGAACTTAAATTCCATAGAATGCCATCTTTCTGAAAACAGTGATGGGATTTACTGATATTGTGTTGTAGAACTGTGACCAGTGTTTAGCAATACCTGCACGTCATCAAACCAATTAATTTTCTGGGGGAAAGACACAAAGCACTCTAGATATTGAAAACTGCATTTCATCTGCAAGCTGTAAACAGAGACATCGATTTTCAGAAACAAATCTGAGCAGAATCATGGCTCAATGGCATTTAATACAAATAAGACATCTTCTCAGATAAGTGTTTTCTATCCTTTACCTCTTCCAGTCAGGGAAGCCCAATCTGCATCTCTAGTACACAAAATCTCAGACAATTTTCTTTACTCTTCCATGCTAAAGTACAGATCATGTGGACAACTGGCACTGAGCTAACATGGATTCTGATTTCAGAAAGATATTGATAATGTGTAGTGTCTGTCACTTTTTACTCTGGTGATATAAAGGCTTCTGTGTCAGTTCTTCTGATCATTAGGAAAACAGCAGAGCTGTTGTTGCCTCTCTGGGGTAAAAAGTACCACTGGCTATTATTCATCAGGAGCATACTTCACATTTCCTTGCAACAAGGGCTGTCAAAAGAGAACCTGGGGCAGCCCTCTGTAGAGCCACCTAGTGTGTCTAACTTTAGAGTTATCTAACTCTTTAGAGATTGCAGAAGTGTACCTAAAGGTGTTACTGAGACAGCCTATTAAAAAATGCCATCCTGTACCATAATATAAATACCTTGAAAAAATATTTTTGTTGCAGAGGTTTGGAAAAACAGCCTTAGTAATAATATTTGGGGACACTAGGCTAACATATTTACTATAAACATACTTCCCATCAAAACAATAATTTTAGAAAGTCATATAACTGTAGCGAAGAAGATAACGAAAAAAAATACAAGATGTACCAAAATGCTACAAATAGACTGGGATACATCAAACAGTATTGCACTGAAAAAACAGTTATAATACCTCTGTGCATATTTGCTTCATTAAGGGGTTGCAGTCTTTTGATTTTTTTTTTTTAACTGTACTTCTCTGCTGCTCTACATGAAATAAAAGACTGCAAAATGAGGAAAACTCTCATAAAGTGCTGCAGAGAAGACCAGCAAAAACTTCTGCACTTTTCAGTTGACTTCATGACTGAATTGGTGTGTGGTGTTTAGTTAATGCCACCACAAGTTTCTTAGAAAGTTCAACAAAAAGTCATGTTTTTCCTTCTGCAGATTTTCTGGAGATGCATCGCTGCACTAATGCACTTCTTACCACATTGAACCAACTGCTGTCCAAACTTTTACTAAGAACACAGCTCTTAAGCCCAAGTATTATGGTGTTTATGTCAATACAATTCTTAATGCATTCTGTTGCTAGGATAAGTTTGTTTACAGCTTGTGGTGAAGTAATTTTCATACACTTTTTGTGAGGATCCCCTGTTTTTCCATTGACTGAATAGTTACATCTAACCTCTCCTGCCCTCCATGCGTGGGCAGCATTTCCTCCCTTTGGATCATGTCTAATGTTCAGTTCTTACCAGCACCAAGGGCATCGTGCTAGCATCCTAGTTGTACTGTAAGCAAAAAATATTTGTATGTCATCTCTTCTGAAAACCAGGCACTGAAATGGGAGCAACCCAATACACTTTAATGAGATTCCTTTCTACAAGAGTTTAGCCTCCTGACTTATGACAGGACATTAAAACCACCTTTCCTTTCATTTAATTAAAAGGTATAATATGTATGGTTCAACAGTTATTAAAATGAATAGGATAGCTTTTGTTCTTTTAAGCATCATTTGTCTTGGAAATTTGTCTTTCTTACCAAGCCAGGGGATGGTTGTTAGGTTTCAGACTGGTAGAGAAATAAGGAAAACACTGCTATATGTAAACTACTGCAGGGCAGTAATGAATTAGAAAGAATACTGAAGAGTGAAAATGTCTTTAGTTATTCAGAACACTCAGTTTGTCTGGTAAAGTTATCTATATTATTTGCACAAAGATCACATTTAGTTAAACCAGATGTGTCTCACCAGATGTGTTTCCTTTGATTATATAACTTAACATTTCAAGATGAGAACTGCTTAACTTCTCATGGCACTGTGAAGGAAAATCACCTTTCTCAATACACTGTTAAAGTGACATCCAGGAAAACATCCTCACTACCCTGTTCTCCAGAGCATGTGCTGACAAATAAGGTAAGAAAGGAAAAAACACAGGGGAATTCCTAATCTCCCATTGAAAATCTATTTTTTTGTTTGTTTGTTTTTTGTTTGTTTTCAAGTTATTTATTCATTAGGACATGAACCAGAACTCAACTGAAAACTGCCAGGCTAAGATAAAAAGAAAAAATTTCTACATATTAAATTATTATGCAACCATTTTACACAAAGCAGAATATTATTAGAAAGAAAAAAAAAATCCAGAATGTTTATGTGCTTGGGTATTAAAACATTTAGTAGTGGAGACTCCAGTTCACAAAAATCTAGTTTGTACAGATATCAGAATATAAGCTTCTTGTTTTTCCCTCACCACTGTTGACCAGCATAGGCGTTAAGAATTTTTTACAGGCAAGAGAAAATGAGAGCAGTAAGAATGATCTGCCATAGCCAAAAATTGATGTCTGGGAGGTTCAAGCTGAAATGTAAAAACATCATGTTTCTTCAGGAAACACTGGAGTAAATTACCCAAGGACACTGCAGTGCCCATCCTTGAAGCTTTAAGGCTCTGCTAGACAAAAAGGTCAAATTCAAGCAGTGCATTCAACCACGGTACTGATTGTTGATCATCACTGTGTAGAGTGACAAAGCTTTCAACCACACATCATGCTGCAGAATACAGACTGTAGTCCAGATCATCTGCTGAGGTGAAAGCTAAGACAGAAGGAGGAAGGGAGTTCTGAAATTTTATGGAAAGATGGACAGATTGAGATTAAACTCAAGAGAGGCCATCTTCCTGAAATCAAGCTCCAGTTTTCATATACTTACAGGCAGTTTAAGTAAGGATGAAGAACTCAAATTATTGGATAAAATCATGCCCTGTGGTATTGAGGGCTCTATCTACCTGATTTGAACAGGTCCAGGTTTTCAGCCATCATGCTCTGTATCAGAGTATTTGTTCTTAAAGAAACCCAAAACCCCCCACCAAATCGCATGAGCAATACCCATCCACCGGCAGCCACAAAAGAGCCCCCCCAAAAAACCAACCAACCAAACAACTCTAAAAACAAAACACAAGTTTTTGTGTCTTGAGACACAAGTAAAATTAATAATTATCTCATGGAATAAATCTAAACCCATGGCCACACGGCAGAAGAAAGAATGGGCTACAGTTTTTCTATCTTGCTTCAAAACACTGGAAAGTATTCGTCACTCTTGGTATTGCAGAAGCTTCTGCATTCCTCATGAATAATTAAACAGATTATAAATACTTTTACTTTGATATTCATAGACTGCTATCAAAATAGTGAAACAGTCTCTGAGTTTCCTGTTTCCCATGACTTCCATCTCAAATCTTTCTAAGTGACCTTTTAGAAGGGGAAGTTTTTTGCTCTCCTGGTTTCTGTGAAAATTAATGTAGCCTAAACCAGAACTAAGACCAATATTTAGAAACCGTTCTTCCTCTCCTCTCCTCTCCTCTCCTCTGATTATCTTCCTTCTTTTTCTCACATCCTAATGCTCTTTTTTTGCCTTGTTTAGAAGTCAAGGTTTTACCATCATTGTATAAAGCTTTTTCAGATATTTTCAAACTGTTATGACCTATTTTACTTGCTTTAAGTTGTCATCCCTCCACTTTTATTGTGATAAATTTTGGGTCAAGTACATTTTTTTAATATATATAATCTTAAACACTTTCATTTCACAGTCATTCTAGGGGCTGAGAGAACTAACTGAATTAAGCTGTTGAAGACTAACTGATTTTAAGATTTTATATTCTGAGTAATTAATGCATTAAAACTAATAATAAATAGTGAAGGAATCATTTTTTAGTATACTCTAACAGTATTCCAAGTAGCAATAAGAAAAAAATTTAAAAATTCACAGAACATGCAGACAATGCAAAGACTGAAAAATGTGCAACAGATGATGGTGTATTTTGCTTGAGGTATCTTTTAGGTTTGTTTGGGGGGTTTTAATGGTTTGGCTTTTTTTTTTTTTCCTCCTTTTTTTTTTTTTTTTAAATACACAGAGTGGAGTTTCTTTAAGAGGTGATGTGTAAACAAGCAGTTAAAAAAATAACCCCAGCCACCACGGAGCAGGTGAACTGGGTTCAGCAGTATAGTGACTATGCTCACTGGGCTGCAATGAGACAGCTGCCAGTGGACTAAAGGAATGGGTCATTCCCCTCCACCTGGCACTCAGCCTTCCCCTCTCTCTCCCCTCCTTTATTATTTATTGACCTCAGAATTCAATGAGTCACAAAAGTGCACAGAAGAATTATTATCTATTTATCTTTTAAAAGCTACAGCTTCAGGTGCTCTATGGTGGACTCCATGGTAACATGACATCTTGCAACTTCATAGCTTTCAAGACCAAGAAAATAGATGAAACAAGTAAGATAAAGAACATAAGTGGATGTTTAGAAAGGAAATATTTTTTATTTAGTGACAAGGTCTGTTATAAGTTTTATTCATCATGTATTTGGCCTTCATATTCTAATTATAACTTACTCAGGGAGTTTTGTTGCAAATGAACATCTGGACTTTATCCATTTGGCCATATTGTTACTTGCTCTGCTTTTTATTCCAAATTTATTTTCACATAACTCTGCATAGGATTTCACATTCCCAAGGGAGTTGTTCCTACCAGATAGTATTTACATGTCCACCTCCTGCCTAGATTTTCAGTAGCTTATCCACAACTGTTTTCAAGTGTCAGAAACAAAGTGGAAAAGTATCATCACACACCGTTAGGTTCACGTGACAGGATTCTGAAGTAGAGGAGAAATATGAACACATATTACTCAGTTTTCAAATACAAAAAACCCCACTTTGAATACATGGTTTATCCCAGGACACTGTGTTCTACCTGCTCTTGCTCAAGAAGTTCTTGCAGTCTAATCAGGATATAACCTCTGTGATCCCACAGAGATCATCAAACATATGACATTTCCTCTGAGATTTAACACTTTGCCACCTATCCTGAAAGACCCTATATTTTCAGATCTTTAAAAAAGTCAACATAGATTAGAAGAATGGTAATTACTGATGTTCGAGTTCAGCTTCCTTGACAGCAAGATTTAAGGCAAAAAGATTTTAAGATAGCTATTCTGAGTTCTTACAGATACAGCAAAAATGAAACCCTGGAGTAGGAAAGGAGCTTCTTCAGAAGAGAGATGCAAAAAGCCTGTTTAACAATAATTTTTGAGAAGATTCAGCTGTTGATATTTGCTTGTTTTTTATTATTTTTAAACCTTATAACCCACATCCTGCCAAATATCCATCATACATCACTTTCATTAGCAATTCAAGGATATAAATTAATAGTGATCTTGAATATGCCAAACATGCATATCAGAGTGCAATTTAACAGTGCCCAGATCTTCAGGTCTTTTTAGCAAAACAGAATATTCCAACACAAAATATTTTTATACTTCATCTTTATGTTAGTATGTCGTTCCTTCAATCATCTTCCTTCTCAAGTGTCAACCATGAAAGATATAAGAAATAGATGGTTGTTTTACTCACAGTTGTTAAATTCCTGCTGGGTAACACTTTTTTCCAACTTTAAATATGTATCTAGCAGTAAGTTATGAGATGGCAGTAAGAACATTAACCACTTTAATCTAAAGTAATTAAACACCTTGGAAAACTACTTAAGAAAATTGGAGGAAAAAAATCATTGATACTAAGCACTAACAAAAAGCATCAAACTTACTGGGACAGGCTGAGGTATTGAAATGCCCTCTTAAAAATGTGACAACATGGTTTAAGAACTAAACCAAGATGACTTTAGCCTTGTGCCCAGCGCTACTGTGGTTCCTTATCTGCATTTCCATAGAACAGCTTAAATCCTCCAGTCCTGTGTGCNAGTGTGTAATGTGTAATGTGTAATCCTCCAGTCCTGTGTGTAATGGAAAGCAAAAATGACACCCAGCACTCTGCAGTCACTGCTTGTTGTGTCAGGACACAGAGACCATTTCTAAGACACCTGCTGACACCTGGCAGACAACAATAAATGGAGCAAATATTAGACAGTACCTGAGACTCCAGCTCCCAGAAACAGATCCTGGCTGCTATAAGTCTTTTATGAGTAATATTACTTTTAATCACTCCGTGGTCATTTTTACAACTTCCCTTTTAGCATTTACCTACAGCTATTGCAAAAAAATCACCACTGCAAAAGGTATGACAGCTCAGCATCTCTCATATGCTAACATTGACAATACTGATACTGCTCTCCTTTAGATACTGAGGAGGCAGATTTGTTGTTTGAACAGCAAACTAACCATATTTTGGCAGTCAACTACCACCATTTACTTTCAACCAAAATCAGCATTTCTGTAAGTGATAAATAACAAGTAAGCAAGCAATTGATACTGTTCAGGCAAATTCTTTAAAAAAAATATATCTTTCATAAATTCTGAACCAAATTCTCAGCTTCTGCCTCACCTCTGCAAACTTCTTGGTTTTGGTCTAAACTGTAGAGCACCTAGTAAAAAGCAAAGCTGTAATGTGCTTCTTCCTTTCCAGTACCACAGCTGCTAGGCAAGACACTCATCTTTTATACAGTCAATTGACTTTCAAGGGAAGACACAAGCTGCTAGTCATTTAGATGTAATCACAGTCCACCTCCCTTTCCTTATGAACTGCTTTACCTGCACTAACCACTAACTGAAAACAAGTTAAAATAGGAATAATTATAACTAAAGTAAAAAATGTAGGGTTTATTTACTGTCTTCATGAGAAACAAGAGAAGTATCTCTTACCACAAACAGTTTCATAGTCTTTAGAGAGAGATGATAAAAGACAGAAGCATGAATTACTTATAAATTTCTTTTTTCCATCTAACAATGCAATAGTTGTTTCTTGCTTTTCAATCGACATCCCTTCATACAGTTGTGCTCTGCAGAACAATAAAGGCAGTTGTAGAAATGAAATGAGTCACAAACAACATGTGACTTAGGGCATGCAAGGCACAGCTGACGATATCACTTTGTCTCAGCTGCCAAAGGGTGTAACAGAATCATGTTTGTTTACTGCTTGAATCCATAATTTTGCTGTTAATCTGAACACATTTTTTCTTCTTGAAAGGAAGACATTATGTAACATGCAGTGTAACTCATAACTTACCAGTACTAACTTACATTTTGGTTAGGCCTAATGTTGTCATGATACAAGACTCTAATCATGTATTGAATCATCTCATAATATGGAGGTGACAAATATCTCTGCTGGATCAGCAGGTAACGATTAGTTTCTCCATGTAAAAGGAAGTTGGCCGTTATGGCAACACACCTTCATGATTCAAGGTGATTGAATCATGATTAATTTTAAATTGTAGCTGCATTTCTCCTCGAGCTTTGATCATTATGTACTTACTTAGGTGGGCAAGATAGAAACAGTTTTAATTGCTTTTTTTCCCTAGTCTTTCAGCAGGACAAGCTGGAAATAAAATTTATAACTAAACTGAAGTATTTTTTTTCTCATCTGTTGTTGTTAAATGGCTAATTTTCATCTCCCAATTCTTTGCAGGCTTACTCCCTTTAAGTGTCAGAACACATGCCTATTATACACCATCCATTACACAGTGACAGCCTGAGGCATTCCCATTCATGTTAGGTACTGGATTAGAAAATAAAAACACCAACAAAAAACCCAAACACACTTAAAACAACCACCATGAGAATATTTTTTTTGTCTAACCAGTAAACTATAAATCAAGTGCTCTAGATCGAGAAAAATAAATAAAGAAAGCAGTTTGAGCAGAAATTAAATGTCCAAAGTGAAATTAGTGCTTTCATGCCTATATGAAACTTCCATTGCTCTCGGTGCCAAGATTAGTTTCCTGAGTTTAATAATCTGAGAGCAACAGTGCTCATGACTGTTTCTCCCAGTATCATCTGATTATTAAAATCCTAAATTCTAAAATCCTTCTGAGATTGGCTCTAAAAAGTTAAATGCTGTTAAATGAGTGCTGTTAAATGATCTACCAAATGCAGATATTGTTTCTTCCACAAAGAATTCTAGACCTACATTTCTCTGGCAAAGCATGGACGTAGCCACACCAAAGATCTTCCAGAACAGCTCTGTCATTCAAAGTTCAGCTGAATTTTAATTGATGTTTGAACACATATTCCCTCAGCTGTAGTTAAAAAGAGATAGTATTGAAAAGGTATTCTTGTGAAGTTGTACCAGAAGATGTCTGGAAATCATCTGTCATCACTGTCATCTTAGCATGCTGACAAGATGAGAAATGACCATCCTTCTTGCCCTCTTGTCCTCAAGTTAAACTTCAGACTTCATAATCTTTTGTTGCCCAAATAAACCAGTGTGTGTAGCTATCAGGAGTCTCAAGGCTTGGATTTAACCATTGAATGAAACAGAATTCTCTGTGATTCAGACCTGAGTGCACAACTGAATGCCCTTCAGTTCAAGTTGCACAAACAGGGGTAGTGATGAGGTAACCTTCTAAGCTCCAGTACCTACTACACACATGCTCTTTGCACCTCCTGCTGTTAAATACAGCAGCAGGACACGGAGCTAATGTGTCACATTTTGCAGGCTGGGTGGTCTTAGGAGCATCCAGGGTGAATTACCACAACTCAGTAGTATTACAGTCCTGGTAGTCACTTAGTAAGCTGTTTTAGTGCACTTCTGTAAGATCGTGTGACCATATCCGAGCTGTCATAAAGAGCAGAGTTGTTTATGACAGTGATTATTTAAATTTATAATTTTTATAGTTTTTATAATATCTACCAGGCATAAGAAAATTAGAATAAGAAATTAATTGCAGACATTACAAATAAGAAATACCTGCACGTGTTACTACAAACCTTACTCTTAGGAAATTTCACACGTAAATAAATTCCTAGAACAATGCAGCTGGTAAATTAGATACATAAATACATATATAGTCCAAAAGATGAATAAAAAAGCTTATTTCTAATGACTTGTATTTCAGCATCACTTTCAGCAATTACTAACACATAACTTGACTCTATTAGGAGGAAACAAATACTTCCAAGATGGCCCTGCATTTCAGTATTCATGGAACTTACAGCTGAGACTCATTGCAGAAGGGCCACAAAACTCATTTACTTGAAAAACAGCAATTTGGTCACTAACTTAAAAAGCTTCATAGGCCAAATAACACAACCACATTTAGTTTGGCAAGTCACACCAACTTATACATTATTCTGATCTGATGGTATTTTTCTATTAACTAAGACCAGGAAAAATGAAAAACAGCAGAAGAGTAAATATTTCTTGACTGAAACGGTTATAGTAATTCATAAAAACCAGAGGTAACCAGAAAAAAAAAAAAACAGTATCAGTTCTAAAGAAAATAGTTATAAAGCTCTAGGTTATGATTCCTTAATAAAGGTTCAAGCCTTATATTGAATTACTGGATATGAGATTGCAATGTGAAAGCTTAAAATAAAAGAAAAATGTTAAAAAAAAATTCATCTGGGAGCTATTAGTCCCATCCTGGGCCATTGTGTCCCCCTATCCTCCCCTCTCCCACCCCCCCCCTCCTGTTTCCCTGCACAATTCTCCTCTCCAGATGAGACTGGGTTAATGAAGTAGGCCAAAATCCAAGTGCATGTTTGTTTACAGGGACTATTACTTAAGAAATAGATGCTCAAATTCCTTCAGTAGAACTGCTTGAGATCTGTCTTTATGTTTGTTTTAACTCTTAAGCATGTGCTCTAGTAGTACCCTGATGGAAAGTCACTTAAACTAGTCTGTAAAACCTACGAGACAGCAGAACATGTGCAAATCTCACCTTCTCTGGCTGGCAGCAGTCAATCAGTCAAAAGCAAAAACAAATGAAAAATTTTGACTCTCAAGAAAGGAAACCTATACTTTTGCCTTGTCTCAGAGCTGGGGCAGAACAGTTCCATACCGCAGGATGAATCAGTAACAACTCCTGACTCTTCCCATGGGGGCGGGGGAAAGAGCGAAAAGGAAACCCTTTCCTGCCCTACCAAGCACATCTCCTGTCCCCACGGTCCTTACATTGTGCAGACCACTTCAGAGTGACTTGAGCGTCCTTGCTGGCTCGGGGGAGTTTCAGGGGCCGAGTGGAGCGCTGAGCCTGGAGCTAACAGCAGAACGAAGAGTGCCATCGAGTGGCAAGGTTCCAGCAACGCACCCCAGAAAGCCCCTGCTAATTAATGCCTTGTTCAGCAGCACGTTTTTTAAGGTCTGCGAATCTCTTAACAATTAACACGAACTTTTTAGTATTTAAAGTAGGGTGCATTGAGTGGAAACACTAATTTCTGTCTTATTTGGGCTTGAACTTTCAACTTTTCATTGGAAAGTGTTCTTACGTGAAAGGGGAAAGAAAGAAGAGAAAAAAAGAAAAAAAAACACATAAACACAATCCATACTAGAACAGAATTAACCAATAATTTTAAGTCGACCGACACTAGAACCTAGCCAGGTTTTGAAGCAATTATAAAGCCTTCTACTCTGAACACATTGTAATACTTCTGAAGTTGCAGAAAAGCCTTGAGCAGAGTTAAAATAGTACGTGTGAGCCCCTCTACAAATCCTTCTTCTTTCTTAGAAAGTTAACAATAAGTTGAAGTCAAGGATATTTTAATTATTCTAATTAAGTGTCTCTCCCTTTCGATCCTGGAAGAGTCACCTTTGAGTGACATATATCAGTGTAAATAGAAATCATAATTTTCTGAATGATGTTTAGCTGTAAGCTTGGTCTTAAAACACATGTGCACACTGATCTATTTTACAAAGACTATACTGATCTTTCAACAACTTTGTCTATAAAATGATATACACTTTAGTTAAGTACTTTTAGTTAGTTTGGTTGTTTTTTTCCCTAAGAAAATTTAACTGCTGCTAGTCTTCTATCAGATATATAGCCAGTGTGGCAAGAGACATTTTTTATGACTTGGAATCTCCTAGGTCATCATAATATTCAGATAATAGCCACTACAGGTGGGTAGTTAGCGACAGAAGAAAACTGGCTTATATTTTCTAGGGCTGCAGCAGAAAATGCTGTGCCCAAAGAGTCATAATGCATAGGGGACTTTTATTATTTGACAACACAGGAGATGAAAGAGGATTATTCATTAAGTTCACAGGTCCTGGACATGATTTTTTCTTGGTAGTTCACAGCATGTGCACAGCTGGATTTTGAGTGCTGAGATAACCATATTTGCTAGTGAGGAATAGATTCTCTCCCCAGTATCACCACACATTGAAACTGTAAACCCTAAAATTTAATTTGAAGGATATGTACACAGGTCATGTTAAGGTAAGAGCAAAAAACAGGCTTTAAAAAAAAAAAAAAAAAAGGAGTACTTCACTGATACCCATCTGAACAGCAAATGGGATAGAGAAGAAAAAGTGAAAGTTGAGGTAGATTAACAAGAATGCAGCATTAGGAGACATATGGCATGGCTTTGGCTTTACGGTAGAAAGTTATTTCATTATTTGCATTATGGGATGCTATACATTTGTCAGAATAATCCAAGAAAAACAATTTCCTTTATAGACTTTAAAACATGAAACAAACAAAATATTAGCGTGTTCCAACCAGTAATACTCTTTGTGTATATATATATATATGAAATACAGAGATCTTTCTTTTTTTTACAGTGTTATTTTCTCCTAAGAATCAGAAAATCATTTATTGCATATTCATCCATTTCTCACATCCTTACAAATTTCTATGGAAGTGCTAGTTAGTACTTTCTTCCCTTAGCTCGCTGTTGAACTAGAAGGACTCCTAAGTTTTAGACAAGTAAAAGTTTCATTTAATTTCCTAATTTTTCTGTCCAATTAATCAGAAGATAGCACAAAAATAATCTGACTACATCCTGATTCACCAAAGTTTCTGTAGCTCAAGAAACTTTCAGAAGAAAAAGTAAACCAATTTGTGAAAAACAGTCTATACTTCATTTTTTGTTGTTATGTCATCTTGTCACACTAGGGAGCTGCCTAACCAGATACCACACACAGAAAGGAAACTACTCTTGTTAGAAATTAGCACAGTCTCTAAGAATAAAATGTGTTTTAACAAATTGATGCTAAAATGAACTTGGTAAAGGAATATTTACTGCTTCTTAATTAAAGAGTTATTCATCTTTTACAAAATAATAAGCTCAGCACACAAACTCTTGGGTTTCAAATTAATGACTGCTTGAAAATGGACACTAGATGCTTGTGTAAGCAATAGCATTTTCAAAACAGTGGTTAAACTTTGTTTTGCACAGTATTCCTGATAAAATATTAAAGAAGCTAGCAATTCTAAAATGTTACAATGTAAAATGAGCCAGACATGCTCCGATGCAAGAAGTTTGAGCAGCCTTTTGTATATTTAGCAAATTATATCTTCAAAAAAAGAGATGAAAATAACACTGAAGATCTTTTCTATAGAAGCCTTTTCAAATAAGAAGAATAACACTACAGGGATAACAGTTCACAAGACTAAAACATTTTGGTTTTTTCATATTTCTTCTCAGGGGTTTTGGGGTCTAAAGGTATGTCCTAGGGTGGGCAAACCCAGGACAAGATACAATTTATTCACTTCCCAAATACATACCATAAAAAAAAAAAAAAAAAAA
>VZSE01010647.1:1028757-1072263 GCA_013398275.1 Promerops cafer | reverse complement strand
AAAAAAAAAAAAAAAAAAAAGAGTATTTTGTTATTAAGAAATCAGCATCACAATGTTTGTGCACAGGATAGGACAATGACTTTATGCTGACATTTTTGGTCCATTAGTTTTTGCAAGTCAGATACCAAATGTTGGTTGCTCCATACAGCCAGCTGTTTCCTAT
Source organism: Promerops cafer (assembly GCA_013398275.1). Classification (NCBI taxonomy): domain Eukaryota; kingdom Metazoa; phylum Chordata; class Aves; order Passeriformes; family Nectariniidae; genus Promerops; species Promerops cafer. The sequence goes on along the minus strand of VZSE01010647.1, from coordinate 1,072,100 downwards.
CTGTGTTCCAGTCTGAAGCATTGAATATGCGTGGCAAGGCTTGTGTGTACTACACATACAGTGCTCTGTTTTGTCCCAAACTCCATCCTTCTTGGAACTTTTCTCACAGCAGCCTACACAGTGGGAAGCCAGCTGGAAGCAGGCAGAATTACATTTGACCTTCCAGCTCCTTACAGATTTCCCATGACTTTTCTGATATTCTCAAGTGGATTTTTTGCTTTCCACAAGACAGCATCACTTTTGGACAGCTTTCAAAAATATAGCATCAGAGCATGTATCATGGGTAGTCATCAATAAAAAGCTGATAGAAACACCAATATCTCACCCTCAGGAAGGGATAACCTTTTACAGTCAGGTAGCAGCCGAAATACTTAAAAGGTACTGATATCTCTATTTATAATGGCATTTATTGAGTTACTTCCCTTATTTCTTATAAGATTCAGAAGTAATATAGAGAGGCAGAAAGGGATGAGATATAGTTCAGAACTATTTTAGTGTGTCAAAATTTAAAGCTCAAGAGAAATTCAGCCCCAAACTACAGGCATTGACATTCTAGTTTGAGAAACACAATTAATTTTTAGCGGTGTGCAAAAAGAAGTATATTTCACATATGGAATAACTCAATTTACCTCTATTAAAGAAAAGCAATATTTTTAAAATTTTATTCCTTTATATAAAGAGCAATACGCTGTGCTCAAAACCTAGAAAGAGTGATCTTGTAAGTAAAATAAAATAAAAACAAATCAACAAAAATCTTCAGTAAGTAGTTATTTTTTTTGTCTTATTAATCTTTTTACTAGGTTAAAAAATACTAACAGACTATGGAATAAGAGAATTGTATAACATGAGTCTATTTCTAGTCTTTCAGACACTTGTCACACATTTTTTTGGTGAATTGCTTCATTCTTTTTGGGATTAGAGTTTTCCAACAAGAGTTGATTCTCTCAACTCAGATTACTCATATCCAAATATCATGGCAGTAATTTATGTTATCAGCTGCTGCTTCTCACTTCAGGAGCAGCCCTTCTCTTCTGGCTTCATCTCCTTCACAGCTGCCAAAAATTGGGTGCTGCTTTAGCCAAGTACTTACTGCTTACTATTTCGTTGAGTGGCAGTTTGAGGGTGAAAGCGATGGAAATTTAAATTTGTATTTTTCCTGCCAATCTCACCGTGTAAGATATTTACAGTCACTCAAATTCTTTACTGGTTGATAATTTCACTAGTTTTCAGGAATAAAAGTGTGCATTCCAAAATTTCAGGTGGTTGCTGCCTTACTCATAAAGACAAGAGTCCAGCTGTAGTTTGACCTTGTTTTAGCATTGCTCAGAAGTATAGAAACTAAGGTGTGCCATGAAAGGAAGCATCTATAGAGCAGAACTTCTAGTCTTATTGCTTAAAGTATGGAAAATGTACTGAAACAAGCAAACTTCTCTGAAGGCACAAGATCACAGCTTGGGTTCATTATTTCACCATCTGCACATTTACAGTGTCTCAGCAGAGTTCAATATAGTTCTTGTAATATTAAGGAAACCAACATGTGAGTTATAATTTTAACACCTAGTGCATATAGATTTGCAGAAAGAAACTCCCCATAAGGTGCATCTCACTAAAGCTGTGCACGAGAAAGCCAAGCACTTCCCACAGCAGGTAGTTTTCCTCATTAGAAGCCAATTGAGCCACAGCTGACTTATGGGACTGTGGTTCTTTCACACATAGAAACTCTTGAGTTTCACACTAGCTATTCAGCCTTGGATTCATAGTTTGATAACTCCATTTCACTCTCCTCAGAGCCCTCAAAGAGAATTTAATATAATTTTCCCAGTATTTAATACAGGAAAAAAATCCATGTTCATGTTCAAAGCCAGAGGTCTTCTTTCAGGCAAAATGCATCCCCCATGGGCCTTAGACTTTCTCTGAACTATATCCAGGCAGTACCTCTGCTCGGAAATTCCCCTCTATAAAACCTTACTGCTAGCACAAACGCTACTGCCATTCCTATAACCTAAGACGGTAAGATTACTCTTAATAACAACAACAGACATAAATAAAAAACACTCTCAACTTTCTCAACATTCCTATCATCAAAGGAGACCCAGAGCTTTGTTTACCCCCAAATAATTTTATGTGACTACTCATGACTGGGACCCATCTTAATTGGACCTGGCAGCTCTCCATGTCCGAGGATGTCCTTAGTTGTTTTGTGGTTGGGATAACTCTTCCAAGGTCAGGGATGCATCCTCCTTTCCCAAAGCTTTATCACAAATTCTCTTGTGCTGCTTTAAACCTGCATAGAGGAAAATTTTGTGCTAAGAATATATTTGCAACATTTTCACAGTATAATTCCAGAATCTTCAACCAGAAACTTTTAAGGACAAAATTGGTTTGTAATCTATAGATTGTTGTTCCCAAAATTCAAGCATGAATTTAAATCCCAAACAAGCAAATAATATAAAAACTTTTCGAAATAATAACATATATATGAAAAATATTTCAAATTATGAAAATTTTCCCAAGAATGAAGTCACATTTTTAAAGGTACTTTAAAATTACTAATTGCAGGTTATTTACATGAAACATGTTGCTGTGTTTATGTTTGTTTTCTTTGCTCTGGTTAAGGGGTAACAACTTTTTTACAACCTGTTTTATACTGCAGAATTTTATATACAAATATAATATAAATATATAGTTATTTTGTTTTGCCTTATTCTAAAGAATTTTACTCTTTTCTTTCACTCTGTTTTGCTTGTGTCTTTTGCTGTTTTCTAGTTCTCAGCCCATTAGATCAGATATCTAGTCTCACTTTCAAAAAAGACAAACATCTGTTCAGGGTTGGTTTTCTCATTGGCAATTTAATAAATGGTGCATCTGCATCTTTCTTGATATGAGAGAGAATGGTCATTCTTTTTTGCTCATTTTTGTATATTTTGTCTATTCATTGCTGAATTTCAGCATTACGTTATTTATATGATAGTTATATGAAGTTTTGGTACCAAGCCAAGCTAAATAGTTATTTATATTTTTTTAGCTTTGGCTAACGATTTCATTAATTGTTAATTGCCTCAGCATCAGCTTTAGTATAATGGTTTATGTACAACCCAAGGATTCCAGTAGAACAAATAAAATAAAAGCGCTAGGCACCTGCCTGTAGGTACAGTGAAATAATGGAAAACATTTAATCTGTTCCATCATTCATCACCATCCATTAGCCCACATGAAATGCCACAATCAAAACTGCTACTTTTTGCATTGACTCTTGTTTTTTCCTAACTGCTGCATCTTTCCTCCTGTTGTGTATAGCAAAACCAGGTAAAACTCCTGCTGCACCCCATCTGAGTTATATGAGCCCACAAACTCTCAATTCTCTTCAAAGGTACATTCAGAGCTCTAACACTTCTCTTCACATAGGTCAATTTACCTCATCTACATCATCACTATTTCTCCAAGCTCCACCATCAACTGTGTTGGCCTTCCAGCTTCATGTGAAAGTGAATTTCTGCACTAGGGAGATCTTCCTTGTTCTTGCCAAGCACGTTTATTAACTTCTGACATACTGTTTCAGCAAATGTAGCCTGCAATCACAGCGGCCATTAGGTCTATATTTAAACTTTGATGACATCAAAAAATGAAAACTTCAAATTATTAATCTTTTCATTTTACTAGGAAAGACTAGAGGACAAAAAAATAGAACTGAGTTATTCATAGAATTATTATTAAAGTCCAGATTGTACATTCAGGATTTTGAATTTCTACATTGTTTTAAGGAAAAATAAAGTAATCTGCTCACCCTGGAACTACGTCGTTTGGGTCAGATGATGGATTCACCTTGGGACTGGCTGTTCTTCAGAAGGCTGTGGAAATAAAGCCAGTGAGTTGTTCGCAGCAGCAGTTCTGCCTCTTGCAGAAAACTTCCTTTTGTCTTTCTCCCCAGAGAATCCTAAGAGTTTTCTGGATATTTACAACAGATTTATAAATATTAACAACTCCTATATCAATAGAAAGAAAAAGAAGACTGCAAATACATGAATATCTCCAGCAGTGCAAACTACAATCACTCAAGCATTCTCTTTGTCAAAAAAAAAAAAAAATTAAGAAAACATCCCATTTCACTTTGCTGAAAATCTTATCTATGGAAAGGAAAAAAAATAAGTAAAAAAAATGTTTGGAAGGTCTTCTTATTTCTTTTTGTTCAGCCTGGAGGAAAGAAGGCTCAGGGGTGACCTTATCACTCTCTACAATGACGTGAAGTAGGTTGCAGCCAGGTGGAGGTTAGCCTTTTCTCCCAGGTAACAAGTGACAGGACAAGAGGAAATGGCCTCAAGCTATACCAGAGAAGTTCCAGATTGGACATCAGGAAGAATTTTTGCACTGAAAAAGTGGTCAGGCGTTGGAATGGGTTGCCCAGGGAAGTGGTTGAGTCACCAGGCTTGGAAGTGTTCAAGAAATGACTGGATGTGGCACTTAGTGCTGAGGTTTAGTTGACACAGTGGTGTTTGGTCAAAGGTTGGTTGATGATGGAGGTCTTTTGAAACCTTAATGACATTATAGGTCTATGATTTTAGATTTAATTTTTGAAAAAAAAACCCTGAAGAATCCTGGAATTCTCTTCTAGATAAACTTGAATGCTATTGTCTCTCAGAAATGCATGCAACTTCATATAACTGTAAAACATAAAATGGCCTCATCACATATGTGATTGACACCTAAGTTATGATCCCTAATATATTGGCTTTATATCACTGCATTTCTGATTATGTCTGGAAATGTCGTGTAGTAATTTGACTAAGGTCATGGACATTACCTGTCACACTTGACTGAAAGTGAACATCAAGGAGTTTGGTGGTATTCAGGATCTAGAGAAAGCATAAAACTAGGTAGTAAAACACTAATTTTGTATTTTTAGCTCATTTCCATTGTCTTTTTGTTCTCCATAATTCTCTGTTCTTCCTGTGAGGAAAAAGAAGTAAGGGGTGCAGTAAACCCTGCTGAAATGGAGCTGTTTGTGAGAGAGTATCTTTATCACTGAGCTGTTGATTAAAAATCACTCAGGAAAGACCTCTTTTAGTTGGGCAGAAACCTATTTCTACTCATGATAGTCCTTTCTGTTCCCTATCTGTCCAGAAGGATCTTTCCAAGAGTTCTGCCTGCTCAATACCTCACTTTTGTACCACATCCTTTGGTAAAACATAAACTTTTTTGCTGAGAATATATTGTCTCTATGCAATATTTCCAGGTAGCGTCACCTGAAGATAAACTTTTCCTGTTTCCTCAGAATAGTGTATTTTAATTTGCTTATCTTCAGCATTTAGGCTGTCATCTTTGGGAAGAGTAAACCTTTCAAGCCTGGAGAGAACAAAGGCTTGTCTACCCTGTCCTACTAATGGTACAGCCATTTTTACATTGATTCTTCTGAAGCTGTTTATCTGACTTTGCTGCTCATCTGTCTTGACTGCCTATCTCTGGATGTTTGTTTTTCATTAGCTGCTGCCTTTGACTCACATTCTGACAGCAATTCTTGTTTGTAGAGAACAGATAAACTGATGGGCAACATGACATTTATAAAAATGGGATCCATAACTACTGAATTCTTCAAACTCTCCTACAAAATTGTTTCTGTAATTACATCTCAAGGCTTCTCTGCTTTTTCATTTCTTTTACATGGCAATGTGTACAAGGATGTACTTAATTTTTGTGGCTCTATCAATTCATGTTTCTTCTGCAACCTTTATTTCTCAAACTCTTCATAATTTTGCTCTCCACAGAGTTGGAAATGTCTTTTTGTTTCCCTGCAAGTGCCTGAGGTTTCTGCAGTACTGTTTGTTATTCTACTGGCTTCACTTGTTCTTTCAGGCTGTTATATTTAAGACTGATGAGGCATTCATTCTCAGTCAAGAAGCTTTTTAAAAGTACACTGAGTTGTATAGATAAATTAATTACTACAATTAAATGCTTGTATATGTTTAGGAATGATTGTTGATTTTCCCCCCTAAGCACATTGTCTTTAATCAAAGACTGCAGAGGTGAAAATAATCAATTACCTTCTGCCTACTTCTACTAAAAATATCCTCATTTCTCAGACATGTTTGCTGACTGACTACAAGAGAATTTTCTGTGCACACAAAAGGTAAGCAGAGAAGAGCCACAAAATCACATTGGAAGAGGAGATCTGTGATAATTTCAGATATTATTTCCTAAAATTTAAAAGGTAAAGCTCATAGAGTAAGAAATTAATTGAATTAAAGCTTGTTTACACTTCTAGATTGCTGTTTTAATTTTTAGCAAGCACTGTTATGTCTAGGATGTGACTACCATCACAACTCAGAAGGCATGTCTCTCTGTAGCAGGCTTTTAAATATAATTAGAGTGTGATTTTATTTTAATAATAGCCTGAAAGATAGACTGTCTTAGGAGTTACTCTTGTGATACTGCTGCTAGGCTGTCAGAAACTAGTGTGGGAATTTCTGCTCTAGACAGCAGCGTGGATATGCCTTTAGTATAGAAAATACTATCTGCAAAAAAGTTGAAGAAAAAAGAGTTTTTCTAATATATATTAACATATAAATCATCTACAGAGTGAAGAACATAAATAGTTAATGGCAGTCCTAATGATACTGTTGCTGCTATTTTACATATGAGTATTTTCCCTGTAACAATCTCTGTTAAAAGGTCAGAAAATCTTATAGATTAAGCATTCTTCATAAATTTTAACACAGACATATTTAACAAAAAAGAAAACAAAAAATCAGGATGCAAGAGAGGACACTTGCTTAAACAGTACTGCAATTTTAAATTCAATGTTAAGGAGAAATGTGACGATATATTATCTCTTTTTGGACTAAAGCTGCATCTATACCTTCTGAGTGCAAAACGAAGCTATAACAACTCCTAAGCTGACAACTCTTACTGCTACCTTTTTTCTTTTTTCTTTCTCTCTCTCCATTTTTCTTTTCTTTTTTTCTTTTTTCCTTTTTGATAAGAATTGCTTGGCAGCATAATAAAACAGCGTTATGTGACATTGCACTTGGGAGCTGTGGTTAATGCATGCCATCTTTGTATGGCAGATAAAAACGTATCTCAGGACACAAGACAAAGAGTGCAGTGGAAGGCTGCTGAGGGGAGCTGATACAGTGTTATAGCACCCTTGGAAGGGTAGTCTTAGTAACATACTGCAGAGAGTGATGGTTGAAGTCAAGAATATCCACCTTGGTGCCAGGACTACTGTTTCTGAAGTGAACTTTGGGATAGAAGATAGATGGACAAAGAGGATAAAAGTGAAAAGAAGGACAGGAGGAACTGAAACCACAAAGCAGAAAATGTATACTTATGCGTGGCCTATTTCCCTTACCAAGATGGGGAAGACACGGGCTTTCACTAACCTGGCATAATGGCATTGTGCAGGAATAGGGGTTTTGTTTTTGTTTTTATTTTCTTTTCCTGCAGGACAGCTTTGTTTCACAGCCTGACGAGACAGCTATCATGCTTTCTGTCCAGACCACGGCAGTGCAGTGCCAATGAGGAGATTTCTGCCTGATCATTGCCTGCAGTGCCAGCTGCAAGACATGCCAGTGACACTCACAACATACCTCCTCAGTTATACATGATAATACACTCTGTTGGCTCATGGGGTAGGACACAGAATGATGTGTTCGTCTGTCCACAATGTGTGTACTAACAGCTTGAGGCTTGTTAGATCTGAATGGAACAGTAGGAGGGGCAATTAGTGTGTTCAACTCTAAGTTTTGCTCTGACATGAGCTGACTAATGCTCACTTTCCTTAATTCTGAACTGAACTGTTGTAGTTTAACAGTAACATAAGGAATTTTTATTTGTACTTTTTAAAAAAATGTCACTAAGACTAATTAGACTAACCTATTTCAACAGAGTCATTGCATATGTTTTCATAATCAGAAAACATTATATAGTCATGGACTGCACTGGAGATATGAAGCTTAAACACAAAATCAGTTAGGTAAAATCATTGCCTAAATTTCACTGGCAAAAATACAGAATATCTCTTCATGGTTCTAAGTTGTGTCATGTTCAGGGTAATTCAAGACATCAGAATTTTATGGAACCCTGTCACACATAAGCCAAAATAATGCTTGAGAACATCAAGTCTCATCTGTCTTTTAAGTCAATCACAATCAGATAACTTCTGCTTCTAAAAGTGGAGAAATATCTTCTCACTCTTTATGTAAATATAGTAAAGGAGATATATAATAGTTGCACACTAATTACTAGTTATATTTTAACTATCAGCATTACTTTAGAAGAACTTCTGTGTATACTAAATCTCATGCAAAAAAAATTTAAATTGAAGAGTTCCTCTAGGTAGCCAAACATACCTTTTGGACATATTGCCATGCCCAGGCAGATTGTATGTACTGGGTTTGCATGGCAAGGTTTTGGTAGCAGGGAGGCTACAGGGTTGATTTCTAGGAAAAGCTGCCAGAAGCTTCCCCATGTCTGACCAAGCCAATGCCAGCCGGCTCCAAGGGAGACCCACCACTGGCCAAGGCTGAGCCCAACAGTGACAGCAGTAGTGCCTCTGGGATAATGTATTTAAGAAGACAGGGAAAAAATGGTCAGGAAAACCAAGGTCTGTGCAGAAGGAGTGGGAGGAGATACTTCAGGTGACAGAGCAGAGAGAGTTCTGGGAAGGACTCACATTAGAGATGTTCATGGATGACTGAGGGATCCCATTCTGGAGCAGTATGAGAGTACAAGGAGTCTTAGCCACGAGGAGGAAGAAGCTGTGGAGACAACCTTTGATGAACTGACCTCAGCCCCCATTCCCAATTCCCCTGTGCTGGTGAGGGTGGATAGAGAGATGGGAGGTAGGGAAAATAAGGAGTGAAGTTGATTCTGGGAAGAAGAGAGGAAGGGAAAAAGGGGTTTTAAGATTTAGTTTTTTATTTTCTGATTAAACTACTCTGATTTGGCAGGCAAGAAATCAAGTTCTCCTACTAGGGCCTGTTTTGCTTGTGATGGTATTTGCTGAATGATCTCCCTATCCTTATCTTGATCCATAATCTTCTCACAAGTTTTTTTCTCCCCATAGCCAGCTGAGGAGTGGAGTGGCTTAATGAGTACCTGACATCCAGCCAAAGTCAATGCACTACACCATAGAAAAGCAGAATTAGATGAGGGTTCTATAGAGATAGATCTTTCCCTACAGTGTCTCCAGGCTGCTGCTGGAGTGAAGCTGTACACTTGGAAGTTTAGATAATCTAGGCCCTTGGAAAACAGATATTTGCTTCTCTTTAAGAATATAACAAACTTTCAGACTTTGTGATCTCATTGAGTTTTCATTAATAAACAGAAAGTTCTCAAGTTCTGCCTTTCTCTTCACTGAGCAGATAGTTAATTACTTCATCTGAGATTCATTTTAGTTTTGAGTGCTATCTTCACATAATAAGAGCTTTCCCTATGCCCTGGGGTTAATCCAGGATTACAGTTCAAGATTTTCACCTTTCTGCTGAGGGTGGTGCTATGTCATCCTGTGAAGGGTTACTCGAACAGGCTGAGTAAAACATTTGACTGCAACTAACTTTAATACACAAAGTGAACCTTTCCTGGCAGAGAGAGTGGCAGTGAAGACTGGAAGCAGCCGAAGCTGGGACAGAGTTGACTGCCTGGGGTAACTGGGTTTAGCATTACATGTGTTTGGAAATAGTTTAAGATTTGTGCTCCTCTTACTGTACAGCAGAGTAGAAAAGGGATCCCATAGTAGCTGGGCGTTTTGGATCTCACGATGCCACTGCATACTGCAGGGATATTTGGCAAACGGTTTCAAGCAGTAAAAAAAAAAAAAAAAAAAAATTCTTCTCAGTGATTATGGTCATGACTCTGCAAGGGGCCAAGCATGTGACAGCTTCCCTGGTGCTTTGGATATCACTGTCCAAAAAGCTGTAGGTCTTTATAATACATGGCTTAGCCTGTCTTCATTAGCTGCTGGCAGACTCTCTTGGGTGAGGTTCTTGCAGTGTCATTATACTGCAGAGCTTTCGTAAATATTACATTGTATTGAATAACAGATGATTTTAGGTATAGTTCATTCATGCTGGTAAAAGTAAAGGAGACTTGGGCTGTTGTGCAATGCCTTAGGGGAATGTTATTCAGTACATTCAACATTTTTTATTATTTTTTTTTTCTGATGTAGGGAACAATATCCCCATGAATGACAGGCAGCCGAGAAGATGCCTTTTCCTTTCGTTTAAATGTATTTCAAGAGGCAGGGATGTATACTTTCTGTTTTCAAATCAGTTATGCCTAAATTCTTACGTTTAGGCACTCACAGTTTACCTTATCCATTTTAATAAAGTTTCAGCACAAACCCAATGTCCTTTAGCTCCTCCAAACTGCCTTAAAGACGAAACAAGGCCAGACTCCCAGCAGGTGGCAGCCAACTCTAAAATATATCAAAATTAGCTCAGTTCAGTGTACAGATAAAAAGATCTAGTGCACAGATGATGCAGAAATATGCAAGCAGTAAGTTGAGGCATTTTCACATTATTATTGTCTTTCCTTTATGTTCTGAATCTTAAAACATTTCCAATTTCTTCATACAAGAAATGACAGCTTCCCTTGGTGTTAGGTGACAAAATTGCACCTCTTTAACCTATGGCAGTTTAATATTTTTGTATTTTCAGAAGAGCTGTAATCTCTGATAACTGTTATCTCCCCTGAGAAATACTTTTAAGTTCAAAATAATATTTCCTAACTTGCAATTGATCATGTCGATCAGATACAAACATACATACTGCGTACTTTTCTAAAACCTTAAAATAATTTTAAAATACTAAAATAATCTTACAAATATTCTTGAAAGCAATATGTATATAAGTTCTTTTGAAAAAAATTGTTCTAAGACATGTGCAAATATCCAGATACAGAATTTCACAGTACATCCTATAATACAATGACTACTATCAGTTTGGCTGTTACAATAAAAAAGAAAAAAATCAGTGTCATTGTCTTATACTGGTGACATATACTGATGATTCAGTAAATTATTCAGTATTTTCTAAATAAAATGGTTATTCAGTTCTGTATTTCGGCAACCAATGCCTATATATATATATATTTGGTGAATCCATTACTAGCCAAAAGTTCTTTTTTTGCTGGCCAAGATATAGCCACTCTGCCATCTAAGGGCTGAAATTTGCCCTCACACATGGTACTGATTGCCCAGTTAAGCATACCACTTACAGAGCTGCTGTCAAGGGCAAGAGAAGATATTCCCTGCAATTGTGCAGGAGAAGAGTTTCTAGCCTACTCTGGAAATAATGCTTGCTGCTCTGGTCAAAAAGTGGCTTTCAATCTTCACTGCTTCTTGTCCTTGTCCATGCTCCATCTTCAGCCTGCTAGGCAGGGTGCTGGCACTCAGGGATGGACTGAGTCAAAAGATAACTTATTATAACAGCCAGTTATGCAAGAGTATGACTTTGGTATACTTCATGAGTGAAAAACCTGTATGCTTGAGCAGGCTCTGATTGCAAAATTCTAACTGATTTCTTTAGGAGACTCACTGTTTGCCCTCCAGATAGATGGTGTTGGTTTTTCAGGGTGTGAATGCCACTGTTTAGCTGGCAGAGTGCATTGTATTTAGTGCCTGTTGTCACTCCCTGCAGTTGTAAATTCCATGGAGCTTCCTCAGTGCATATTCATACTCAGATCTTTACTTCCATTTTACTTCTTCAAAACATTATTATTTAAACCAAAATTGAATCATTTTTCTTTCCTAATAACCGTTTCAAGAGTGGAACGTGCTAGTTGCTAGTGTTGCAAGCAGCATAAATCTAATTGCTAGATTTAATATAATTAATCTAATTTAACCCAGAATTAAATATGACTAAAGGAAGCTGCTGAAAGACACTTGTGGTTGTGGTTCTCCAGTTTGTTTAGTGTGAAGGTCTTCCAGCTCTGGGCATTACAGCCTCTGGATCTTGTAAAGAAGAGCAGCTCAGGTTGGGCATGTAAACACTCAGAATTTTGTATTTTGAAAGAAAAGTTGGTTTAGCTGTTTATCTTTTGGAATTAAATGATTTTACTAAGACTCACAGACTTTTGTTCACTGCAGTTTTGCTGAATCTTTGTGCTTACATTATGAGCGACATACAAGCCTGACTTATTCAGAAGATGCTTTTGTAGATGGGGGAGGTTCTCCTGATCTCAGATAGGAATGTATGCCACAACAATTGCAATCTGCTTCACTCAATTTTGCATACTTCTCCCTGATTTTTCATACTCTTAAAATGTCACAAGGTCTTAAGGCAACACAGTAAGAGCAACACATAAAGGTGAAGGAAAAGGAATGTGATCTCTGTCCTCTCCTGATAAGACACCAGGCTTTCTTGAATGAATACTTTAAGATGGCTCAAATGACATAAAAAATCTAAAACACACACACAAAAAAAAGGTAAGGCTTGTGTTAGCAAGTAAAGATGATTTAAATATGCAAATTTTAATATTACTCTATTACTTATTTGCTAAGAATAATTTAATAATTCCTTTCTAAAAATTGTTTTACTATATTTTAAGATTCAATAATATTTGGCAACTCTCCAATATAAGACAAAAGTTCCTAAGCAGACTACTGCACATGTGTAGTTATAAAAATGGAAGAATCTAGCTACACCTTTGAAACAAGCATATTTTAAAAATTTTCTCCTGATATTCAAGTAATTTGGCATCCCACTATTTATCAGCATTACATCTCACCTTTAAAATGGAGAAGTATCAAAATATTGTGATGTTCTTCAACTAATTGAAATAATTCAAAGTCCCATGAGCTCTATTAATGAGCTTGCCTTTCAGTATCTGTGAAGCTTCATGGTGTGCAATTTTCTGTAATACAGTAGAATCAGGTTTTTTTTTCCCTCTGAGGAGCAAATGAGTTGTATTTCTATGATTTAGGGAACTGAAACTCTCCAAGACCTCCTTTGGAAAAAAATGAAATTATATAGAAGGGATTGTAATTAATTTCAAAATCTGGGAAGTATTTTGACATAAAGCATCACATTACAGTCAGATGTTGATTTTTCAAATGGGTTTGGGGTTTTTTTGGGTTTTTTGTTTGGGTTTTTGTCTATAAGGAAAGAAACAAATCCTTCATATTGTAGACACTATTTTTTAGTAACTATTGACTTTTAAAAATGATGATCACTCTAAATAAATGAACTAATTTTTCAAATTGCTGAGAGGTCATAACACCCAGAAAGCCAACTGAGCTGTATATGTTTGGCAAGAATCAGATTCACAGCAACGGGTATGGTTACATTTGAATATTAATCACACAAGAGATGACAAAGAGTGTAAGGGAAAAGCGTCCATGTGAGATAGATGGATCTGACAGAAGTATTAATATGACAATAACAGCATCCATCTAAAGTGCAAGAACTTCCAAGAAATTTAGTAAATGAAGTTCATGATGTTGTTGAAAGTTCAGAATTGTAAAGTAAATATTTAATTGCCTGATTTAAAAAATCAGAAGCATAGTAGGTTTTCTCACTTACAAATACTTACGAGCTGCACGTATGAGAGAGAAATGACAAATGAGGAATGCTGAATACTTTGCCTGTACCTTTTGATCATTTCAATATTGAATCATTCATATGATTCAAGTTTTTCTTAAAATTAAAAGTCAATTACAGCTCTTGTGAGTAGACTCTTGAAGAGAGTAGAAGATAATTTTTTTTTTTTTGAATACAATTACTATATAGAAATAGGATTCCTCTAGATAAACCTAGATTAGGAACTATTTTGCCCTAGTGCAAAAACATGGGGAGAAAAACTTTACATTTTTGAATAAACTAAATGAACCTTTATTTAGTTTTCTTTTCACACATGCCTGGTTATGTGTAATATATCTATCTCTTTTAGTACATGGATATATGTGTGCAAACACCATAGTGTTGAACGGACTTAACAATATCAGTCTCTGGAGCTAAACCTCTTTGCTTGGTGCAACTTCTCATATGTCAAAAAGCTAGCAAAGTTCTTATGAAATGCTGCATTCACTTCAGAATTATTTCAAAATTTTAAAATGATCTCTTAATAAAGAAATCATCTTGAATCAGTTATCTCTACTGTATTTGATCACAGACAAACTACTTCCCACTTGAGATCAGGCAACCCTCATCTCTGAAATTTTTTCTCATTTGTGAAAAGACTCAAAATATCTTCTCCAGTTCCCAATTGTATTATGTGACAATCACTATTTTCCCATTATCTTTTATTAAGGACAGATTAAATCAGGCAGAGCAATCCAGTATAGACAATAGTGAACTAGTGCTGATAAAGCTCTTGCGTATCCAAAGTCCTATCTATTCATTGTGCAGTGAATAACACATACCCTAGATTTTAAAATCACAATGACTGTGTTAGCACAGGGCCATTGGTTAACCCTCTCACCTGGCCTTAAACAAGATGTTGGGATGTATTAGTGACGTGGTTGGTGTAAACTGTGGGGGACTCCATTTCATTTTGCAGTGTAGCCAGAAGTTTATATTCAGCAAAGGCACATGTTTCTCAGTAACAAGTAAGTTATAAATATTATTTATGAATGGTAATGAATTTTGAATGTGCATTTCATGCCGGCATTTTTGAAAATTCATTATTTTTGTTACAATCTTTTGAAATGTATTTCTTTTTCTTCAAATGGAGAAGGACTTCAACTGCAGAACTATTGGAAATGGTTATTGTAATACCATAATAGAAGGGCTAATTTCTATGTATCATTTATATAACTTTTTTATTATGTTAACTGAAATGTTGTCAAGGGAACATATAAACTTGGTCCATAGCAAATTCTTGCACTTTTTTCTTTAGAAAATTATTTTGCTCTTGCTAGTTTTATTCCTAGATTTCCTGTTTGGGGGGCTCTCTTGGTTTTACAAAACAATTGAGATGAAATCAGAAAAATTCTGCTTATTTAAAAACCCCTGGTATCTAATTGTATTTGTTCTGTATTTCCCACGACTAAAGTGACCACAATAATTTTTCTTAAAACTCATCTGAATCATCTTTGCAAATTATATCTTAATTCTTCCCATGTCTCACATCCCTGTTCATGACAAAAATGAGGAAGAATAAAACGGAAACATGTAAACAGCTTAATAATGTGTTGGAAAATCCTTCCCAAACTACCTGGATACATTCCCAGATACAAATATTGCAGTCTTAGTTTTTCACTGAAATAATGTCTTCCCTAATACAGTATATTATGGACGACATGAGAGAATCTATTTAAATGAGAAGTTGTTATCACTAGGAACAAGTAGTGCTGAAAAGTAAATGAAAACTGAACTAGAAGGAAAAGTATGTGAGTTTCAAAATATTCAAATACATATTTGAACCTCCTGTGTTTTTAACTGTTTTTTTTCTGCATTCATAAATTCTGGTCTGAAGAACAATTAGAAAAAAATTGCAAGAAACAGGTGCTGTCATCTTATTCCCACCTTAACAATTACAAAATGTGATAGAGATTTTTTTTTTTTTTTTTTAAATTCAGGCTCTTTTCAGCTGTTCTCTCACTTAGCAAAATACTTAAATTCATATTTTACAGTAAAAATCATAAAAAAACCCAGGAGAGATCTCAAGAATATCCAGTCCATGCTCATTCTTTGATGCATGTTATACCATACTTACATCATCCCCACTGGGTATTTATCTATCATGCTTCTTAAAAGTACCACTGAAGAGAATCTCACATCAGAGGAAGATGACTATTGCATTTGGAAAACTTTCCTTAAAAATCTAAATAATTATTTAACATATGCTTTCCTCCCCTGACTGGTAATCACCACTTAGGAGCAAGAAAAAACACAATTAATATATTTTTTACAGTATTAGAAATCACTGGAGTAATTTTACGTATTGAAAGTCATGACACCCCATTTTGCAGGGTTCTCCTTACTTTTCAAACCAGAGTCATTTGAGAGAATTGCTCTTTCTGATACTGTCTTTTATCTTTGCCATTTACAGCATTTATTCACTTTGTCAAGGTAATTTTGATTTCTTAATCTGTTCTCTGAAGAGCTCTCAAATACTCCTAGCTTGGTATCAGCATTAAATTTTACAGGTGTACTCTCCATTCTGTCATCCAGGTTGTTAACACTAATCTTATGAACGTGTCATGTGGAACAGTGTCAAAAGCCTTATTGATGTCAAGGTATAACAATTTCAGTGTTTCCTTTATCCACTAGGTCAGTTGCCTTGTCAAAGAAAGAAATTAGAGTACTTTGACATGATTTGTTCTTGACAGATACACATCATCTTTTTAACCTCTCACTATTTGTTAGATACTTACCAATGAGTTAGTTTGTGATTTCATGTCTTTCAAAAATGAAAGTGGGCTGGCTGGAACAGATTTGCTCAGAACATCCTCCTCTCACCCTTACTGGTCTTTAGAGAGAGCTGCTGCATTTACCTGCCCCTTCCCTTTCTTCTTGTCCTTCTAAGAGTGAAACGTCTTAAGCACAGGTAAACAGTTTTGACTAGTTTTCTTGGTAATATCAAATGAATCCATCAGGCCTTCTAAACTTAAGACTCTTTAATTTTGTAAATATTCTCCAGCCTCCTGTTTCTTTTTCTTTTGATCCACACCTCTGTTTTGAAACATCCTGCTTTGAAAAGTCCATCATTCTTTGCACTAAATAATTATTTTTTAATTTTATTGTCAGTTCGAAGAAGATTAAGAAATGCGGAGAAGCAGAAAAAAAACCACAGAAAAGAACAATGAATGAATGAATGCATGAATGAATGAATAAATAAATAAAAATATATTTTGGGCAATAGTACCCCAGTCTTCAAATTTAGTTCATAAAGCATGTGCATGTGTTTTATTTGTGACTTCTAGTAAGGATTTTTGAAGTGCTCTCATGGTACTATACCTAATAAAACCCATGTTTTTATATTAGGAAACAACATGATACTGCTATGATTTAGTTCTACGCTGGAGCAGGGGGATTATTTACCTTTTCTGAGTGACCTTTATCTATCTGCCAATTTACAGCTGTTTGATTGTAATAATCCCCACCAGAGTTTTCCTCTGTGGAAGTTGTTATCCATACTGGAATACAGACTTAATTGTGCCTTCACAGAATAGTTAAAAACTCTCCTGTTCACTTTGTCAGAGTGGTGTATGACTTTGACATGCAATTCTGTGGTAGTCCACAGTTACTCATTTGTGAAATCATAGATGGACAATTTATACTTCTCTTCCTTCTATTTCTACATTTGGTGTTGACAACCAAGAGGTTGTAAATGGTGTGGGTCCCATGGGCTCCTGCTCACTCAGTTTATTGTTTATTTGTCCCTGATTCTTCACATTTTTCATACGCTCTCTTTGGTGGCTGCCTCTCTAACAAAGATTAGCTGTGTGACATCATGACTGGCTTTGCAATTTTCTGAAAAAGCACCTCCAGAAAAAGCTTCAGTGCAGCAGAACGAAGCAAAAGATTTCCTTTTGCCATAAGAGTCTCTATAGTCTAGGGTTAAATATCATAGGTCTGTTCTGCAATATCTAAAGAGGTTCAGGGCATCAGAATGATCTTTATAATGAACAAAGTACTGCCCTAAATAATTCAAAGAAACAATAAAGTGATAGCATCTTACAACTCTGCTTTTGCAGACACTACAGCCTGGATTTTGTCCTGAGGTTTCCAAGCTCAGTTACTGAAACATAACTCACTTGATTTTGAAGATTTGCAGATTAAAAATAAACAAAAACAAGATAAAAATTTACTGGAAAATGAAAAGGAGGTTAAACCAAAGTTTTGAGAATGGAAAACAAAGTGTAACAGAAAGGAAAATGTTAAAACACTTTGTGCTGGTTTTGGCTGGAGTAGAGTTAATTTTCTTGACGACGCCTAGTATGAGGCTGTGTTTTGGATTTGTGCTGAACACTGTGATGGTAATCTAGAGATATTTTTGTTATTGCTGAGCAGGGCTTACACAGAGACAAGGCTTTTCCTGCTTTATGTACTGCCACACTGGCGAGGAGGCTGGGGAAGCATGGGACAGCCGGGACAGGTGGCATCAAGCTCAGTTTATAAAGTGGGGAGAAGAAGGAGGAAAGGGGAGAATGTTTGGAGAAATGGAGTTTGTGTTCCCAAGTCACGGTTATGTGTGATGGGGCCCTGCTCTGATGGAAATGGCTGAACACCTGCCNATCTTACAACTCTGCTTTTGCAGACACTACAGCCTGGATTTTGTCCTGAGGTTTCCAAGCTCAGTTACTGAAACATAACTCACTTGATTTTGAAGATTTGCAGATTAAAAATAAACAAAAACAAGATAAAAATTTACTGGAAAATGAAAAGGAGGTTAAACCAAAGTTTTGAGAATGGAAAACAAAGTGTAACAGAAAGGAAAATGTTAAAACACTTTGTGCTGGTTTTGGCTGGAGTAGAGTTAATTTTCTTGACGACGCCTAGTATGAGGCTGTGTTTTGGATTTGTGCTGAACACTGTGATGGTAATCTAGAGATATTTTTGTTATTGCTGAGCAGGGCTTACACAGAGACAAGGCTTTTCCTGCTTTATGTACTGCCACACTGGCGAGGAGGCTGGGGAAGCATGGGACAGCCGGGACAGGTGGCATCAAGCTCAGTTTATAAAGTGGGGAGAAGAAGGAGGAAAGGGGAGAATGTTTGGAGAAATGGAGTTTGTGTTCCCAAGTCACGGTTATGTGTGATGGGGCCCTGCTCTGATGGAAATGGCTGAACACCTGCCCATGGGAAGCAGTGAATTTATTGTTTTGCTTTGTTAGTGTGCGTGACTTTTGCTTCCCCTATTAACTTCTCTTTATCTCAACCCATGAGTTTTCTGGCTTTTACCCTTTCAGTTCTCTCCTTGATCCTGTTGGCAAGGGAGTGAGTGAGGGGCTGCCTGGGGTTTGCTTGATGACTGGGGTTAAACCACAACACACACAAAAATGTAAGGCATTGCAAAAAATAGAATTTAAAAGAAACAAAGTGATAAAGAATCAGTTTGAAAGAAAAGAGATTCTTGTGTATTCCATCATGATGAGCTTAATGAATCACCTGGCTGTGGTATGGAAAAGATTAAGTTTACATTTATAATAGGAGAGAGCACTGCAGCAAATTTTGAGAGACTAGACTGAACAAAGGAACTTTGAAAATGAGAACCCTGCAAAAAAGGTGAGAAGGAAAAGCAATCAAAAAAAAGGAGGAAAACTGTTGGGAATTTTTGCCCATGTGAGACAGTAAACTTGTAGAGGTGAGCATGAGAAATAGAGAGTGAGGGTCAAAAATAAAGGGAGCAATGTTGAGACTTAATAGCTGAATTTTGATATTATCCTGGAAATCAACATAGTTGGAAAATGATTTGACTTGACATTGATGTTCAATAGCAGATTAAGACTATAAATTAAATATTAGAGTATATTTCATACTATATAATCAATATATTAACATTTCTAATATAAATGTATTCTACTGGGAAAGTATATATTTTCCTAGAATATATAAATTGTTAAGTATAAATATATACAAATAATAAACGTATAAACAAATATGTATATAAGTATGGTAAATTAGGATTTACTCTAATTTAAACAGCTGTTTCCACAAATCATTTGCATTTTCAGAAAAAAAGAACCTTAGGAATATTATAATCTTATTCCAATTTCTATTTCTATAATGTTTACAGTACATCTACTATCAGTGCTAAATTATTCATTTAAAGATCATGAAAAGTTTCCTGTCTGTAGAGTAATTTAACACCTTTTAACTGTCTAACTACAGAAACCTGGCTGTGTGCAACTCTGGATATTCCTGTCTGTGAGGAGTTTTCATGTTCATAACACCATTTATAGAGAACCCACACTCTCCACATACACCAGAGCACCCAGTGCCCTTAGGTTCTCTTTCCCAGTCATGAGTGGTAACCATGGATGCCTCCAGATGCTGCAACAGCAGATTTGTTCATTACAACAACCAGCTGCAAACAGAAATTTTTGTCTGGGTTGAGAGGAGAAAGATATTTTGACATTTGTTCTTCTGTGTGTACCAAGATGCTGAAATACTTGAATTTGTGGGATGACAGTGAAGGCCCATCCAAACAGCCAACAGTTACTGCTGTAAATGGCTTTGAGGTCCTCAAGCTGCGACCAGGATCTCTGAACTTTCCTGGAGAGCCGTGCTTGCTCTTCCCACACAGAGACTTCACTGAAAGTGCCGCTGAACTGGGCTGCATCTGGAAGACTGAAGGAATGGGAAAGAGAGGAAAGAAAAGGAGGTAAAAAGGTGTATGATAGAGACCAGATAACTCTTAAGACATCTGATATGGATAGGAAAATCTACTAGAAGGCACGTAAGGAGCTATGGTGAACAGGAAAAGCACATTCATTAATGTATATAAAAGTACCTACCACAGAAAAGAATCCCATGCAATTTAATTTACACATACTAAACAAAAAAACTGATTCTCAATTAACATGTGAAACTGAGATTTTTTTTCTCAGTCTTCAAGAGTTCTTTCAATATCATGCACATTGAATGAATATAAATGAATGACTGAAGGGCAAACCTCACCTTTGCTGAACCTGTCTCATCTACAAGTCATAAAGATAATTTAGAAGTTTGCCTCTACCTTGAAAATCACATAATTGCAAAACTTTTCAAAAGAATTTCCTTGTGAATAGTTCAACATTTTTAAGCCCCCCTGTAACAACTCCAGGTTCAGTGACAAATTATTTAGATTTCTGAAATAGAAAAAAGGCTTTTCAAGTATTAGTCTTCAGGCATCCATTTTCAGATTTGTAAATTTAAGTTGGGATAGTGTGTGAGGAAATCTTAATATGGCCAAGATAGTATATGTTCACCTCACTTAAATACTTGCTCTTCCTTTCAGATCAATAGAAACAATAAGTAACTCATTTATATGTGCTGTGCAACTCAGCAGGGCAGGCACAGGGAGGTTAAGAGACATGATGAAGTTAACAAAACAAGTAATGGCAGAAAAACACAAGAAAATAAGGGCACAACTATTTCTACAAGTGGCTCAAAATCATGTCACCAGCAGCAGCTAATTGAAAATACATAAAAATGAATAAAAAAAGAACTAGAATAAAAATGATATTTTATGCTTTTATGCTTTTCCCTTTTATGCTATAGCTGCTTAATTTCTTATAAATCATCAGGGAGGAGACCATCTCAAAAATCTCTTTTAAAAATAATTTTTACTTTTTAGCCAGGCATGGTTAGTAATGCCTAAGTTTCGGAGGTCTCCAGGTCTCCTCTAAAACTCCTGTATTTGTGTCTTTCATACTATCTTTCAATTTTAAGTTACCAAAAAGACTTTGAAATGAGATGTTACGAGCTGCTTAGAGTAACTATGCTATCTCAACCCTCAGTTCTTTTACTGTATAGATTCCATATAGTCCTGATAATTTCTAATTGTTTATTGTGTCAATAGGTAACATAATTTGCTCTGCAGTGCCTTTGATTTCCAATAAATCTTTCAACAACACCCTCATAAAAAAAACCCCAAAAAACCAACCAACCAAAAAAACCCCAAACAAAAACAAACAAACAAAAAACCCAAACAACAACAACAACAAAACCCCACCAGTTTTCAGCATTGGAATTTTCCTAGCTTTTGCTACTCTGAGAAAATTGCCCTTTTAGAGGGTAAGAGAAATTCAAAGAGTCACATGGGATGTTATAAGATAATTTAGTTCCATTTGAGAAGGTCACTAGGTAGTTATCACATGAAAATGCAGATCAAGTGAAGCTGTGCTCATCTCAATGTAAAGTAAAATTCCTCAGCTTAAGCCAAGGTTCAGTGGTCCCTGGCCCCTGAGGCCAATGATATTGAAACACTTCCAAGAAGGTACTCTTTTTATTCTGAATGAAAAAGTATTTCTTGAGAATTTCAATCAGGAAGTCAATTTCAGTTCTGTAGTCAGATATTTTACTATCATAATTTATTTTCTACTTCCTTTTCCATCTTATTTCAACTATGCATGTTTTACAACAATATGCAGTTGTCTTTAGCTTATTCTATGTCTCTACTTCAGTGAACAAACTGGTCATAATACTGAGGCTTGTTGCATTCTGGTTGTCCTCTCTCTCCATCTCAAAATCATTTCCAAAAGTGCTGTTTGTCTTTGGTTGAAATCCCTGGTCACCTTACTGCTAACCCTGTGGAGTCAGCTTTGATGCTGATGTATTTCATACACTGTCAGAACATAGGTATTATAAATTTCCTCTCTTCAGCTCTATTTTCAATTCTTTTAAAGAACAAAACCTAGCATGTTTCTAAGGACATGTCATTTCTTTCAAAGTCATACAGAATGTCTTATAGCTCCCCTCTGTCCATGCTGTCTTCTTTTTGATTTAGTGTCTTATTCCCCACTTCCCACTTTTCCAGTTGGAAAAACCTCTTTGATGAGGTCAAGATATGATCATCCCTTTCTTCGTGATTTGTATCTCTTGAAGATTTTTGAGCCTAAATGTTTCTGTTTAGGGAAATCTACCATTTTCTGCTGGACCTGTGCTCACAGTCCTCTCCTGCCTTTGAATGCTGACTGCTGTTGGCATCTCTGGGGCCTCCCTCTCACACCTGCCTATGATGGAGACTCCACCACAGCTACCACTTCTGCTCTCGTGACAGGAGGTTGTTTGCCACACCTGGGAGAACTGTTAGGTAGTAATTCAGGTAGGAGCAGGAAAAGATTGTGGGATGTGCTGGGATTGAGGCATAATTGACTGGGATTAATGACTTGGATATTAAGTTAAAGTATCATCACTTCTTGGAGTACCATAAAACTTAATACATTAACTTTTACTTTTTTCCCCCATCAGAATTATTTTCTCGTATCATAGCCATTTTGTAATAAATTTTTAATTGTTATAAATTTTTTATTTTTATCTATATTTTAACCTGGCTTAAATCCTAGAACATAATTAGCTTTTCTGTGGAAGACAAGGAATCTATGCAAACCTGCTGGGAAAAAATTTACAGTCCATAGATGTGCTTTAATATACTGCTCTTTTTTCTTTGTTTAATGCTACATTTATTTACATGGTTCTTTGATTTTACTGTACATTGACTGTTTCTTTTATTTGCAAGGTGAGACTTCTGCTTTGTATTTTTACTTATCTGCAATCACTCACGTGAAAGGACTAGACAGAACAGAAAGTTATCAATATTTAAAGAGTGGTTTTACCTGCCCAAACCAAAGTTTTCATATTAAATAAATGGCCTCTAGACCTACAGTAGAGAAAGGTATACGATTTATATATATCAGAATTTAGAAAAACTAACAGAAGAGTTTTAGTAGGGAGCAAGATACAGAATTTAGAGGTTATAAAGTACAGAGAAATGTCTCTCAAATGGGGCCCATGACAGAAAGGCAAATATTTAAGGAGGGGAATGTGTTTAAGTAATGAAGAGAGGACTGAAAGGAGACCTACTTTCAGTGTATGACTTCAAAGGAAGAAAGCACAGCCTAAATTAAGTACTGTCTGGCTTCTGTTCTGTAAGGAACAACATGAAAAAATTGCTGAAATCTGAAGCTAGAGAAATTCAGGGACCTGTTTTTAAGGAAAGTAGGAATGTTTCTACTAGAAAAAGCTTCAGGAAATTTGGTTTCTCTATCTCTTCAGGTTGGCTCTTCTTCTGAAAGACCATTTCAGTCAAGTACAAACAAATTCTTGGCTCTTAATATATCTTGTGAAATTTAAAAAAAATTAAGACACACAAACCCAAACTGGTTGACCTAATGACTACTTTCTTAATCTCTCTGCACTGGTGATACTAATATTTGGACTAGAATGTAGCAGAAAAGAGGGAAAACATAAACCAGCCTGCCTTCCTGCTTAGCTGGTCTTGAAGCTCAATCATGGGGAAAATCCAGCTGGCTCCCTGTAGGCCCTGGACTCATGTGAGAATGCAGCCAGTGCATGGCCATAAGCACACCATGAAAGGGAAAGGATTTGGCACAGAGAAGGTTATGGAAAATCTTGCCCACTTTTACCCTCTCAGTTACACAGCACCTGATCTCCTTCCCACCTCCAGGCATTGGATGCACAGCTTGGGCACTGACATTCTGCTTTCTAGTATAATTGCTTTATTTTTCTAATGAATTTTAGAACTGCTTACACTTCAACCAAGGGTTCCTTGTCTAAGGACCTTGTACTGCTCTGTCCTCCCTTTGTCAAGACAGCCCTATTTGACAAGTCAAATGAGATAAAACAAGCTTTCCTTCCTGTCCTTCCCAGCAGTTTCTCTCCCTTTTCATTCCTTCTTGTCCTCTGTGTGGAATTAAATCTCTTCTGGCACAGAGTTTTGTGACATTTGACACAGAACACATGAAAACTGCAACCACCCAGATACATGTGGTTGCTGTAGGAAGAAGCAGTTTAAGTCACCCAGGAATTATGTGGGATCCAGCTCTACTACCTTTCATTATAAAACTTAAAATGTAAACATAAACTTACCTATTAGCAAAAAAAGTAACTCTCAGGAGCTACAACATTTACAACAGAAATTGAAAGGTGAATTAACCTAACTGTGTTCTACAAAATCTAATGTAAGTTGTCCAATACAAACTGGGATAACAGCTTCTCATTCTTGGAGAACTTGAAGAAAAAAGAGAAATAATGCATCCTGAGTTCAGTTTTCTAATATGTGATACTAGGTTCTCTGATAGCATCAACTCAAAATTTGAGTCATGACTCCTTCCTTCTATCCTGTTTTAACATGCTTAATCACTCTTGCGATTACTGAAAACATTTTGAACTGATTCTTAGTTTTGCTATATTCTGTTTCACATAGAAAGACTATGTTGTAACATTGCCAGAAATTTCAGAAGATTTTTATCATGCATAAATATTGTGGTCCCCTTATTATCATTTTATACATGAGATTTATTTTTCAAATGACTAGGTGAATCACAATAATTTTTAGTTTAAAATATATTTCTTTTGTTCATATATTGTTTTGACCAAATATTTACTGTAGCATAATTTTTAGAATTCTTTTAGAATTCTTTAGTTTTTAGAATTCTCTCTGTACTCTTTTTCAACTCTCTCTGCATAAGAGAATTTCAAAGATATTCTTTAAACCTTTTTACATACCATAAAATCTATTTTCATATTGATAATTTAATCCCCACAGCAAATTTTTTGCTGACTGTACCTGAGGTTAGACAGTCTGTAACTCCTTATAATCTATAATTTTTATAATGCTGTATTTCTCAATGGTTACACTTAATGTCAGATATTTTTTTATCTTGGACTATGCTTAGTATGCTACATGTTTACTGGAGAATTTATCCTTCAATGAAAACCAGATTGTCTTATACATGTGGTATAGCAGAATGGAAATAAAAGAAAACGAGGAAGATACCACACAATGAGCTTGCGCTGATCTTTATCCTCTTGTGTATTCCAAAAAATTCCATCTCTCAGTACAGATGAGACCTGTCTCATAGTGCAGGACAGCAGAAGGATGCAAAGCCTCCATTGAAATGCATGTAAAACTTCTTGGAAGGCACTCCCAGATGTAGTGCAGAATGTGTCACAGACATTCTGTGGCAATACAAAAGCCTATTCTGATGTGATTAGTCATGCAACCTTGCAAGTATGCACTCCTTGATACACAGCAATATGTAAGTGTATTTTTAATATTCTGCTCTGAATATTGCCATGCAGCAATTACAGTCTTTATAAAGGGGAAATAATTCTACAGACTAAAGTATCTCTGCCATACAGAAAATCCACTGTAAAGAATAAATCATTAAATGGACTTAAATGCTCTATGTGCAAACATAGTCTGCTTACAAATTTTTGGTTTGCAGATGGATTATGGATACTTATACTCAAGTCTTGTAATTTTCTATAGCTGTTAAAGTGCAGTTATCTTGGTCATTAGGTGTTCTCTTTGTTCAAGACATCTGGTTTAATTGTCAACTGATATGTCAGCTATTTGGATAATTAACATAACTTGAAAGAAAATGGAACACTCTTAGCTGTCTTATTTGTTATCAGTGGTCATATGGCACTTCACCTGAGTCTGGCTGTGAGATGAAGTACCATCAGTAATGAACCATTGGCTGATACAGTTTTTCAAAAAGACAGATGATCAATTGTTCCCTCTTAATAGTCTTTACAGATATAAAAGACCTCTCAGTTTTATTTTAAGATTTAAGGTTTGATTTAACATTATATGAATTACATTTTAATTTAAATTTATTTAATTTCCATAAAATTTTTGGATATATCTTTTACTTTTGGACTGATTAACAAGAGCCTCCACATGCAGGCAGTGTGAAGAAATTACTTCTCATCTCTTCAGAAGACTGGACTCATAATTTCCAAAATTTCAAAGAGTCACCCAGCATGTTCTTGCCTTTAAATATGTAGATACCACCATTGTGCAGTATAAATTTAAACTACTGTATTTTTTCTTGTAGTCTCAACTTGTCATATCTACTGCTAAACTCCTGTTACATTTCCTTTGGGACTCCAGCTCTGTAAGTACAATACTCACAGAAGTGGTAAAAGCTGCTCATATGACTAGGGAATATTCAGATCTGCAGATTTTTTCTTGATAGAACTTCTATTTTATCCCTGTGTGAACTTCTGTTTCAAATGTATGTCAGCATTTTTAAAGTGGTAAGTCCAGAACTGTGTGCCATATCTGTGTGGAACCTCTCAGGAAAGGATTGTTCTCCCCCAAGACATCTTGCCCAGGAGTGCTTTCTTCCCAGATTGCCTTTTATCTAGCTCACACCTCCTTATTTGAAGCTTATTTCGTGATATAATTAATCCTATAAAACGGAAATCAGAATGTTGCTTTCTGCTGTGTCTCATTTTAGAACGAGACAGGAAAAATATCTAAAGCTTTCATTTTATATAGATTTGAAATGAGGAAAGGAATTAGGAAGTCCTTTTTGAGTAGAATATGCTGTCTAGTTTGGTATTCTGTAACTGAAATTATGGTAACTTTAACATGTTTTTCTGATTTATATTCAAATGACTCAAATTCATGGTCTAAAACCTTAGAGTAGTATGTCATTTAAATTTACCATGAGATATACCACTGACATTATACTGCCATAAATTAATGTCCTATTTTACACTGTAATCTGAATACAAATAGGTAACATGACCTCCATTAAAAATCTATTCTCAATTCTTGATCTATTTTTGACTGTAAGAAAACAGTGTTCCCATCTTCACTTGAATTTTTATGTCATATTTCCTTTTTTCATTTATCTCTTTCCCCTTAAAGGCAAGATCTTGGCAATAGAGACATTAAAGATGCAACAAATCTAGAAAAACTTTAGCATATTTCAGGATGTTTTATCTAAGCTCAGCATTTACCCCTGTCCCAAGTTCTTTGAAAGCTTATTGCAATCACCTTCTGAGTTTTTGAAATAGTTTGAACCACTTATATGACAAATTTTACTATGATCTTCATTTCTTCTCTATGTACATCTTGCATTGGGTGCACAAGTTATTCACTTCTACGGAATATTTCTTTCTATTGCAAAACTACACTAGTACACCTCACAACTAATTAGTTATATTGGGGTTGTTCATCCTGAGGAAAAAAAAGGCTCCAGAGAGCCCTTAAAGCACCTTACAGTACATAAAGAGGGAACACAAGGCCGCCAGAGAGGGACTTTATACAAGGATGTGTAGTGACAGGACAGGAGGTAATTGCTTTAAATATAGATTAGGATTAGATTAGGTAGATCATGATTAGATATTGGGAAGAAATTCTTCCCTGGGAGGGTGATGAGGAAGTGTTCAAGACAAGGTTGGATGTGGCCCTGGGAAATCTGATTTAGTGGATGGTATCCCTGCCAGTAGCCGGGAGGCTGGAATGAGATCTTTAAAGTCCATTTCCACCCAAACCATTCCATGATTCTGTGAATCTGCACAATAGAAAAGCCATAGTAAACCTGTTTTCTCTTCTTGGGGATATGTAAAAAAAATCAGAACAGCTTGGATTTGAAAAGGTAATCTTCCCCAAATAACAGTGATTAAATTATTGAGTCTTCTTGCCTAAAATCAGTCTGTAAAATTTATGTGCTCCTGACTGGTGGCAGATCAAAACTTGCATTTAAATATTGCTTGGAAGGGGTCCACAGCCATAATTTTGGGGTCTGAATAGCCTCAGACATTTTAAAATGTTGAGGTATCAATCTGGACCAACTAATTTTTAGCCCGCAGGTTTTCCACCACTGTATTTGGCAGACAGACCTGCCCTTGCTCTTTCTTTCCCTCTGGCTAGGTGCTCACCAGCTCCAAGCCATACCTACTGTGGTCCCAGCAGAGATTATGGTACTTATCTGAGGCATGGTGCCCTCACATCAGAGCTGACATTCACCTACTGACTGTAAAGTGCCAGCAGCAAGTGTGGGTCAAAGACCATGCAGATATAATGCAAGCTGCAAGGGGATCTAAGCCCCTGCAGAGGGCTTTACTCAGTCTGGAAGAGAAAGAGAAATTTGAAAGAGAAAAATTCTGAGGATAACAGTGCTCAGATGAGACTGAGTACTTATTGTCTGCCTTTGCTTATGCATGGATGCATGTACATATTTTGCAGTGGAACATGAACACTGAGTTTTGAAAGCAGCTCATCCTGTCCCTCTGGAATATGAAACACTTAAATATTGTACTTGTTTTATTGTCAAACTCTCAGGCCTGATGTTTAGAAGTACCTGCTGCAACCTCTATTGTTGCACTTCAGTAGTCAAAATGCATCCCTGAGGGGACTATCTAACTGTACTTAAATGTTATAAATAATGGTGTTTAGTAGATTTCATGAAGAACCTTTTTAAAAGGAATGCTAGGACATCTTTTAAAAAGCTTTATGGGAATATCTAATTCTTCCAAGACTGTTTTTGCTATCTTATACTTTTATTATGCCCATGCAGCTACTGCTTTTATTTTCAGTTGTAATAATTATTAAATCAAGAAAGACAGAAGTGAAGCCTGGCTCACAGTACTCACACAGAAGAGACCTTAACCTTCACTCAAAACATTGACTGGCATATTCTGTTGTTGGTTACTACTGAATAACTAAAACAAATAATAGTGTTTCATTCCCAGAATGCTAGAAAATGCACTTTGCAGTGCGTCACATTTGCTGGAATACAAAAGCTGAGTGGATGTAATGGTTATCTGTAAAATGCTTTGCCCACTCCTTCACTTTCAAATACAAATAGTTGTGTGACTCTTACATGTGCTTGAGTTTCAACAGGAAACAAATCATATATTTAATTATAAGAATCTGCAATAGTAAAAAAAACAATGTCACTCTGATTAAAAAAAAAAATAGAGGGCATGTTTGTAATGTCCTTCCCTTTGTTAATTTGAAGATCTTTAAGTTAAACCTCTGCCTGTAAAATAATAACTTGGGTATTACTGGTGGTAAAGTCAGGACCCCTGGGAGTGTGAATAGGTGAGTGTATTGTGCAGCATTTATAACTGAGAATTGATAATAAAAAAATAAATGGCTCCACAGAACCTACTATCACAGCTGTTTAGCATAATGACTGCATAGTACAGGCCACTAGTGCCAAGCTACCTATGCAGGTAGCCTGCAAACCTTGAAACAGTATAGAAGTATTAGCTCCATGCTTCACCCAGCTCTGATTTCCAAAGTTATTCCAGTAGGGATAATTAGATCCTATTTTACATCCAAAATAAATGTGGTTCTCTCTGAGGCCATAGTAGTGTGGTCCTCCTGGGAAGGAATATCAAGTGGGTGACCTTGTCCCACCTATCTGCAGTTTTGAGGAGGGTTTTCACCATCAGAGGTATTTTATGCTTAGTCTTTATTTATGCCTTACTTTAAAGTATTAGCTAATTAGTCAAAATAAAGAAGAACATAAGGCAGTGAAGGCAAACATTTCTAAATTAGAAAACAACAGCATTATTATACCCATATCTACTGCAGTTCTGCCTTTTTATGTGTCTTGCACTGGAATAAAATGACCATGTAAATGAAACTATGTTGAAATAATACTAACTCACAATTTTTTAACAACCCATCACAGTCTATCAAATTCTTATGCAACAACACAACGATTGTTTTTGTTTTTGTTGGAGTTTGTTTTTGTTTGTTTGTTTGAGTTTTTAAAAATGGTTTTTTAAGGTTTTATTGGATGGGGAAATTTGAGTTGTATCAAGAAAGTTCAGCGTTTTTCCAATCAAAATTTCAGAAAACATAATTATTATTTTACTTAGGTTCATATACTGGTCTGCACAGCAATTTAATTAAAAGTAAGCACATATGCTCATGACAGTAATAGTCAATTTAGTGATAAATCTTATAATGGAGCATTTTAGTCTGTGACTTAAATCATGACCTAACTGATGAGATGGGATATCATTTCAATTTAAACAATTTTTCGAACTGTAGAACTATTCTTATTTTCTCATATTTTCTCCCACCTCATATCCTTTTAATATTTATTAGTTATTTAGAATATGTTGAAATTACAGAGAAAAATGATTACTTACAGCATATTTTCTGCTTTGGTAACATCTCCTTTACTGACACTATCAGATTATTGCTTTATTTGCTTTTGAATGGTTTCTCTGTCATCTCTTATCTGTCTCTCATTCAGTCTGACCTTGGATGCAGTCAAGTGGCAAAAAAAAATAAAGTGGAAAATCTAGTGGAAGCAAGGGGACAAGGAAGAAAATAAATAAGCAAAACTCTTTCCTCCCCATTTCCTTTACAAACAATGCTTCCCTGTAATTTACTGCATTCATAAATGATCATTCCGTAATTATTCACATCTCAGCACTGATCATTTAAATAATCTATAATCAAGATCAGTTTAAATATGTAGCAAAACAATCTAAGGCTGTTAGACATCAAATGTTTATTTGTCCCTTAAAAAGAAATTCTATGTTACATGCAGGAAAAACAAATTATGTTGGGTTTTTTTTCTACTTTAAGCTTCTCCTTGTTTTATTGAAGAAAGCATCACTTTAGAAGGTTGGAAACAAAAGGAAAAGTGGAACATTCAACCTAATGATAGATAGGTTGACTTTGCACATTACTTGTTTTTTTTTTTATGGCATAAAAAGGTAATTAAGCTTATTTCCAAGATAGCTCCAACACCATGCTGAGTAAAGGAGTCAGGAGAAAGACAGAAAAAGCAGGAAGAAGACCCCTTAGAGAATGAGATATAAAGTAAAGAGACTTGGGCATCGGCTGTCTGGAAAAGAGGTCTCTTAGGTAAGCAGTCTCCCCACCTGGCATAAAGGAATGTCACCCAGAGTGTCAGCCTGGGGCAGAAGTGAACAAGTGAAATGGAAACTTATTCACTGAGAAAACACTGAGCCTACCAGGTCCAGGAATTCTTCTTTCCAAGAGAGCACCTGAAGTGGGTGGCATGGAGGCTTTTCCCACGGATTCGGAAGCTATGGCTCATACTCCATGCTAGGAGGTAGCAGAAAAAGCATATTGTTGATCTTTCTGTTGGGCAGCTGTCAACACCAGCCATCAGTAAATTAGAGTGGTTTGGTTATTTGTGGGATTTACAATGGTTTTCTGAAAGGCACACTGGTGCTTTATATTCAGTATTAGTACATAATGCTTTCTGATGTCGTACATGTTTGAAACATATAAAATGTACAGTTGTTTTTTGAGATAAGAAAAACAATGGAAGTACTGTAAATTACTGTAATCAAGCTGTTTTCCATTTCTCTATGCCCTTGTAGGTACCACAATGCTTTAGTAATCTCAGAAATAAACATTACTTATATACTTCACTGCAAAGAAATTCTGGCACTTCTGGCAGGTTATCCAGTACATAACCAATTAAGCAACAGGTATATAGGCAAGTGCTCGGGAGTAGAAAATTCTCATATATGGCACTTATTGAGTATTGTATGCAAGAATTTAATTCAGCATTATTTACTTTGAAAATGAAAACACAGCTTCATTTTCACTATCCTGGTGTTTTGTATTTTTTCATGTTATTACCATTCAAATCTCAAGGTAATCTACATTTGAAGTATTATATTTATGACATGCAATTACTGTGCTATAAGTAACAAAATAAATTGGCTCTCTCACTGCTGAAAGTATAACATAGAACAACACTGCAATTCCTACTAAAAAAAAGAGAAATGGCCATCACCACATTGTATTATTTCCAGACAGAATAAGTGCTACATTTTAGAATCTGCAGTTCTTTGGTGCTTTATACACCATGGTGTCATCTCTAGTAGAACTCAGTGTTTGAAGGTAAGTGATAAAGTATTATTTTATCACTTAATACTATTGCTATAGTAATACAACTCTAAGAAAATAAACTTTATTGCAAAAAGCTTGAGAGCTTTGGACTTTAATTTGCTTTCCTTGAGAAAAACTCCAAACCCTAGAGTAGATTCAACTATGAATTTGTCTGAATGCTCTTGCAGCGATTGATACATGACGTTTAGCTCAGCAGGGACTGCTAGTGCATAAGCATGTTGAGACAGGGTGGAAAAAAACATGTATATGCATAATTGTGTAATACCTGACAGCCATCTGCAAGAAACATGATTTCACACTAGAGCTATATGAAGAAAGATTAGTTATACAGTGTTGGAAATGAAATACAAGCAGAGCCTATACCAGTATCTCATTAAAGACCTGTCACTAGCAGTACCCCCTAAGGGTTCTCAATGACTTGGGTGAAGGGGCAGATGCCTCCTCAGCAAGTTCACTGATGACAGAAAGCTGGAAGGAGCAATCAATACCCCAGAGTGCTGTGCAGCCCTTCAGAAGGGCCTTGGCAGGTTGGAGAGATGGGCAGAGAACTCTCTGGAATGTAACAAAGGCAAGTGCAGGGTCTTGAACCTGGGGAAGAATAATTCCACATATTAATAGTTTCCTTAGACAAGTAATACACAATGAAAAGTCACAATTCTTTCCCTCCCAGCCAGCAGGCCTAACCTGTACTACCTATGTTTCATTTTTATTTCTGTTCCAAGTTTTATACTATCCTGGACTTGAAAGCAGACCAGCTCAAGTGCCACACTTGAAAAACACAATCTCAATTAGCACAAAACCTTTGCAGCCAAGTCTTTCTAATTGTGCTAGTAGTGTATTAGTTTGGGGTAAAATCCTCACATTAAACAGAACACTGTGTGACTTATGTTCCTACTAGGTTTAGAATATATTTTCCTCTTGCAAAAGGATAAAATGCCACTAGAGTCAATTTTTCTTCCCAGTGTCAGCAAACTCCAGTTAACATTCATATACTCTGAAATAAGTACTTTATTAAGCATCTGCCTCAAGCTGTTGTACAAATTGCTTCATTACCACTATGGAAGCAATCACAAAGATTTACTCTGTTGTTAGATTTATTTTCTTGTGTATATTCTGTAGTAAGTGTACACCTGATGTTTGGAAAAGAATTGTTTGGTAATACGTTGAATAAAATATTGCAAACAGTGTCATATATTTGTTCATGTAAGAAAGGGAAACATTTCACTATAAATTATTAAGCCTGTGCTTCCATATACTTTTATTCAAAGTCTGAAGTCTTCTTGACATGAATTGCTGTGCTTCACCTTGGGATAGCAAATCTACATTGTATGCTTTTGTTTTCCTCACACCAACACAGAGTTTATAAGAGCTTGGAAGCCCACTGTGATCCCCCTGCTTCAGCTTGGCCGGGAGAAGCTGGCTAAAAAGAATGAGGAACGGGAAAGATGGAATAGCTGGGAAAATAAAAACTGTAATAACAAAAATAACAAAACGTGATGCCCGCAGGTTACAGAGGCTAGATTCCAAAGACCCCGGGGCAGGGCAAACACAGCCAGGTATAGGGGCAAAGGTCCAATCACGAAGGTGAACTTGGAACCTGACCTTATATGAACTAGACACTGAGCCAACTGAGAACAAGAACTAGAAACTTGACCAAATATAGGATGGTTCTATTATTATACTACGAATTCCCATGACCCCACAGGTGGGGCCAGGTGCCCCCCTTCTCAGTATACTGTTTTTCCATGGTCTGTGGTCAAAACCCTCTGTAAAAGCATCTGAGGCAGGAATCCCAATTGGATGAGATTCCACAGGTTTATGCTTGGAGAACTAGAGCACTAGAACAAAACCACCCTCAGTACAGCATCATGAGACACACATCATGTCAACATCTTTTTTTTAATACCTTCAATAGAGACATAATCTTCTTTCCAACTGAGAACAGCATTCAAGAAGGAAATAATATGAAAAAACAAGACTTTCTAAGGCCATTTGTACATCTGGTAGAAGGAAGGAGATGTAAACACCTAGATGGGTTTTGTAGAAGCTGCGTCTGAACTTTTCCACAGTTAATGGAAAACTTTTGTCTTCTGTAACTCAGGAATACTAGCAGAAGCTGTTATATACATAGAGACTTTAGCTAATCCCTCAGCAATCCTAATTCCTGTTACATTTTCCTTCTTCCCTCTGATATTAAAATGCGAGTTTTAATTCTCATAGACTGGCATTACCACATGACTCAGTTTCTTACTATCAAAGATGCTCGATTTCAAATGGCAAGACACACTAGTGACACCTCTAATCAGCGCCAAGAGTAAGGATGGATTACCTACCTTCCAGACAGAGTAATTTACAGTTTTAGAATTAAGACTTCCAGTCTTTCACCTACTCCACATATGATATCTACTAGTAAAGGAAACTAACTCTATAAAATTTTCAGTAATAAATCATGTGAGCAAAAAATCAGTATGAATAAAAAAGTCTATTATAGATACAGAGAAAGTAAGGAGCTAATAATTAGAGAAGGTAAAAGGGATAGAAATGAGCCTTATTCATTTCTTTCGAGCTGGTTCATTTTTACTTACTCACTTTTCCTTTCCCTTCCCAATGTGTTGGAACACCACACTATTTACCTTGATGTTTGTGTGTATATATATACACATATATACACACACACATATATATTTTTATTATATATATATAAAAAATAAAAATAAAAAATAAAATAAAAATTTCATTCAATTTTCCATCTAGTTTTAGAGATTCTAGGAAATTTAACTTTTAAGTGTAACAGGATTTTTTGGTTGTTGATTTAGGTTTTCTTCCTGCATTTTTTTAAATTTTGTGTTTTGTTGGGGTCTTTTTGGGTTTTTTTGCCAATAATAATTGACCAAATCTTAAGGGAAGTTCAGCATTAGCTGACGAGGAATTCTAGCAATGACTTTTGATAACCTTCAGGAATAAAATATTCCTATTCTCTTCTTTCCTTCCATACTTTTTGTAGCTTTGAAAGTTTTGCTTTCACTTTCTACTTTTAGGGTGTGGGTTGTGCATTAGAATCTATTACAATATTTTTTTGTACCATGCTCCTTCAAGAAACATCTTTGCACCAAAGCTTTACACATTGATTTCCATGAAATTCCTTTTTTCAGACTGAGAATTTTGAGTTGGTACAAAGTTTCTTTTCAGTAGTGTGACTGAGTAATTTATTTAAATACAGCTGAAGTTGGAGCTTAAAAAGAATTTTCTGTAGTCCTTCAGCTGCTAACCTGGGAATGCAAATCTCCGTTGGGAAATGGAAGCATAAATTACAGACTCTTGTCTAAACTAGATAGAGGAAAACTTCATTTGAGGTCTGCTATATTCCACATGAATACCATAACTTATTGATAATAATTACAGTCAATGGAGATTTTTTTTTTTCTATTTTCCACAGAATTGATGCAAAATTCTTGGTCCTTGCTCTGATGTGAAAGGATAAAAATACTTAAGTCTCCTTAACTCTCCTTAAGCCTTGATGGGCACAGTAGTTTCATTTTTCTTCTAGCAATCATTTTGTCTGCTGACACAGCAGCAATGGTGTATGTTTCTACCTGACAGCTATAGTTTGGTCCATAAGTGAGTATATTTTCTAGCTACCTTTAACTTTTCACAGGAATTTCCAATCCTCTGGGAAAAGAAGTTTGTGTACCCAAATAGTAATTTACATGTGGTTATAAGCGACCTATTCTAATATCTCTATTAAAAAAAAAAAAAAAAAGATAAAACAGGATAAATTTCGTACTGAAGAGCCAAGGCTTGGTAACAATGCCAACTTATTTGACATTCAGAATTGGAATATTCATGCCTCACAACAAGGATTATGAAGAATATTTCTACCTCACAATAGAGAAATTAACAATAAAATGGTAGCCAGAACCCACAGACCTTTTTGGTTTTGCTGGTAAGCACAGAATACTTCTTTTTTTTTACNAAAATGGTAGCCAGAACCCACAGAAATGACAGCCATCAGACCTTTTTGGTTTTGCAGGTAAGCACAGAATACTTTTTTTTTTTAGTTTATATTTTAGCAGAAATTTACCCAAAATTCATGAGCTAGACCATTTTTCACAGCTCTAGCTGGATCATAGTTACCTTTTATTCATTTTTTACATGGTTATCAGTTGGGTTTTTTTTAATATCTTATCTATAATTCATTGAAATCTATTCAGAAGAATGCATCAGGAGTTGAACACATTGTAGGTTTATGTAATTTTGTATTGTATGCGAAGTGTCTCCTCAAGTAGTTTTTCCCCCCAGGGAATTTGCCGTGGCTGGAAATTCAAGAGGGACTTGATAATTTTGCAGTAATTTATAAAACTATTCTCAGGAAAATATAACTATGCTTCATAGTAATCTGACTGGAATTATTTTAGCTTAATTAAATTTATTTGAAATATTTTATTCTTCTTATTTTTCAAGGTAAATTCAACAGCAAAAACTACGCAAAATAATTTGACATATTCTGGGAAAGATAACATTCAAGGTCTGCAATCCCACTCTTTTTTGGGGCTGATAACCCCAGATATAGCACAGCTACATCAGACATAGCATATGCTTACAGATAATTGAATTGTCACACAGAAAATTCTTATTGACTTTGTTGAATTCCATAAATTCCTAATCAGCAAAGTTTTTTTTCCATATTAATTTTAAATCTTGAATCAGAGTATTTTTTGATTTTCAAAAAGTTTCCACAGCATTCACCAGACCAGTCTTCTCAACGTAAAAGGCTATCTTGTTCATCGTGCATGATTTCTCCTTCACAAATTCCCTCATCTGAGGAGGTTCTGTTGATATGCACAATGAGAGATGAATAGATTCATCCTCAAGAGAGAAATAAATGACTTCTCCTTTTGCTTTGCTCCCTGTCTGTAAGTATGGCAATGAATGACAGCGACTTGACTGAGCAACTGCATTAGAACAAATAGCACGTCAGAAGTTGGCCAAATGCTTGGCTGCTAGTGGACCTGAAATGCTGGTAAGGCTAGCACATGGACAACACACATACTCAAGTGTTCTTCATGGCTCTTTTGAAAATTTTAGTAAACTGATGCAGATATGAGTAGAACTGAGTCAAATTCTTATGTAGAATAACAATGTTCTTGTTGAGCCTGCTTTGAATATATTCATCTGGGGGAAATCACAGTTCTATAAGTTATATTACATTTTTTTATTACTTTCTAATTATAATGTAGTTTAAATTACAATACAACAATTTGCTGGCAAACACATTATTTTATTCATATTGGCCCATTAAATTTTTCCTGTTACCATCCTCTTTATTTTCATCCACCGATCACTGTTCAAGTATTTTTCCTGACAGCATGTACTTTAGGAAATACATAAACCCATTGTAATAATCTGGAATTAATATTAATGCTGCCAATCACTTAAATTTGTGAACTTCTGCAATGAATTAAATTGGAAAGTGTCTTCTGTGCAGAAAAAGAGGACACAGGTAAGAATTCTTTCCATTTTTCATCACAAGACTCACAGAAGGTCTCTGGAAGATGCAATTTTGATAGTATTCAATTCAAATATTCTGACAGACAAGAATTTTTTAATGTATCATATTATGCATCTTAATATAAGTATCTTAAAATTTATTTACTGAAATAGATGTTAAACATCAGTGATGTAAGACAAATTTGTAGAAAAAAGGTTTCCTATAAAACCAACATGCAATGAAGAGCCTATGTCATTTATGTGACCTGGCTTCTCCTAGGTGCCTATACTTCCTATGTATTTATTCAGGAGGATTTAAAAGATGTTAGAACCATAAATAGTCTGACTCCTAATCTTTTGAAATGTCTACTCTCTCCCCTTTATGAACTCGATGAAAGACTGATGATCTGAACACAGCATTAATTTAAATTGGATGGAGGGAATGACGAAGCAAACTTTGAAAAGTTAATAGGTTTTTGCATGATTTGCTGAAAACAGGACTTGAAGGTGGAAGTATAAGCTATGTGCCTACCTCGTCAGAGAGTCTGAGCTGCCAGATGTACAAGAAAAAACTTAATTATACTGCTTAACTAGCTTAATCTTCTAATTCACAAATTTTATATTGGTCAGCAATACAATTTTTAGTGGTCCTATTCTGGATGAAGCTATTATTGAATAGGAACATATGTCACACATAGGATCAAGGCTGGGATGCAAGATACTTAAAGGGAGCTGATCACAAATTAGAGGGGAAAAAATAATGGCATTCTACAGAGATACAGCTATGAGAGTGTTTGTAGACACAAGTTCTAAAAGCATATATGGTGCTATTAGACAGAAAATTAAGTGGCAGAAAATTTGAAATCAAAAGGGCTTTGCACAGTGCCGATGAAGTGTCTTCAAAATACGTGCATCACACCTCTGTCATATCAGAAAGATATATACACTACAAATACTGCTTACAGTAAATCTGCATGACTGCAAAATAACCTGTTCCTTTCTTCCTGTACTATCTTAACAGGCCAACTTTTATCTGCTTTTTCATAGATTTAAACATGGTTTCTATAACATGAGAAGTCATATTTCATTTCTTATTTTGTATTTTTTTCCTAAAGCATATTGACACAAAACAGCTGTACAGAGCATAGAGACCAAGTTCAGAAGTGCTAACATACTTTTGATCTATTTTGAGACTTACATTCTTCCCCTTTATTATTATTTTATATAGATTTTTAGAATTTACATTCCAGTCTTTTCTCAGGCAGTCTAAAACCCAAGACCTTCAATTATTCTTACCTTCCTCTAAACCTTCCCCAGCTGGTTCATTTCTGCACTGGTAGAGCAGCGTCCAGGACACAGTATGCTTGCAGAGGCCTCAAAAATGGTAAGAAAACAAAAAAGATTATTTCATATAGCTTGCAACAGCTCTGATCTACTTTATCTATTTTATCCCTGTAAGCTTGTTATTTGGAGAACTTTTTTGTTGGTTTTTTTGGGAGGGTTGGTTTTTTCATGTTTTTTTTTTTTTTTTAAATAATTTTAAATTTATAACTTCATTCAATCTTCTATTACCTTGCCCTTCACAGGGGGTTTGGTGACAAACTCAAAGTTGATAACATCTAATCCAATCCTATGTCTCAATGAAGGTATGGGATCAAATTTTACCAAGCCCTACAAAAAATTACATTTTATTGCAGGAAAAAACAGACCAACCCCCAAAAAAGCTAACTTTCTAATGATATTTGTTTATTCCATTTTAAAGGGAAAAGAAAAAAAAAAGGAAGCAATTTTTCTGGGAACACATAAAGCTGAATTCTATCCCTGAGTTGTGGATATGTCTGTTCTATCACTTCAATTTCATGGTACTAAAACCAGATATGTTTTTTATTTTGCAATACTGACTTATTCAGAATCAAATCCAAATATATATAGATATTAAGTAGTCACTCATTAAGATTATATGCAAAGCAAATAAAAAATATGGATAGATATTGCAAAGTCTAGCTGACATGTAAAGTTCTGTGAAGTTCCTTATTCTTGTGGACTTGGTGTACCACATCATATTGTCTTCAATAATTTTGGTGATATAGATGACAGCAGTTACTTTTCAGGATTGGCAAGAGCTAAATTCA
Source organism: Promerops cafer (assembly GCA_013398275.1). NCBI lineage: Eukaryota > Metazoa > Chordata > Aves > Passeriformes > Nectariniidae > Promerops > Promerops cafer. The sequence goes on along the minus strand of VZSE01010647.1, from coordinate 1,032,220 downwards.
AAGTGTTAATGACACTGTTGGTTCACAAGAAAAAGAAGAGCATATCTCTTTTGACAGTAGGTCTTTCAACATCCATTTTAAAATTTTCTATTTGAATGAAATGTTTTCTCTTTTATGAAGGGTACCACACAAAATTTATTTTCAGAATACTTTTTTTATTTGCAATTCATAAGAGGAAGAAGCAATCCAACAGCAAAGATATAATGAAAATAAACGATGAAAATTTATGTTTTGATAAAGAAAGGTGCCTTAGGTTCTAAAATAATAAAAATATAAAAAGGCAGAAAGACATTGTACCCATATGGAAATTACTGCATTGTACAATGCTGACCTTCTTGCTACCACTTAATACCATCAAAATGATGACTTTATTTTTTTTTTTAAACCTCATCACATTTTTAAAGATATCTACAGCATTTTGGAATTCAATTGAATGTGGGCAAAATGTGTCTTGAATGCCTGCTTCCAGCAGGAAAAAAATGTTTTTCTGGTCGCTGACATTGTCATTGCCTCAGTCTTGCCCTCTGATATACTATTATATAACTACTGTCTGTTAAAAGACTTAACAGACAGATTTATCAGCTGTCAAAACCCCAAAATCCAAAACACAACCCCCCCCCCAACTCAAAGCCAGTCCCCAAACCCTACCAAAACCCAAACTAAAGCCATATTCTTACTGACAAAGAAAGAGACATTCTTGTTATCAAAATGGCAGCAATTAAGATTTTAGTCAGGTAATGTCAGAATTATAGGATTTAATTCTACATCACTGTCTAAACTAGTCATGCCTACAACAAAGAAATGAAACATTAAACAATTAATGACAAGGCCTAAATAAATCACATGATTTGAAAGGATGTTGTAAATTTCTAGTGCTTATGTTTTATTGTGATGGGAACCACTTACACATCAAAAATGTTTTTTTAATGTCTTTATTAAGGTCATAGTGTATGTACCTGTGTTACTTTCTTTCACAAAGATTTAAATAGAGAGTGCTATTTAAAAATGAAAATAATTTCTTCAATTTTCAGAAGAAATATTTTTTTCAATATTTGCTGCACTATTTAACAATACCTGAAGTATTATTAAAAAAAATAAAATATTTGAAAATAATATTTCTCATATTTTAGATCTATTTCTCAGATCCCCAAAGAGCAATATTCCTCAGTCTGAAAGGTCACAACTACAAATAAATCAAAACTGTCAACAGCTAGAGCATCACCCTGATAAAAGAAATAAAACAATTTATGGAGCTATCCTTCTCACAACAAGCCTTTGTCAGACTGTCATCCATCTAACTTCAAACAGTTCTTTGTAGAATACCATTTTACTTTTCTTCTACTGTGACTTTTCCTGTAAGTGTCCATTATGAACTTTCCATTTATTGAAAAAAAAAGATCAGGTTTGGGACACCTTTGATGGAGTCTTTCATGTTGCTTACCTATGTGTTTTACTGCCCTTTCAACACTAAATGGTCAGGCAAAAAAATTAATGTATTAATGCTTTAGTAATTGATACAGGTTTACATAAATGTTAGATGTTATGAAAGATTTTTAACTGACGGTTTTTTTCCAGTGATCCCCAGAGATTCATCTTTCAGAAAAAAAAAATCTGCTTATGAACAATGCCAATAAATCAAGAATTCTTACTATTTTTCCACCTTATACATTTGCATAGCACAGATGTTCTTGGTTTCACAGCTTCTAACACTTGCCTTCCTCCCATCTGTCTTTATTTCAAAGTATGAATTTAGGTTCTTATATAAAACTAAATTTTGTCACTAAAATTTTCCATTTGAAACTAAAATGTCCATTCCATTTCCACAAATAAAAAGCAATGGTCACATATGAAATTTGCTTATCATGATAATTATACATCAATTCCTCTAATGCGGCTTTTCCTGATGTTCATTACAAAAATTTTATTTTTAATAGTGCTTCCCTTCATGAAGGCAGAATTTATTCTAAAATCTTTCACTGCGTGTGATGTAGAGCTTTATGATAAAATTGGACTAGCTTTTGTGGCATTTGTTGTTATTAAAGAAGTTATCCAAGGTAGCTCAGAAAAAGAACTTCCAGGATTTAGATTTAAGTGGAACTCCACTCTCTGAAAGCTGTATGAAACTTTTTCAACTTGCAGCAATTTCTCAATCCTTCACTGTTAAGCTGAGAAGTAGCAAAGTCCAGTTTTAGCATAGGTGATCTCGTTTAATTTTGTAAGTTCAGTCCTGCTGCAAGTAGATACAACCTTGTTAAAGTTAATGACTTTCTACTTGTATTGATAATAACCACAGTGGTGTTTGTTATGCTGAGATCTAATTCTTCCCTCGGAGTACAACTTTACTACGTTATTAAAACTTTCAGATAATTGACAATCCATTGGAAACCCCTTCATATTGTGGGAGTTTTGGTGTTTGTTTTGTTTGGCTTTGCTTTGGTTTTGTGGTTTTGTTGTTGTTTCCTTGTCTGTTGTTTTTTTTTTAAGTTTGGTTTGGTTTGGTTTTTTTGTTGTTAGTTTGCTTTAAATTCTATGGCAATAAACATATATGTTATGAAACAATTTGTAAAATTTTAGATTAATGGGACTTCAAAATTTATGCAATCAATAAACAGTCCTCATAAGTGTAATTAACTTCTAGAGAACATAGGAGAAAAACACTTCAAAAGCTAGCATTTGCTTTAATTTTTTAAAAGTAAAGGGTTTTTTTTACAGCCTTAAATGCCTGTGCAGAAAGGGAAACTATGCTATGTTCAACAATTCTTTTTTTTTCAGTAAATTAAAATTAAGAAAACCCCCACCCAACAAAAAAAACCCCAACCTTTTAACCTTTAACCTTATTTAATTCAAATTTACCTCAGGGTCAGCCTCTCTTGTATAAAGCCATAACTGAACACTAATGTGAATTTTGGCTTATTCCTTAAGGACGTAGAAAGGGGACACACAAGGGAAGGTTATCCACCTGAAGTTCTAACTATGAAAGCTGAAGCTGTTACTGAGTGGGAATACAACTTAGGCTACATCTGGGATATCCCCCAGAACTGGGGGTAAACCTTTCAAGCAAAATATCAGTTTCCAAAAGTATCTTACAGGGATCAAACAGCTCACTGGACCCAGGAAAACAGCAAGACTACAGAAATACTATAGGAGAAAAGGATACCAAGTGTTTATTGGCCTACTTATTTTGTTATCTGTTCAAATATTATGGGTGATTTTTTAATAAGGCTTGGCTGGATAAAGAATAAGTGCAATAATTTATTTAATTTGATTACATTTAGATTATTATATAAAATACTTTTGTCAAAACAAGGCATGACATGAAAGATGAGACTGAATTTCAAACTCACCAAGGCACAGGTAAGAGAGCGAAGTAGCTGTTTTTCTTGAATGGAGGATCTGTTTCTAGGAGAGTCAATTATTAGGCAGGTTTTGTCTGCTACCAAAAAAAAAAAAAAAAAAAAAAAAA